>CM062814.1:643538040-644063040 GCA_031772625.1 Pinus tabuliformis | reverse complement strand
AAATTTGGCGCATTCCTTCTTCATGTGTCCCTTCTTTTTACAGAAAAAACACTTGGAATCCTTCTTGATATCGGCTTGGGGAGGTACTTTACCTTTCCCTTTCCAATTGGCTTGAGATTTGCCCTTTCCACGCGTTGCCAGCATTGCACTCTCTCCCAGTTCCATCACCAGTCTCTCTTCCTCTTGAACACACATGGTCATGAGTTCATTAATTGACCATTTATCCTTATGTGTGTTGTATGAGATTTTGAAAGGTCCATATTGGTGCGGAAGGGTGTTCAGGATGTAGTGCACTAGGAAGGACTCCAATATATCAACCTTGAGTTTCTTCAATTGAGCCACAGTGTCCCTCGTCTGCATGATGTGCTCGCGCACACCTTTCACACTGGTGAGCCTTAGGGATGAGAACTTCATGATTAGGGTGCTTGCTAGTGCCTTGTCTGAAGTGACGAATTGATCATCAATGGCCTTCAACAAGTCTCGGACCTTTTCATGCTGATCAACGGAACCACGAATACCAGCTGAAATTTTAGTCTTAATGAACATCATGCTTAGACGATTGGATCACTCCCATCGTTCATAAAGCGTGATGTCTGCTGCAGTGCTGGTATTAGTGAGTGCCGATGGTTCATCTTTCCTAATAGCATAATCTATGTCCATCCACCCTAAATGAAGGAGAATCCTCTCCTTCCAAATCTTATAGTTATCTCCCTTAAGTTCGGGAATGTCACAACGAATTTCAGAGAAATTTGCAGGTTTTACTACTGCATCAAAATTAAAAATCACATGCTTATGTTAAAATTGAGGCTTAATAAACTTTCATTTTTTACCAATGTAAATCATGCTCAAAAATTGAATCTAATGACATAAAAATTGCCAGTGGGCTAAATTTTCAATTCAAACAGATTCAATAGAACTTTATGATAAAACTTATTAATTCATAACTCCTGTGGGTAGGTTATGAAATTTTATCCTAATTAATTACATAAATATAATAAAAATTCCTGTAGGATAAAATTTATCATATTCAGTCTAATTAATTACAATTTAATGTATAAATAATCTTTATGTGATCTAACCAATCAAAATATATAATTTTATTTAATTAAAGATGTTGTGGCTATTCTCTAATTAATTAAAATTATATGGATCACTAGACATTATTTTGTTGCATAAACAAAACTTAACCAGAGGGAAAAAATAATGTTTACTGAAAGGAGTAAGTCAAAATGACATTTTAAATAAACTCCATCACAAAATCAAAATTAAGGTTAAAGCAGTTAGTGTTATCGTAAATGACTGCAAATTGATTGTTCAATTTATAAACAAAACAAAAAAATAGACCAGCAAACAAGCTATTTTGCTCACAAGATAAATAAAATTAAAATTAAATTTAAATTAAATTTCAACAATGCTAAATCTAAACTTCATGCGGAATAAACATGGAATCAAAAACTGATTGCCCGAATGAGAAATAAAGACTCGGTATGGCATACAAGCAGAATTTCAATCTCTCAAAATCCTGCATACATAGAATAGCAAAAACCAGAATACCAATATAACCAACGTGGCCCACGTGGAAAGGACGTTGGGGTTAATACATATGAAACAAAATCATGAATACTGCAGCAAATTTTTCAGTTCCTGAATAAAATTAAAATCTAAGTGAACTGGTAATCAAATCTATATTAGCATAGATCCTTGTTCTATTTTCTGAATAAAAATCCAAGTGCACTGGTAATAGAAGCTTCCAGATTTATTAAACACTAACAGGGACCAAAAAGCTTCAGATGCAACAGTGCTTAATTTTCTTGTTGGGTTATATTAAAACTCCATAACCAACATTCGCGTGGAAAGGTTAATGTTGAAACAAATCAACACATATGCCATGGGTTACATAACCACCGTTGGAGAGTTTCGGGGTACATCTTGTTAAAGCCACAGTAAGTGAAGTTGTAATATTATTCCAATGTTGATTTTAATAAAAATCGAATAAACATTAAAATGTATATAGTATTCTAATAGTTTACTATTGTTCTGCGGAAACTGGAATCTCAAGAGATCATAGCAGCAACGCTGCAAAAAGTACCCAAGGCGATAGAATATAACATCCCTCTTCTCGGAGGCTTCTTGTTGTCGTCCCACTACTCTGCTCTGCTGCCTTCACAGAGGAAGAACAGCAAATGGGCAGCAGGTGAAACAACAGATGCCATCGACGAGTAGAATTTACTCTGTGACTCTACGACACCAAACAAAAATTGTTTACAGTCGCCCCTAGCCGTGAGGACGAGGAGCTCTAGCTAGAATGAAAGTTCGTAAAATTTCTTCCATTGGGTTTTATAATGTAATTCAAGATGAGCTCGCAAATAAACTGCTTCAAAGTATTCGAATCCAAGGCAGAGATAAATAAACATTCTCTTTGATACCAAATGATAATTTAAAATTTCAACAGCGATTCTGTATGCAGAAAGCTCAAAGAATCGTTAAAATTTAATGCCAAGAAATATAAATTACCTCCAGCCATTGGTGATGTTCTTGATGCAAACCACAGTCCACTTGCTTCTTTACTTCAGCACTCCAGCTTCAATCCAAGCAAAAAGAAAAGAATACAGAAATTCTGAAGGCACTTCCAAGCTCTGCTCTCTCAGCTAGATGGTGTAAAAAACTGAAAGGGATTGAGATACAAGCTTGGGGACCAAACAGATAAATTTATAGCCAAGTTTCCATCAAGCTTCTGATGGCTATGTGTCAAGTGTTCCACAGATCAAGGTAGAGAACTCCAGATGGAGTAATGGACCACTTCAGTAACTCCCAACAATAAATTTATTAACTGCAGTGGATTTCCTTAATTTAAGGAAATTACTGCAGATGGTTTCCAGAAATTAAGGAAAGACTGCAGTTGGATTCCAGAATTGTAGGCAGCAGTTGTCAAAAAAATTAATGGAGCTTAACAAGATGCTCGATGGAAACTGATGTGAAAAGTGCAAGTAATTGTTAACAGCACACAAGAAAATGTCACTCAATCCATTTTTCAACTTCAAAGAAACTGAGTGAGCTTCTCACGTAAGTCATAGTAAAGCGACTCTGCTTATTGTATTATACTCTATTGGGAGACCAATTATATGTGTTATCGACATATATTAATAGCGTTGAGGTTGTCACACTATAAAACGTTTTTCCAACGTTCTGTGTAATCTGCAATGGGATGATAGTGATCTGGGAAAGTGAATGCATTTGCAGTAAAGAATACTCAATACTCTAATCTACAGAGAGTGATATGCCGCCCCTATAAATAATATTTAATATTGGTGCTATGTCACATCCAAATGGATCGCAAACATCAGGTTGAGATGTTCTCTGCTACATAACTCCATGCATGTCACAATCAAGTAGCAATGCTTATGCTCATTCCACCATACGTTAAATGCCTCTACCATAAAATAATGCTTTAAATAATACGATTCCAATTCAAGTATTGAAATGATAAGTATTACCGTTGCCTACGTACCTCCAGGCTCCATTATGCCTTCTTTGAAATTTGCAATATATCAACACTGCCTCCATATTAACGATGTTCTAGCATCTTGTTCACTGTCATCTTTTAACACATTCCTCTAGCCTGGTGAAGACTAACGAAGATATCTGACGACTTAACATAAACTACCTTATAATGTTAAAGATTTTGTATGCATTATAATACTCCTTTTTAACGCATGTCTCTGGCACAACCTATCTCTCTATCTGTTTAGCACCTACCTTACAGATCTTTTGATAGCCCATTCCATTCATTCCACCATTGTTACCAAGTTAGCTACCGCTGTCATCTGGCAACTCTTATCTGACTGGATACTCTCTACTATCTCTGTAATGCGTGTGGCGAACCCTTCAAATTGTGTAACACATACTGCAAGGCTTCCCTAGTTTTGTAGGTTCACTTCTCATCAAGTTTTCTGCATTTGTTGCTCTGACAATGCATTCTCTATAATGCTATGAGGGCTATGTAACTACTATCAGGTCACTGAATGATTTTTTCAATTTGGTTAATGTAATGTTATTTTGATGGTCACCACTGATTATAACGCACATGTAACACTCATGCCACATGACTGCTTGCACTAGTTCCATCATGTTAACATTGCCACTATGTCTTATTAATGTCTTCTCTGTCTACATTATAGCCATGTAATGAACGTTGACATTTCTTCAAACTATGTAACGTATATTGCCACACTTTCTCAGTTTCATAGGTAACTCTTCGTGGAATCTGTAATAATGTTTCCAATCGGACTCCATTGTAGCGGTAACTCTACAACCATAGGCTGAGCAACGTTCACTTGAACCAACCTGTGTACCACAAAAGCAGCACAAACATTTTTGTCTCCTTGACCGCACTTCAACAACATAAACACCATCAATTGGATCCATAGAATCAGTGTCCAAAAATAATGCTTCACTTGTATACAATGCACAAGATACATGTGTGCCCATTTTTCAAGATGTGTTGTTGGCTTGAGTGCACCACCAATTTTACAACAAATTGCACAACTCTCACATCTGTAAACTGGATTTGAAACGGAATTTTTGCCTCCATTGCATATACAACAATCCAATGACTGAGGCACACTAGATATCATGGAACTATTTTCCCCAGATGAGTCCTTGCTTTTCTTTTTGTGTATCACTTGTAAGTGCCTTTCCTATTTTCATGTCAAAATCTGAGCTCCTGTTTTCCTTGGAATCCTTCAAGGGATCCCTCAAAGGAAGCACAACATAGTTCTCTACTGAAACTCAAGAAGATTCCTTCTCAAAGTATTCCATCAATTTCTCAAAAGTATCTTCAGAAAGTTGTGATTTGACTTCTCTTTCAATTATTCTCTTATTGAAGTCTTCAATCCATTCTTGATCATCATCTTTCATCATTGTAGTAGCATTTTCGTATGCACAACACTTCTTGTCATTACTTGACATCGAGATTGCTTTTCTATTGTATCGTTTCCCTTGGACTTTTTATGCAATTTAGACCCTACACCCTTTTCTGACATGCAATAGGATTCCCCAAGTCCTTCGCTTTACATTGTTGCATACATCCTCTTCCTTTTTATTTGCACCATATGGTTATAAGTTAAGAATGATTCATTTTCTGAGTCAGCTTCAGCCAGGAGACTTTCTCCACTTGGACAATCACACAAGAAACTAACTCTTGTATTTTCTTTGTTTACCTGATCAATTTTTTGTATTAGCTCAAAGTCAGTAGTATGAGATCTAGCCAATAAACATGATTCATCATCTTTCGACCCACTTGTTGGAATGGAACCAACCTGTAGGTTGAAAATGAACTTAACTTTCAAGACAATGATTCTTCAATAGTTGCAGTGCCATTTATTCTAGTCATGTGCTAGGTGAATGTTCGATGCACAATTTTTCTTAAATTGATTATCTCTTCCAAGATATGTTTGGTGATACTCTCTTGTGGTCCTTGAAGTTACATGAGAATCTGCAAATAGAACTTTCTCTTTTATTTCCATCTTTCCAATCAAGGAAGCTTTAAAATGCATAATGCAATAAGTCTGTCCTCATGGTATTGCCACTCCCCCTATGGCTTTCTCATTGACGCCTCTATTTGTATATGTTTTTTTTTTCTTCATGTTCCCCATGTCAGTATGATCTCATACAGAACTTTGATCTTACCATGTCTGTTATCATCTCAGGATATTTTATGGGTTTCCCTCCCCTTGGGATGTTTATGTTTTTCTAACACTGACTGGATGATTGCCTTTCTTCCTAGAGTAGCTCCCCATAAAACCATGATGACATCATTATGTCATTGAAGTAACATGATGCTCCTTGTTTTTCCTCTTCCACACTTTATTGGGCTGCTTTATATTGTTTGCATTTCTTTTTTATTCATAGTTTGGTCTGCTTGGACTTGCTTCCATGCTTTGTTTTGAATCCTTTAGAGTATTTATCAACATGTAATCTTTGGCTTTGTGGCCAAGATTTTGAAATACATAACATTTTGTGCTGCTAAGAAATGAAAGAAATGGTTTTCTCCTTCTTGAGTTCATACTTTTCTTTGCGTACAATTTGCATTCAAATGCTTTATGCCCAAATTCATGACACATATAACTGCAGAAAATATGTGTAGGTTAACCCGATAATGCAATATAAATCAAAGCAAAATACTATAACCTACTTCTACTATCAATTTGCGGAAGCTTAAATATCAAGCTGAGCAATATAACCAGAAGAAGAAGAATCAATGTCACAATACACATGAAAATACTTTGGGGAAAGCCTCAGCTAAAAACCCCACACTATTGTATTATCATACATGGTGGAAATACATAGGAATAATACAAAGCCTTAGCTCTCACAGCTAGCCATCTCTCAGTACAATCATCACAGATTCTCACAGGCAATCTTGGCTTCTCTCCAGCCTTCCTCTCTACCCTCCAAGTTCCTATTTCCTTGCGCTGTTCCTTGTGGATGACTAGCCTCTTACCAAGTGGAAAACACATCCTTCAAAACTACACAATCCTCAAGGATGAATCCTTGACTGCATGCATGAGTTTTCTCCATGAGAAAACACATGCAACTGATTAGTACATTGTCCTTGAACATTAATCTCAATTGGGTCTTTCTCATAATAGACATGCATGAGTTTCTGATGAGGGAATCTTCAGTTAACTGGAGTAGCACTGTTGAGTGCATTAATGCATCAACTGACTATTAACTCACTATTAGTTCCTCAAACAGTTTGGAACTAATTTAACTGGACTTAACTCAGTAAACGAGTTAACTAATTACAACTTAAATATAACTCAATCTTATCCCTTAATTTAAGGGATAACTCTTGCATGGCTTCAGAAAGACTTCTAACTTGAATTTCTCCAACTAATTAATTTAAAATAAATTAATTAATTATTTCCAAGTAACTGTTAACACTAAATTCGATTTTAATTCACAATTTAATTCAAGGACAAATTAAATTGGAATATTCTTGTTGCCATATTTCAACACTCCCACTCAACAAGAAAGGGATTATCTGCCACCCCGATCCTGTCTCTATGGAACTCGAATTTACACTTTGACAATGCCTTTGTCAAAATGTTAACATCTTGCTCCTCTATCGAAATATACTGCAGCAACATGATCCTCCTCGCTACATAGTCTTTGAGATGATGATATTGGATGTCGATGTGCTTGGACCTATCATGGAATACTAGATTCTCATAGAGTTTGATACAACTCTGATTATCACAATAGATCACAGTGGGATCCATCCTCTGATCAAATAACCAACTAGAATTTTCCGCATCCAGATGACCTCACATGTTGCCTGACTTGCAGCCATGCATTTTGCCTTTGTCGAGATGAGTGCAACCGACCTCTGTTTCCTGCTATACCAAGAAATTGCCCCTGACCCAAGGTTGAAAAACCCTCTTGATGTGCTCTTCTGATCTGATGGACTCCCTACCCAATCTGCATCAGTGAAGCCCTGTAGCCTCACTCCCCATGTCCATCTGTACCATAGTCCATACTGAGATGTGCCTCTGAGGTATCTCAATACATGTTTTTCCGCCTTCCAAAACATCTTGGTAGGCTAAACCATCGCTTGACTCAACTAGTTCACCGCATAGCACAAAGCTAGTCGTGTGTTCACTAAGTACATCATTGAACCCACAAGCTGCCTATACATAGTAGCCTCTACCACTTCTCCTGAAGTAGCAACCTCCTTCCTCCATTTACCTGCTAGAGGAGTCTGCATGGGCTTGCACTTCTCCATGTGGAATCTCCTGAGTATCTCATTGGCATGCTTGCCCTGAGACACAAACAACTCCCCATCCTTTTGCCACACTTCCATGCCAAGGAAGTAATACATGAGACCCATGTCTTTCATCTCGAATTCTCTTGCAAGGTCCTCCTTGCAAGACACGATCAACTGATCATCACCAGTCAATATGAGATCATCAACATAAAGTACGATGATAAACAGCTTACCTTTCACCACGATGTGGTATAGGTTCGCATCCGCTTCACTCTTTGTGAAGCCCAACCTGATGAAGTAGTTGTCTATCCTAGTATACCAAGCACGAGATGCTTGCTTCATCCCGTACAATTCTCTCTTGAGTCGGCACACATGCAACTCACGATCGAAGGTCTCAAAACCTTTCGGATGCTCTATGTACACCTCTTCCTCAATCTGGCCATTGAGGAATGCAGTCTTCACATCCATCTAATGGATCTTCCAACCCATCTATGCTAATAGTGCCAACATAGATTTGATAGTTGAGTACCTTGTGACAGGAGCAAAAGTCTCATCATAGTCAATCCCCTCGACCCGTGAAAAGCCACAGGCAACAAATCTTGCCTTATGCTTCTCCACACTACCATCAACAGCTTGCTTTACCTTGTAAAGCCAACGGGAACTCACAACTAACTTGTTCTCCGGTCTCAGAACCATGTCCCAAACATTGTTACGAACTATAGAGTCATACTCCTCCACCATAGCATCAACCCAAATCGGCTGTTGCACTGCTTCCTCAAAGGAAGATGGATCGGTCTCAACACATTCCCCAACAAGGGCCATGTATCCAGTGTACCTCTCAGGTGACCTTCTCTATCTGCGTTGAGAATATGGTGCTCCCACATTCTCTCTCGCATCCTCCAACAATCTGTCAGCTTCTCTTGTGCACTTCCGTCCATCTTTGGAAGACTCTACTTGAGTGGATGTCTCCACTCCTGGAACCTCTACATGTGGCTGCTCTGCATCAGTCTAAGGCTCCTCCTCCTTAGGAACCAACAGTTCCTCCACAGCCTGTAGTTGGAGCTCCCTCTCAAGGGAAACTCGCATGGCCTTCTGCTCATCAAACTTGAGATCTCTACGAACCACTGTCCTCCGACTGGTAGGCAAGTACACCCAATAGTTGTGAGGTGTATCAGTATACCCCACAAATATCCCCAACTCTGTTGTCGGCTCAAGCTTCTTCCATGCATACTTTGTCACATGGAAATATACCGATGAGCCAAAGATCCTGAAGTGACCCACATCTGGTCTCTTACCGGAGAAAGCTTCCTCTGGTGTCTTCATCCCAAGTATGTGATGCGGGCTTCTATTCTGAAAATAGACCGTTGTGTTGCATGCCTCAGCCCACAAGTGAAATGGTAGGCCTTGGTCATGCAGCATTTCCCGTGCTACCCCCACTATAATTCTATTCTTCCTCTCAGCCACCCCATTCTGTTGTGGGTTATGAGGTGCCGTCAACTCTCATTTAATTCCTTCTACTGCACATAATTCCTTAAACACTTGAGAGACATATTCTCCACCGTTGTAACTTCTCAAGGCCTTGATCTTCTTCCCTGACTCTTTCTCGACCAAAGCTTTGAACTCACAAAACTTTGTGAAAGTTTGGTCCTTCTTCTACATGAAATAAATCCAGCATTTACGAGAATGGTCATCAATGAAAATCACATAATACCTTTGCTTCGCTCTGGATGCTGTCAAGAATGGTCCACATAAATCAGTATGAACTCGTTGTAAGATAGCCTCTACTTGACTGTCTCGATCATGAAAGTAAGACTTGGTGTACTTTCCCAAGGTACAACCTTTGCATGTGTCAACTTGCTCAAGTTTACCTTTGAGAAGTCCTATAGATATCTGCTACATTATCTTCAAAGTCCCATGATGAAAATGGTCCAACCGCCTGTGCCACAACTCGCCAATGTCTTGGCTTTGCACCAATTCTACTTTCGTACTCAATGCCGCACAATCATCTACCTCTAGTTTATAGAGATTCTTCACCTGAATCCCTATCCTATTGGTCTGACCTGTGGCTATATGTCTTAGGAACGCCTTTCCTTTACTGAAGACAACATCGTAGCCTTTGTGCTCCAACATCGTGACCGATACCAAGTTCTTCTTCAGTCCAGGCACATACATCACATCTGTCAAGGTGAGAGGAGCTCCATGCTCCCCCTGAAAAGCAATCGTGCCCGCTCCTGAAACACTATACCTTCCGTCGTCAACCATCTCTATGCGAATCTTGAGGTATTTCTCCTCCAAGGCACTGAATAAATTTTTATCACCGGTCATGTGCAATGAGGCTCCACTATCAAGATACCAGACACAACCCATCATCAATGACACCATGCATGCGATGAAGGTAAAGTCCATTTCGAACTGAGAGGCTAATGCCTCACCTTCCGATGCTTCTGCGGATCCCTTCTTGGACTTCCTCAATGGGAAATTAGTCACATAATGTCCCATCTTGTGAAAATTAAAGCATCTTACTTTAGACATGTCACCCTTCTTCCCTCCATGAGAAGAATTCGATTGAAATGGGAAGCCTTCCCCTTACCTTTCCTTGCTATTTTCTAAGGCCGGATTTTTCTTCATCATCATTCTTGGATGAAGAACCATCTCGTGTGCTCCTCCTGATCTCCTCCTACATAAGATCTGACCACATTCGTTCCCAATCTGGCAGTTTCTCCCTTCCATTCACAAAGTCATGGTAACTATTCGAACTCTTTGGAAGGCCAAGGAGAGCGAGGCTCATCATATCGTCATTGGCAGTAGTTATTCCCACACTGCCAAGCTCATCTCTGCAGGTGGTGAGCTTGTTCAGATATGTGGAAATAGTATCGCCCTTCTCCATCTTGATTCTTCGAAGCTTATCCTTGAGCACCAATTTCCTCTGGTCGCTATTGTTCTGGTAGAGGTCCTTCAATGTCTTCCACATTGAAAATGGAGTATCCTTCCCATGGAGACTTGAGACAATATGGTCTCGAACTCCCTCAAGGATGATCCGTCTCGCCTTCGCCACACACTTCTTCCACTCAGCCAACTCTTGTGCATTAGTTGAAGTTGGCTTTGGGATTTCTTGATCAATGAATTCCTTCAAGCCATTTTCTTCTAATACAACCTCCATTCTATCTTTCCATGCTATGTAATTCGAGCTACCTTCCAAGGCATACTCGAGTCTCAAGCCATAGAACGCCATTGGCCAACCTTGAAGTATGATATGAATTTGATTTTCGCCTGCCACCCTGAACTTCAAACTTCGAATTCCATTCTTAGAATACTGTTCACAGCTCCGATACCATGTAGATAATTTCTTCAAATCTAGCTCTGATACCATGTAGAAAATCTGTGTAGATGAACTCGATAATGCAATATAAATCAAAGCAGAATATTATAACCTACTCTTACTATCAATTTGCGGAAGCTTAAAGATCGAGCTAAACAATATAACCAAAAGAAGAAGAATCAATGGCACAATACACATGAACATACTTTGGGGAAAGCCTCAGCTAAAAACACCACATTATTGTATTATCATACATGGTGGAAATACATAGGAATTATACAAAGCCTTAGCTCTCACAGCAAGCCAACTCTCAGTACAATCCTCACAGATGCTCACAAGAAATCTTGGCTTTTCTCCAGCCTTCCTCTCTGCCCTCCAAGCTCCTATTTCCTTGCGTTGTTCCTTGTGGATGATTAGCCTCTTACCAAGTGGAAAACACATCCTTCAAAACTACGCAATCCTCAAGGATGAATCCTTGACTGCATGCATGAGTTTTCTCCATGAGAAAACACATGCAACTGATAGTACATTGTTCTTGAACATTAATCTCAACTGGGTCTTTCTCAGAATAGACATGCATGAGTTTCTGATGAGGGAATCTTCAGTTAACTGGAGTAGCACTAGTTGAGTGCATTAATGCATCAACTGACTGTTAACTCACTATTAGTTCCTCAAATAGTTTGGAACTAATTTAACTGGACCTAACTTAGTAAACTGAGTTAACTAATTACAACTAAAATATAACTCAATCTTATCTCCTTAATTTAAGGGATAATTCTTGCATGACTTCAGAAAGACTTCTAACTTGAATTTCTCCAACTAATTAATTTAAAATTAATTAATTGATTATTTCCAAGTAGCTGTTAAGACTTAATTCAATTTTAATTCACAATTTAATTCAAGGACAAATTAATTGGAATATTCTTGTTGCCACATTTCAAAAATAACAATAACCATAGAAATAGTTTAAGTACCTAGTTTATGATGTTCTCCTTTGTTTGTTTGCTGCATGTTTTGCTGAATAGTCTTGATCTTCTTATTCTTACAGTTTGTTGCTATGTGTCTAGGTTCATGGCAATGAAGCATGAGATATATTCTATCCTTTGAAATTTTCCAAATTTGTTCAATTCATCTCTAGGAGCAAATGACCTTCTTGTATATGACCATTTCTTTGCCTTATTTTTTGGTTCTTGATGTTGCTGCTTGTTTTTATTTGTTTCTTTACAAAACATGTTGTTGTTGGACTCTTCTTTTGTAGGTCTTTTTAGAGTTGCTTCATTATATTTTATGGTTGCCTTTGATCTACTGCACTTTTCTGAGTTTTTCATAGAGATAACCTCCTCTTCTAGCTGCTTACACAACATGTTCTTTTTATCTAACTCTCTTCCAGCTGAAATAATTTCAGACTCTTAACCTTTCACATTATACCTCTCTCTCCTTTAGATGACTATTCATAACCTCTCTTAATCTCCTTTCTTCTTCAAGGCATGTCTTCAAGCTAATAATTTCTTCCTTGTACTCATGTTCTCTCTCATTACATATATGCACAACTTTCTTCAGGTCTCTGCTCTCATTTCTCAGTCTTTCTATTTCAGCCAATGCTAAGTCAATCCTAGCTTGATGTTCATCTATATTTTCTTCATGAGAGTTAGGTACATCCACACATGCAAAGGTTTCATTTGACTAAACACTTTCCTTTTGACATGGTTTTTTCTCCTTTTTCTTTCTCATGCACTAATGGTGCTAACCTCTTCATGCATAAGCTACAATCTATCCTAGATTTCTTTTGCAGAAGTTAAATCTATGATTGTATCAATATCCTTATTATGAAGATTGTTGTACATGACACATTTTTCTTTAGCATTCCACTATTGTTCTTGCAAAGAGGGAGAATCTTTGTAGTAGGCATCACATATTAGTCTCCATACACCAAGTCCATAAGATATCAAATCAGATTTTACCTTATATATCCATTCATAAAAGTTTGTTGTACTCAACACATGTACACTTTGATAGTCCATAACTCAACCAGACCTACCTTCAAGCTGTTAGGCTTATACAAAAGGAACTTGCTCTGGTACCAAGTGATGAGAACATGACTAAACTGAGAGGGGAGGTGAATCAGTTTAGTATATGCATGGACATTAAAATTATTTTCATTAAAATGAGAAACTTAACAAATAATGACTAGTGGATTGAATATGTGAACAACAAATAATAATCAAACCAAAACATCACATAAACACACAATAACAACACATACTGACACCAGATATATGTGGAAAACCATAAAGGGAGAAAACCACAATTTTATTATTGTTGTGATGCAAAGGAAAGCTCCTACTCCTTATTACATCTGATTTTATGTAGGTTTCAACCTATAGGAGGTTGCTACTTCAATTTTCTGCAAGTTGCAACATGCAAGGAAGATTTGGTGCAGGGCTACACCCGCATCCATACCCACAGATTTCATAAGAGTGCCTAACACAATTGTCCCAGGCAATAGACTCACAAAGGATTCAAACTTCATATTTATATATGGTTAAGGCCCTTCACCACCAGTTCCTTTGAATCGGAACCCAATCACCCCGCCATTATCCCCTATCGGAACTCTGTCTTCTCTTATAATCCTTTGTTGTGCTATACAACAACCCTCCCCATTTCAAAATTTCTATCCAAAGCTTTAGTATGAAATGGGGCCCTTTTTAGTTAAAATCAATAATTCAATGATAATCGCAAGCTTGGATTTAATCACATAACACACGCATATCCTTATGAAAAGGTTTGATTCCATGTAAACATTATCTAAGACATTTTTGTAAAAACAAATGTAAAATAATATGTCCCATCATTTATTTAAAGTATAATCTTAAAAGGCTCTCATGAGCAAATCGTCGATGCGATAATACTATCGAAAATCGCCTATCGCGAAGTGAATAAAGAAACATTCCAAAGGTCTATGCCAAACCCCCGATGCGATAATGCAATCGCAATCAGCCATTGCACATACCATGAAACACATAGCAAAAGCTCCTTTGGAATTTGCCGATGCGATTTCGTAAAGGAAAGTGCACTTTTTGATAAAAGGTTGTTAAACGTATATTAGCGGGTTTAAGCTCTAAATCAATAATAAAAGGAAAACAAACAATTTGTTGATTATCCCGCCTCCTCGCAAGCACCTTTCACCTTTGTTGCAATCGGAGCTACCTGTGGCAATAGCTTAAGCCTGACCTTTGAACCTCTCGATCTGCGATATGCGATTTTCGCTAATCGCTGATCAGGAAAGCCAAGGGATTCACTTTAAGAGATCGTAAGTAATATGTGAAAATGTGACATATCATTATTACATTTAATTATCACGATTGGCAGTTACGGAGGTCATTAATTGAGCAGTTAAGGTTGAATTCTTCGAGGATTTCATCTGCGGTAATATTTTAGTTCATATTGCTTATCACACTTGAATTATCATTTGTATTCTGCGTTGGCTTTGAACGGGTTTTTCTCTATTACGTTCTTTTGTTTCCTCTGCAGAACAAGTCTGAGTTGATGAATCCGGCTAAAATGACAAAGAAACCAAAGACCCCTGCCATAGCTAAAGAAGAACCAGTGAAGAAAGTCCTGATATCAGACACTACCTGCCTCGGTCTAGGCCAAGCTTCATGGGAGAGTATCTATAATTTGTTGGAAGCTGAGGATCCTAAAGAAATCGAAGTATAAGCAACAGCAGATGGCACGGACAAGTTAGAGAATACTCTTAAAGATTTGACCTTCGCCTATCTTCATATAATAGTAGCCCGCGCCAAAGTTTTACCCTATAATGACGTGGTCAAATGGGTTATTGAAAGCATCAATATCACAGACAGAAAATTCTTTACAACTAATGGAATAATGTTCACGTCGTTCAGAGCAGAAGATATCAATGCAATGTACCATTTGCTTGAACCTCACAAGCGATATAACAAAGCATTTTTGGAGCCTTCCGCCAAAGAAAACACCATCAAATCAGACCCTATTAGACAATGGAGGCATTTTCCGACCAGACACAAGCATGAATCATCAGGTATGTACTCTGTTGACTCATTAGCATCTCCTTACTGTTATGCGGGTGCAATGATGTGCAGATTCTTTGGAGTCCATGATTCTCCCAAATTTTCTATAGAGATGGTACCTTTAATGGAGGTTGTAGTTAATTCTTTTGTCATGGATTGGGCGACCATTTTATCCGATAAAATGGCCAACCAAATACTTGACTATAGGAAAAATAGGTCTGTAACTACCCAGGTAATACCTCGTTTTACATGAGTGCTTATATTATGGACACTATTTGTTTCAATTCCGAATATCCCATTCTAGGATGGAAATGGACTCCACGGGACCCAAACCCCATTCATATCTATCATAAGGAGCTGTGGAAAGCCCATTACAAAAATCATATGTACAGAATCTGTCAAGTTTTCATCCTCCCTGTGTATTATGCCATATTCAATAAACCCACTCCTAGGTTGTCCGAGGAAGCCTCTGTTGACCTAACTGCGATTGGAAATTGGTTTGGTAAAGAAAAGTTCACCTACATTAGACTTTTCGGCAGCACTGCTAACCGTCATGTCCTCCCCTTATACATCACAAATAAGTTGCTTGCCAGAGAATTGGCATATTAGATAACAGTAGAAGGGACATCAAGGAACCTAAAGGAGTCTAAAAAGCATATGTGGCCTTCATTCCCCCTCCAATGTGGTGCTTTCACGCTGCATGATTTCAAACATGCAAAGAAGGAAGCTGAGAAAATAAAAATGTTAAAGTTAGCAATCATCCCAAAAAGGCAGTATGATCCCAAATCAGTTGCCTACAATGTCACTTCTCAAGCCAAAATCGCCAAGTTTGATCATGAGAGGGATATTTATGATGATTTATTTGCTTCAACTGAGGTATTTTCTCAGGTAAAACAACTGGCAAAAATCAAATTGGGAGCGAAGGGACTAGAGGAATTTTACAAGTTCGGGACACAGATATTGGAAACGCTACCACTGGACTTGTTAAATACTACCTCTGTGGTTCAACCACAAGCCCAGTTCGAAGCGAAAATTAGTGAAAATACTCCTGAGAAAGAAAGGACCATAGAAAAGGTGCAGACACAGGAAGGAACTAGTGAGCCCCTTGATACGAATATTCATATTGATCCTAAGTTAATCAAGGAATGGGAGCAGTTCGACTCAATCATCAATAACCTGAATAAACCCCAAGAGCTCACTATGCCAAAAACACCTACAGTGCAGAAGCTAGAAGTTATCACAGTTCTGATTGGAGGAACAAGCGGCCTACTCAGAATGCAGCAGGACATAGAGATTATTCCCGAGAATCCCACTGAGGAGATTGTACTACAAACTAAAGAAATACCACCACTTGATGTCTTCTACAGTCTGAAGCATAGGGTTGTAGTTAAAAGATAGAGGAAGAAGAGGAAAATTGATCAAAGTCCTCTTTTAACTCCTCAAGCAGAAATGATGAACGTGGTATGGAAAGCAGAAGTCGATCCCTTAGAGGATTTAACAAAGCTTTCTCAGTTCGCAGGAGCCTACACGGTGGCGACAATGGATAAAGCCACAGAGGTTAGCCATCTGATGAGGGAAAAGGATCAGATGACTACCCAACTTGAGGTGCAATCGACAGAGCAACAACAAAAAATAAATCAGCTTAAACAGCAGTTAATGGAACAGAGGCAACTAAATGAACAATTAAAAGAGCAATTGTACCTAGAAAAGCAAAGGATTGATGAGCAGGCTCTCCATAAACAGCAGGAATTGTCTCAAGAGTTGAACAAGCTTCAGGTATTAAGAGAGCAAGAAAAAAAGGCAAAGGAGGAACAAATCGCACAAATGAAAGAATAGATAGAAAGGTATAAAGGTTATCCATTGGTAAGTGAATTCAGAACAGAAGCTTTGGAAATAACCAAAGCCTTGTCCCGATAGTTTGATATTATTTGCCACAATATACCATTAGCCAACTCCTTATGCAATATCTCTACATCAATGATTGAAAAGGCAGTAGATGTCAGACTTGAATTAGATAAGGCAGATGAAAAGTTAACCAATTTTCTATCCTGGCAAGATTCTAAAGAAGGAATGGCTGCGAATCTGCTAAGAATACAAGAATCGCATAAGGAAATCCTGTTTTCTGAATGGGAGTCTCAGTTAATGAACGCTAAAAGAGCAACGTCTAGATACAGAGCTACAATGAATAGCCTGATCAAATTGATAAATAATAGTTTGCGTATGTCCAATTTGATTATTGATTGCTCTCCAGGAAGACTCCCAAAAGCAAAATTGTTGGAACAACAATGGAAACAGGAGCTGGCACACAGGGAAAAGTAAATTAGAGGAATCCAAAGCTTGACATGGGAAACATTCTTGTTTTTCCTTGTCAAGCCACATAGCTAGCAGATGGCAATGAAATGTCTGTCAGATTCAATCAAATACATGATATCCAAACTCTCTGATGCCACCTATACAGCTTAGCTACACTCCAGGATGAGTCAGCCTCCAAAAATATAGCCTATGCTCGCAATCTGTCAGCTGCAATCACAGGAAAAGAAGTCGATACAATGAATTCATTTCAACTGCCATAGCACTGCTATTTTCATAATAAATCCCATATTTATATGTTTATAGTTAAACCAACGCATAGTAATTTTTATTAATAGTTTGTTGTTATTTTTAGTATTTAAAGACCCTTTCATGTATTTAGAAAGGGTCCGCAATTTGTATTAAGACTTGACTTGGAAGTTGCACTACTGTACTTCCAATATTTTTTAATAAAAAACTAGACCAATGTTCTACATTTTTATCAAAGAGGCTTTTATAAGATTTTCACTATTGCATCTTTTGAAGTTGTTCCCAAATAGGAAGGCAGAATCTGAATGTTGTTTACATCGGGAGAATACAAATGCATACGGTACTATTATCTCTGTTTTTTCCTTATTTCTCTATGTGAATGAACATTTTTCAACATTGCTATTATTGATATATGTATATGTTTTTCAAGCAATTCTTTAACTTGTCATTTCTGAATGTTTTTGAATTGTCATCATTTGAATATATATGTCAGTCATATATATTATGATCAATGCGATAATGTCAGTTATCTTTGTATATTTTTTGCATTATAGAATAGAACACTTATCACTTTCGTTATACATTACAAACCAATCACCCATCAACTCATATATCACTAGGAAACTGGTCCCATTACATCCAGTCGGAGCCACCACACCAAACAGAAAAGGAGCTGCACTAAGGTCCGGACCGGGTGGTTTTCCCTGATGTTGATGCAACGATTTTAGAGGCATCAACATTTTTGGTGCTAGAAGGAGGGCATGAACTATGAATGGCAAGAAAATCTAAATCCATAGCCCATTCTGAGAGTAAATCTCCCTCACAATCTTCTCCAACTTCTCCCTCGCATTCTAAATCTCCAATTCCCAAGCGAGAAGTTGAAAAGACAACAACCACTGCTGAAGACCTAAACATATCGGACAAATCCACTCTTGAACCCCCTGAAGTTCAGTCTTTAATTCACAAACTTCAAGGGTTTTCAATATCTCAAGAAAAGTCTAAATTATCCCAAAGCAATGTGACTTCGCAATACATTCCTTCTCATCCTCTTACAAGATTATAGAGTGAAAAGCTTGGTATTGAACCAACAGAATTTCCTCTTCCTAAAAGGAAAAGAGCTAGGAAGACACCTGAAGAGTCTGACAGTGATACTCTTTCATCATCATCATCCATTTCATCTAATCCATTGCAAAGTCAACCATCCACCCCCCAACTTCATATCATTGTCCAACAGGGTACAGGTACTCCGACATCCTCTTCCCAACCACTTGTAACTACATCCTCACTTTCTTCTACTATTATCGCAACAATGGCACATAATCAACCACAACCAAGGCCATGGACAAATCTAGGGGCAGTTGCAATGCCTGCACCCTTGAGTCAATTACCGGCCCATCCCAAAAAATGGTTGCCAAAGTTTAATCCTGATATAGGCATACCGGCAGAGGAACACATAAACAACTTTATGTTGTCAATAAACTTAAATGGAGTGACAAAAGAAGATGTTGTTGTGAGGCTTTTCCCATACACCTTACAAGGAGTAGCTGGTTCATGGTATTTTTCATTACCAGTAAGATCCATTACTAGTTGGAATGCCTTCCAAGAGTAGTTTTTGATTAAATTCGAAGATGATAGGTCCACAGCAACATTAATCAATGATCTCTCCAATCTTAAAACTGAATTTAGAGAACCTATTAAAGATTTCAACTCGCGATTTAACAAGCTCTTAAATAAAATTCCTGCTACGTCTAAGCCCAGTGAAGAGGTTTGGAGCGAATGGTATATTTCTACCTTACCTTCGAATATAGCAATCTTCGTTGATAGAGTTGCAAAGCCTACCTTAGCAGAGAATATGAAAGAAGCAATCGTTGTTGAGAAACATATAATCGCTTTAGAAAAGAAAACTGCTCTTGAGGAGAGAAAGTCCAAAAAAGTTACTTTTAAAGATGATTCGAAGAAGAAAGTGGCTAAAGATCCATATGATATGGAGGGTTTGCAAAAAAATTTAAAGACCATGTCTAATGAAATGGTAGAAATAAAGAAATAGGTAGCTGAAACCTCCACTAAAAAGCCATTTAGGAACTTCAAAAGAGCTTAATCAAAACCACCTAATGCCATATCTAATGCAGAATCAGATCCAGATAATGATGAGGATGAAGACACAATCTTTTCATCTGAGGAAACAGAAGAAGACGAGGTTGTTGAATGTCACGGTATGTGGGATTTCATTTTGCCCAATTCTGATACTGAAAGTGAATAGGAAGCTCTCCCAGTAAGTACCAGGAGTAAAGTCGCTGCAGAGCCTGTTCAACCAACTCAAAAGAAGAAAAATGCAAGCCCTACTGCCAAAGACAAGGCTCCCATAAAGAAATCTACTATGTTGCCTACTCAAAATCAGCCATCATCTTCCAATCCACCCTCATCATCCAAGACTTTGGTAGTCTCTGACTCTATGGATTACAACATTATAGAAGACATGAAGAAGACTAGAGCGAATATCTCTTTGTTTGAGCTTAGCAAGCTTAAACATCAACAGAAATTGCTACTCAAAGAATTAAATGCAGTACCTTCTTCTCCTCTTCCAAATGTTGTACTGTCCAAGGCGACTAAGGGAACAGGTAAGCCACCATCAGATAGAGTAGATGCTACTGATGTTGTGTTGATTGGAGATAGATCTAATTCTCATACTCCTCCTTTTCTCTTGACCTATGAAATCTACAACAGAAATCTGCACAACTGCTTAATAGATTCAGGGGCTTCATCAAACATAATGCCAGCCTCAATTTGCTCAAAATTGAACATTGAGCCCCAAAAATCTGCAGTGCATATTGTTCAGTTGGATCAAACTAAGGTTCAAGTATTATGAGAGATTAATTCAGTCACCATTAGGTTATCAACTGATCCTAGAGTAGTTCAAAGAATTGATATATTGATTGCTGACATCCCTAAATTTTATGGGTTAATTTTAAGCAGAGATTGATTTGAGAAACTCCATGGTTACATTTCTACTGATTGGTCTCATATGTGGCTTCCCTATAAAGGGAAACCAAATCAAATTAAGATCGATCGAGAGAAACACATGACCCATACTGTAACGGAGTTTGAGTAGGAAAATCAACCCATAGCTTTCAATAATAACATTCTCGGAAATTACTCAACTGAATCATTCTTTGGTAATTTTAACGCTCAATCATCACCTTTCTCTGTCAATAGTTTCACATCGCAGATAGAAAATTTTTCTCATACAGATACATCAAGGTGTGTTACTATCGCTGAAGAAATTATAGATAATCCTATATTTTGGTCTTTATATTTCGATGGTTCAAAATCCAATGACGGTGCAGGAGAAGAATGTATTTTAGTTAGTCTTGAGGGGGGAAAACTATGTTATCATGCAGACTAGAATTTGAGTGTACAAATAATACTGCTAAATATGAGGCATTGATTCAAAGACTTTACAAAGCAATAGGCCTGAAGGTACAATATCTAAAAGTATTTGGTGATTCTGAGATTGTCATCAAACAGGTAAGAAATACTATTCATTTCCTTTCAGGACATCTCAAGCATTATAAGTCCTTGGTTCAAGACCTCATATCTCATTTTCTAGCATTCAATATTTCTCCCATTCCTAGATCTCAAAATGTAGCAGCTGATTTATTAGCCAATGTTGCTTCTAAGCTCCTTCCATCCAAGGATTACAGCCCTAATAGGTTTTCAATCGAATTGATTTTTAGACCATCCATTCCAAACAATGTCACCAATTGAAGAGTATTTAATCATGACGAAGACATTTTGAATTTATTAACTTCTGAGAAATCCTATGATGACTAGATTATTGATGAGAACGACCATGATCTTCAAATAAAATAAAAACCAGAGGAAAACTCCATACTTAAATCTATGGTCAAACTTGAAGATCTTTATGATATCAAGGATAGGTTTAAACAAGTTACTAATTCAAAACTTCAAAGTTCTACTTTGAGGTTTGAATTAATAAATCTTGGCATTGAGGCCAAACCACAAAATATTGATTTGGGACTAAGGCTCATTTCAGAAGAAAGATCAGCCTTTATCAGATTGTTGAATAAATATAGAAATGTTTTCTCTTGGAATTATGACAATCTAAAAATGTATGATACTTCTATCATACAACACACAATTCTAATGGTTTCTGAGGAGAAACCTGTGCAACAGAAATTGAGGAAAATACATCTGAATTTAGAGAGTCAGATTAAAGAAGATTTGAATAAACTCTTGAGCGATAAGGTTATTTTCCCAGTTAGACATTCGAAATGGGTTTCTAACTTAGTACCTGTTAGAAAGAAAAACGGTGACATTAGGATCTGCAGTGATTTTAGAAATCTTAACAAGGCAAGCCAAAAGGATAATTTCCCACTACCAACTATGGAGCAGACTCTTCATTCAGTGGTTGGTTCCGAATTAATGTCTTTTTTGGATGGTTTTTCTGGATATAACCAAATATTGGTGCACCCAGATGACAGACTTAAGACTACCTTCAGAACCAAATGGGGAACATATGCATACCAGAAAATGCCTTTCGGTTTAATTAATGCTGGAGCTACCTTCTAGAGAGCAATGGACATAGCATTCAAGGGTTTGATTAATAAGTCAGTTGTTGTCTATTTAGATGACATAACTATCTTCTCCAAGAAAAGAGTGAATCATTTACATGATTTGAAGCAAATCTTTGAACGTTGTAAGAGGTATGGGATTTCATTAAATCCCAAGAAATCATTCTTCACTCTTGATCAAGGGAAGCTTTTAGGGTTTATCGTATCTAAAGATGGAATTTATATAGACCTAGAAAGAATCAAGGAGATTTTTGATATTCCTCTTCCACACAATAAAAAATCAATGCAATCATTTTTAGGTCAAATAAATTTTGTAAAAAAATTTGTTCCTGATTTTTCCCAAATTGTTTTACCTTTACAGACCATGATTAAGAAAAATTCAGTGTTCAAATGGGGGCATAACGAAAAAGAAGCCTTTGATTCAATCAAACAGGCCATCATTAATGCTCCTGCATTGAATACTCCAAATTTTTCTAATCATTTTATTTTGTATACTTTAGCATTTGAAACTTCCTATGCAGTTGTGTTAACACAAATCAATGATCAACAAGTTGAAGCACCCATATCATTTTTCAGTTTTAATCTACAAGGTGTTGAAATTAATTATTCTGAAGTAGAAAAGCAAGCTTTCGCTGTATTCAAATCTATTAAACACTTTAGGCCATTCCTCCTAAAGACTCATACAAAAGTAATAGTCTCATTTTCAGCAGTGAGACAATTACTAGTCCAAAGAGAAGTGGGAGATAAGAGAGCCAACTAGGTTACAACATTGCAAGAATATGATTTAGATATTAAACAGGTGAAAATTGTAAGAGGTCAATGTTTTTGTAGATTATTAACAGGAACTTCAAACATCCCAGAAGATGAAGGTTCAGACAATGCTCTTCAGATAAACGAGATAAGTATTATAAACTCTGAATCTCAATATGCAGATCTGGTCTTTTATTTAAAAAATGGATATGCTCCTCCTAATCTCTCTTACAAAAACAAACGTGCCTTGAGATTGAAAGAAAAACACTTCGAAATCATTGATGATGTGTTATTTAGAAGGAATTATGATTCGGTTTTGTTAAGATGCCTTGAAAAAACTGAAGCACAAAAGGTGTTGCAGGAATTACATGATGGTCCAGCAGGTGGACATTTTGGAGGTGATACAACAGCTCACAAAATTATACATGTTGGATATTATTGGCCCACTTTATTCAAAGACACCCATAACTATGTAAGAAAATGCAAAATTTGCCAAACGGCCAGTGGAAGACAAAGGAAACCAGCCTTTCCTTTCCAAACAGTCAACATTGAACAACCATTTGAACAATGGGAACTGGATATCATCGGAGAGATTGTTCCACATTCTTCCAAGCAGCACAAGTATATCCTTACAACCACATATTACTTCACAAAGTGGGTAGAAGCAATCCCTTTGAAGGTAGCCAACTCTGACGCAATCATTGAATTTATTGCTCAATTCATTATTGCCAGGTTTGGCATACCTAATGCTCTCATTTTTTATAATGCATCTTATTTTTCGGGAAATACCATACTTGAATTTGCTCTCAAGAGAGGATTTAAATTGAAATATTCTGCAAACTACTATCCTCAGGGTAATGGTTTAGCATAATCAACCAACAAAAATCTTATCAAGATTATTAAGAAAACTGTTGACCAGAATCAAAAGAATTGGCACAAGTCTTTGATATTTGCATTATGGGCAGACTGCATAACACAGAAGGCCTCAATAGGGACTTCTCCATTCAACTTAGTGTATGGGAAGGAAGCTGTGATACCAACAAACTTAGCACTCCCATCTCTAGCCCTAGTGCAATTTATTGAAGAAAATCCCTCCTCTTCTATTCAATTAAGATATGATCAAATCCTTAAATTAGAAGAAGAAAGGGAGAAAGCCAGAATTACACATCCAAAACATCAACAGATTATTAAATCTTCTTTTGACACAAATTCTACTGGCCCAAAATTTTTACAAATTGGTGATTTTGTTTTGAAATGGGACAAAGCACACGAAGATAAAGGCAAACACACTAAATTTCAAAATATGTGGCTTGGACCATTTCAAATCATTGAGAAGATAGGCTCATCAATGTTCATATTGCAGGATCTATCAGGAAAGAGAGATTCTCTTCCTGTCAATGGGCTTATCTTGAAAAAATTATTTACTTAAGGAGGTAACCCCTTCTTACTTGTAAATATTCATTATGCAGTTTTGTTTTGTTTGAATTTTTATTGTTAGGAAATAAGGTTGTAAATAGTCTTCCATTGACCTTTTACTATTTGAAAGTTATTAAAGGAAGTATTGTAAACACTTACTTTCAATAGATGGAAACCTTTAAGGAGTAGACCGCAGTTCTAGAAAGTTAGTCAAAAAATAAAACTCTGAGAACCTCTTTTAGGTTTGTAAAAACTTCATAACCCTTGAAAATATTGTAAATCATTCAAATTTTTAAGAGCCAAGAGAAGTTATTTGTCAAAAGTAAAGACTTTTCCATATTTAGCATCTACAACTCTAAAATTGTCATCCATATACTCTTAAGGAGAAAATCATTCACCCCATCCACTAAGTTTATGATTTTTTCAGAGTGTAATTCTAAAATATGTCAGATATAAAAGATAAGAGGTCTCATCATGAGCCTGCTTACCATGATCATAGGAAACTAATTAAACTGACATTACCAACACTGCATATCAAAACAGGGTAATGGCTTATAATCATAAGACAAGGGGTCTCATCACGAGCCAGCTTGTTCAGTTTAATTACAACCAGTGAATGGCATTGTCAATAGCTAGCCACCAAACCAGGACAATGGCTTTTTATCTTTTAAAGAATTTGAAAGAATAAAAAACACAAAAAAGAAAAATATGTGTGAACATATCTTTTTGAATTTATCTTTCAAAAGTTATACTCTTAGATGGATGGGACAATGAATGATTACATGGTTAAAAGGTAACCCTGTCGAGACTATAAACGTTTGCTGGCAGCAGAGGCACTACCTATGACAACAGAGTAAACTCAAAAGTTAAGTTGGAGAAGCCCCTTGCTTTATCTATACCAACCAATTAAAGCTCGAATAAACTCAGAATGTTTTTATTTTTAGGATTGGAAAAGGAATTACAAATGAACTTATCATTATATTCAGAGATAATTTTTATCTAAATATTCTTATATTGTTTTCTTTATCCTAAATGGTTTCCAAATTTAGAAAGATATAGATATTGCATTACTTTCTCAGAGATAACTGTTTCTCCCAGTGAATCGCCAATTGTTGTGCTATACAACAACCCTCCCCATTTCAAAATTTCTATCCAAAACTTCAATATGAAATGGGGCCCCTTTTAGTTAAAATCAATAATTCAATGATAATCGCAAGCTTGGATTTAATCACATAACACATGCATCTCCTTATGAAAAGGTCTGATTCCATATAAACATTATCTAAGACCTTTTTGTAAAAACAAATGTAAAATAATATGTCACATCCTTTATTTAAAGTATAAGCTTAAAAGGCTCTCATGAGCAAATCGCCGATGCGATAATGCTATCGGAAATCGCATATCGCAAAGTGAATAAAGAAACATTCCAAAGGTCTATGCCAAACCCCCGATGCGATAATGCAATCACAATCAGCCATTGCACATACCATGAAACACATAGCAAAATCCCCTTTGGAATTCGCCGATGCGATTTCGTAAAGGAAAGTGCACTTTTCGATAAAAGGTTGTTAAACGTATATTAGCGGGTTTAAGCTCTAAATCAATAATAAAAGGAAAACAAACAATTTGTTGATTATCCTACCTCCTCGCAAGCACCTTTCACCTTTTTCGCAATCGGAGCTACCTGTGGCAATAGCTTAAGCCTGACCTTTGAACCTCCCGATTTGCGATATGCGATTTTCACTAATCGCTGATCGGGAAAGCCAAGGGATTCACTTTAAGAAATCGTAAGTAATATGTGCAAATGCGACATATCATTATTACATTTAATTATCACGATTGGCAGTTACGGAGGTCATTAATTGAGCAGTTAAGGTTGAATTTTTCGAGGATTTTGTCCGCGTAATATTTCAGTTCATATTGCTTATCACACTTGAACTGTCATTCGTATTCTGTGTTGGCTTTGAACTGCTTTTTATCTGTTACGCTCTTTAGTTTTCTCTGCAGAACAAGTCTGAGTTGATGAATCCGGCTAAAATGACAAAGAAACCAAAGAAACCAAAGGCCCCTGTCGTAGCTAAAGAAGAACCAGTGAAAAAAGTCCTGATATGGACACTACCTACTCGGTTTAGGCCAAGCTTCATGGGAGAGTATCTATAATTTGCTGGAAGCTGAGGATCCTGAAGAAATCGAAGTAGAAGCAACAACAGATGGCATAGACAAGTCAGAGAATACTCTTAAAGATTTGGCCTACTCCTATCTTCATAGAATAGTAACCCGCGCCAAAGTTTTACCCTATAATGACGTGGTCAGATGGGTTATTGAGAGCATCAATATCACAGACAGAACTTTCTTTACAACTGATGGAAGAATGTTTGGGTCATTTAGAGCAGAAGATATCAAAGCAATGTACCATTTGCCTGAACCTCACAAGCGATATAACAAAGCATTTTTGGAGGCTTTCGCCAAAGAAAACGCCATCGAATCAGACCCTATCAGACAATGGAGGCATTTTCCGACCAGACACAAGCATGAATCATCAGGTATGTACTCTGTTGACTCATTAGCATCTCCTTACTGTTATGCGGGTGCAATGATGTGCAGACTCTTTGGAGTCCATGATTCTGCCAAATTTTCTATAGAGATGGTACCTTTAATGGAGGCTGCAGTTAATTCTTTTGTCATGGATTGGGCGACCATTTTATCTGATAAAATGGCCAACCAAATACTTGACTATAGGAAAAACAGGTTTGTGACTACCTGGGTAATACCCCCGTTTTACATGAGTGCTTATATTATGGACACTATCTGTTTCAATTCTGAATATCCCATTCTAGGATGGAAATGGACTCCACAGGACCCGAACCCCATTCATATCTATCATAAGGAGTTGTGGAAAGCCCATTACAAAAATCATATGTATAGAATCTGTCAAGGTTTCATCCTCCCTGTGTATTATGCCATATTCAATAAACCCACTCCTAGGTTGTCCGAGGAAGCCTCTGTTGACCTAACTGCAATTGGTAGTTGGTTTGGTGAAGAAAAGTTCACCTACATTAGACTTTTCGGCAGCACTGCTAACCCTCATGTCCTCCCCTTATACATCCCAGATAAGTTACTTGCCAGAGAATTGGCATATCAGATAACAGTAGAAGGGACATCAAGGAACCTAAAGGAGTCTAAAAAGCATATGTGGCCTTCATTCCCCCTCCGATGTGGTGCTTTCACGCTACATGATTTCAAACATGCAGAGAAGGAAGCTGAGAAAATAAAAATGTTAAAGTTAGCAATCATCCCAAAAAGGCAGTACGATCCCAAATCAGTTGCCTACAATGTCACTTCTCAAGCCAAAATCGCCAAGTTTGATCATGAGAGGGATATTTATGATGATTTGTTTGCTTCAGCTGAGGTATTTTCTCAGGTAAAACAACTGGCAAAAATCAAATTGGGAGCAGAGGGACTAGAGGAATTTTACAAGTTCAGGACATAGAGATTGGAAACGCTACCACTGGACTTGTTAAATACTACCTCTATGGTTCAACCACAAGGCCAGTTTGAAGAGAAAATTAGTGAAAAGACTCCTGAGAAAGAAAGGACCCCAGAAAAGGTGCAGACACAGGAAGGAACTAGTGAGCCCCTTGATACGAATATTCATATTGATCCTAAGTTAATCAAGGAATGGGAGCAGTTCGACTCAATCATCAATAACCCGAATAAATCCCAAGAGCTCACTATGCCAGAAACGCCTACAGTGCAGAAGCCAGAAGTTATCACAGTTCCGATTGGAGGAACAAGTGGCCTACCCGTAATGCAGCAAGACATAGAGATTATTCCTGAGAATTCCACTGAGGAGATTGTACTGCAAACTGAATAAACACCACCACTTGATGTCTTCTACATTCTGAAGCACAGGGTTGTAGTTAAAAGACACAAGAAGAAGAGGAAAATTGATCAACGTCCTCTTTTAACTCCTTAAGCAGAAATGATGAACGTGGTATGGAAAGCAGAAGTCAATCCCTCAAAGGATTTAACAAAGCTTTCTTAGTTCGTAGGAGCCTGCACGGCAGCGACAATGGATAAAGCCACAGAGGTTAGCCATCTGATGAGGGAAAAGGATCAGACGATTACCCAACTTGAGTTGCAATCGATAGAGCAACAACAAAAAATAAATTAGCTTGAACAACAGTTAATGGAATAGAGGAAACTAAATGAACAATTAAAAGAGCAATTGAACCTATAAAAGCAGAGGATTGATGAACAAGCTCTCCATAAACAACAAGAATTGTCTCAAGAGTTGAACAAGCTTCAGGTATTAAGAGAGCAAGAAAAGAATGCAAAGGAGGAACAAATCGTACAAATGAAAGAACAGATAGAAAGGTATAAAGGTTATCCACTGGTAAGTGAATTCAGAACAGAAGCTTTGGAAATAACCAAAGCCTTGTCTCGACAGTTGGATATTCTTTGCCACAATATATCATTAGCCAACTCCTTATGCGATATCTCTACATCAATGATTGAAAAGGCAGTAGACGCTAGACTTGAATTAGATAAGGCAGATGAAAATTTAACCAATTTTCTGTCCTGGAAAGATTCTAAATAAGGAATCGCTGCCACTCTGCCAAGAATATAAGAATTGCATAAGAAAATCTTGTTTTCTGAATGGGAGTCTTAGTTAATGAAAGCTAAAAGAGCAACGTCTAGATGCAAAGCTACAATGAATAGTCTGATCGAATTGATAAATAATAGTTTGCATATGTCCAATTTGATCACTGATTGCTCTCCAGGAAGACTCCCAAAAGAAAAATCATTGGAACAACAATGGAAATAGGAGCTGGCACATAGGGAAAAGCAGATTGGAGGAATCCAAAGCTTGACATGGGAAATGTTCTGATTTTTCCTTGTCAAGCCACATAGCCAGCAAATGGTAATGAAATGTCTGTCAAATGCAATCAATTTCATGATATCCGAACTCTCCGATGCCACCTATATAGCTCAGCTACACTCTAGGATGATTCAGCCTCCAGAAATCCAACCTATGCTCGCAATCTGTCAGCTGCAATCACAGGAAAAGAAGCTGATACAATGAATTCATTTCAACCACCACAGCACTGCTATTTTCAAAATAAATCCCAGATTTATATGTTTATAGTTAAACCAGCGCATAGCAATTTTTATTAATAGTTTGTTGTTATTTTTAGTATTTAAAGACCCTTTCATGTATTTAGAAGGGGTCTGCAATTTGTATTAAGACTTGACTTGGAAGTTGCACTATTGTACTTCCAATATTTTTTTATCAAAAACTGGACCAAAGTTCTGCATTTTTATCAAAGAGGCTTTTATAAGATTTGCACTATTGCATCTTTTGAAGGTGTTCCCAAATAGGAAGGTAGAATATGAATGTTGTTTACATCAAGAGAATACAAATGTATAGGGTACTATTATCTCTATTTTTGTCTTATTTCTCTATGTGAATGAACATTTTTCAACATTGCTATTATATATATATATATATATATATATATATATATATATATGTGTGTGTGTGTGTGTGTGTGTGTGTTTCAAGCAATTCTTTAACTTGTCATTTCTGAATGTTTTTGAATTGTCATCATTTGAATATATATGTCAGTGATATATATTATGATCAATGCGATAATGTTTTTATTATTACTTTGTTTAACTAATTAAACAAAGTAATTATCATATGAATGCATATTTCTATTTTATGAATAATTCATCTTTATGGTTATTTGTTTAATAGAAACAATCAAAAGTCGTGTTGTTAAAAGAATACTCGGGATAGATTAGTTATCTTTGTATATTTTTTGCATTATACAATAAAACACTTATCACTTTCGTTATACATTACAAACCAATCACCCATAAACTCATATATCACTGGGAAACTGGTCCCATTACATCCAGTTGGAGCCACCACACCAAACGGAAAAGGAGCTGCACTAAGGTCCAGACTAGGTAGTTTTCCCTGATGTTGATGCAGCGATTTTAGAGGCATCAACACCTTCATATGAGACTTAACGAAGCCTTTTCTTCATATCCCTCCGTTGTTAGACATATATATATATATATATATATATATATATATATATATATATATATATATATATATATATATATAATTAGTCCTCTCAACCTTTGGCTAATACATATTTAACACATAAAACCATTCTATATGCGTAAATACCTTTACAAAGGAAACTTACGTAAATATACTCTTTTCCGCTTTACGTACGACTTCAGCGTAGATTTTGAGGCTAAACCTCATCACAATCGCTATCAGCTATATTCCACGGCCATACATATACATATGCCTTCCATTTCCAGATATGTGATTTCCCTACAAACCCGGGAAATACACTATCGGCACTTTATTCTTTGCTATCCTGTTTACAAAGGAAAACACCACAAAACATATATATCAGACTTCAAATCCATTGAACCCGCATCTATAAATGCATAGGGTCCACTACACATCGGCCCTTTGTATTATCGCAAGTCTTCTCCATATGCCTATTCTGATATCCCGATACCTCCGATTTGCTTTATCGCTATCGGCGATTGGCCCTTGCTTAATCCACTGTCGCTAGTCCTTTGCTGGCTCCGATATGCGATTTGTGATTAGATCTGGACCATCGATCTGGATCTTGATCCGACGGTCCTCATTTCATCGAAAATCGCTCATCGCTATAACTCAATGACTCGCTCCGAAGACTTTAAAAGGCTTTTTGCCGTTGCGATTTAATCTCAACCGTTGATCTTAATGATCCAACGGCTGCTGAGTGTCCATCCTTCACTTTTCCATTCGACTCTATGTACTTAGTCTTTCCGCATTTTCTTTAGTTTCTTCTTTGTAGTTCGACTTCTTCAAAGGTTCTACTTTCCACTCTTCTACTGCTCAACTCATTCTCACTAGGGCTTAACTTCACTCCTTCTCTTCAGAGCTCTGCTCTGATGCTCCAATTGGACTTGATGGCCCCTTTCGATTCTTCTGAATCGTGCTTCTCTTTCTCTACTTGTTCTTCAAAACTCCACCTTCCATGGATCAACTTCTCTGAGCTTAACTCTTAAGCGCATCCTTGCTATGCCATTCCTCCAAAGCTTCCTCTGTCTCTTCATTTGGATTCAAAATCCATTATGATTCCTCTGAATCAATTTGTCCCTCTGCATCCTTCAGAATTTTGCCTGTAACTTGTTGCAGAACCTATGAATTCACAGTAAACTCATACATGAAATACTTTAATATTCTGACACAGTCAGGAAATAACTCTACCTATATTAATATAAAAAGCAATGATTACATTCGAGACTCTTTGGTCACGCACACACACACACACACAGGCCTGATTTCCTATTAGTGGCCTCCTCTTATTGAACGCGCAGGTTCACTTATTTATAAGAATGCATTGGATTGGATCATTGGAGGATCCGATCACCCCTATAACAAAAGCCCTAAAGCTCTGCATGCATAAATTTGTGGCAGATAATTCTCCTTAAGATTTTATCCATTCCATCTTTTCCTCTGTTTTAAAACAGAAAAACCTTTTTATCAGCTTCCCATTTAATGCCTAAAAGCTCTCTCTTGTTCCTAGAATCATGGAACTGTTTAAGAGTTGGATTTGACTTCTACCACTCATGTTCTCATTTTTTTTTTTTGAGAGCATTTACATATTCTCCCATTATCTAATTAAATCACACTTAAAGGCCTAAATATTGCCTTAACTTGATACTTAGGAAAACTATTTCCTAAAATGCATGACCCCCTATGTCTAATATTTACAGTGATTTTCCTTGGGCTGAATGCTTCTGCATCAAACTCCGAAAGTAGAAAATATTCATGATCTCCTGATCATGTGTCTTCTAGTCTTGGTCTTCCTGGATCCCACACTTTGTTCTGTAACTATCCAGATGCTTTATTCCTTTGTTGCCACTGCACTTCTGCTGTCTTTTGATCCATTTTCTTCTTCCTGCCAATCAGGTTCAACTTCTGATTGATCTTGCTTGCTATTGTTACCATTTTCCTCCATTTGAATTGCTTCATCATCTGCTGCCATATTTCTTCAATTTCTTTGTCCATCATATCTTTGGGCTGGTCCATCTTCTGCTTCTTACTTATGTCTTCTTCCCTTTGTTTTGGGTTACTGTTATTGTCTTCTATGTTGACTTTTCTTTTACTTGCTTCATTCTTTGGTTTACTTGCTCTTGCTTTACTTGCTGCATCCCTATCATCCTTACCCTCTTTCATGATTGAATCATGACTATTCAGCATTTTCTCTAGCAATTTAATATCTTTGTTCCATGGATTGAATTCTTCTATGAATTCTTCTTCTTTCATCTTTACCTGGCTGCTCTCCTGCGCCAAATCTCCTCTAGCAATTGCAACAAAACCTGCATTCACAAAACACTTGTTAAAATTAAAAGCATGAGGCCTTGGTGCCTCTTCTTTCTTTGGAAACAATTCAGTTTGTTGCTCTATTTCCTCTTCCTCTATCAACATATCAATATGCTGATTCGAATTCTCAGCAGAATTCATGAGACTGTCCATTAGTCTCTCTTCCACACCATTTGTTCTAATGATGCCTTCCTTCTCTTGTCCATTGTAGTGAACTCCTCCTCCTTTAACCTGCTACTGGTTATCTTTACTTTGAAATTGTTTGATTCCTACTGCCTCTTTACCATCTTCAAACAATCTCTGCTCAATCTCTTTGATCACATACTCATACTCATTCATGTTGTTTAATGAACCTGCAAACAAATTATTGCATCTTCCTGTCTCCATGCCTACTTGAGACACATCTTCTTCTTCAAAAACTGTAACTGTAGCTTCTGTTCTACTATTAGGTTCTCTCATCAGTTTCTCCAGCAGTTTAATCTCTTCTTCACACTTAGCAAGCACTTCATCACAATGCTCTCTTCTTCCAGATTCATCCTTTACATGCTGTGTTACAGTATTAAAACACTGTCTTCCTTTGATCCTTGTAATCTCAAGGTATTTCTGTTGTAGCAAATCACTACTTCCCTCATTCAAGAGGTCTTCTCCATCATACTCTGTTCTCCTAGAGTACTCCTCCAGACTTTTGATATCTTCAAAAGACTGTCCATCCTCTTCAAAACACTCCTTTGTTAGTGTTCCTTTTCCCAAGGTTAAATCCTTTGCATAGGGTTCCTCCTTCTTAACATCCTTCAATAGATGTCCTTCTTCCCTACTGTCTGTCTCAACAATTTCCATGGTTATCTCTACTATGCCTATCATCATAGTGAATTGATGATCCTTTACTATGTTTTCAGCTAACATGGTCTCTTCCTCAAGTTTGCCTTTAGTCCCTTGCTGTTTATCTCCTCTGAAGATATATTCAAATGGTTGTTTTTCTCCTGCAATATCTGCCATTATACACAAACTATCAGTTTTAAAAATATAAGACCCTATGGTCTCACTTGATGGTTTAGCCATCATATCTCCTTGTTGTTCTAAATCATTCATATGATTCAGAAATTCTTCGATGGTCTTCTTCAATCTCCTCAAGCCCTTCAATTAGTTTCTTGACATCTTCCACCAGCTTTATATGAGATCGATCTACCTCATCTTCTTCTAGAACAGAATTGTGATTCTACTGGTCTTTTTCCTTCTTCATGATAATATCAGCTAATTTTCCTTCACCTACAAACATACACAAATTGTCAAATTTAAAACCATGTGACCCTTCGGCCTTATTTGAAATTTCAGTCTTCAAGTTTTCATCTTCACTATCTCCCAGAAATTCTCCTTGTTCTCTAGTTCACAAATGGATTCTTCCATTTCTAACTCAACTTCCTTGAGTTTTCCCTTCAACCACTTCACTTTTTTTTGTTGCACCCTTCTCCACATCTCATGCTATTCTATTGGCTTCTTCCTCAAGATCCAACCTTGTCTCTGGATTTCCTCAAGCATTCTCCTTAATGCATTGAGTTGTTCTTTTAATTCAGCAACCTCTTTGTCAATTTCCTCTTGACTCATATTCTTGCCATTTGCCTTGGCATCCTTCTTCTCATATCTTCTGTTGTGGCTTCTCTCTGAACCTCTACTATGACTATCAGTAGTCATCTTCTTCTCTTCTTTCTTCATGAGCTCTTTTGCAACAAGTCTCTGCAACAGCTAGTCCTCCTGGTTGCAATCTTACCTCACTAAGCTCTCCTCACTCAGTCTTTTGGTAAGCACGGGTCCTCTATTTGGAACCTCTTCTTGAGCAACACCTTTGCTCCTTCTAGGCTTTTGCAATCTCTCACTTTCTCTTGAGAACACTTCAGTTGTCCTCTCTGTCCAATCTCTTGTTGGATTCTTCAGGTTCACTGCCACTTCTCCTTTAGAGTATTCTCCTTACTCTGTCTTTAATAACTCACATATTCTTCTCACAGCTTCTCTTGTTGTCACCTATGCATTAGTATAAAAAACACACATTCCTAATTTAAAATAAAACACATTACCTCACTTCCAAGATCTCAGCATGATCTTGTTTCACCATTCCAGCTATACTTTGAATGGATTGTCCTCTATTTTGACTCCAAGTCCTCTTTCCTTTAGAACTTGCGCTAAGCAATCTTGCTTTCTCTTTCCTTCAAGGAATCCTCTGTTCATGCTTACTCCAAGCCTCTGCTGGAACTATTACAATCTCCCACTGTAGTCTTTATCATTCAACACATTACCTTTTCCTGTGTGCAAATTCCTTTTCACAGAAATCTTCCCCACTTTATTTCTACTCTGATAGTAATTCTGCTTTGATACCACTAATGGTGCAGGGCTACACCCGCACCCATACCCACATATTTCATAAGAGTTCCTAACACAACTGTCCCAGGCAATAGACTCACAAAGGAGTCAAACTTCATATTTATATATGGTTAAGGCCCTTCACCACCAGTTCCTTTGAATTGGAACCCAATCACCCCGCCATTATCTCCCATCAAAACTCTATCCGCTCTTATAACCTTCATATGAGACTTAACAAAGCCTTTTCTTCATATCCCTCCATCGTTAGACATATATATATAAATAGTCCTCTAAACCTTTGGCTAATACATATTTAACACATAAAACCATTCTATATGCGTAAATACCTTTACAAAGGAAACTTACGCAAATATACTCTTTTCTGCTTTACGTACAGCTTCGGTGCAGATTTCGAGGCTAAACCTCATCGCAATCGCTATTGGCTATATTCCACGGCCATACATATATATATATATATATATATATATATATATATATATATGCCTTCCATTTCCCGATATGCGATTTCCCTACAAACCTGGGAAATACACTATCGACGCTTTATTCTTTGCTATCCTGTTTACAAAGGAAAACACCCCAAAACATATATATCGGACTTCAAATCCATTGAACCCGCGTCTATAAATGTGTCGAGTCCGCTACCCATCGACCCTTTGTATTATCACAAGTCTTCTCCATACGCCGATTCTGATATCCCGATACCTCTGATTCGCTTTATTGCTATCGGTGATCGACCCTTGCTTAATCCACTGTCGCCAGTCCTTTGCCGGCTCCGATATGCGATTTGCGATTAGATCTGGACCGTCGATCTGGATCTTGATCTGACGGTCCTCATTTCATCAGCAATCTCTCATCGCTATAACTCAATGACTCGTTCCAAAGCCTTTAAAAGGCTTTCTGCTGCTGCGATTTAATCTCAGCCATTGATCTTAATGATCTAACGACTGCTGAGCGTCCATCTTTCACTTTTCCACTCGACTCTCTATACTTAGTTTTTCCATGTTTTCTTTAGCTTCTTCCTTGTAGCTCAGCTTCTTCAAAGGTTCTACTTTCTACTCTTCTACTGCTCAACTCATTCTCGCTAGGGCTTAACTTCACTCCTTCTCTTCAGAGCTTCGCTCTGATGCTCCAATTGGACTCGATGACCCCTTTCAATTCTTCTGAATCGTGCTTCTCTTTCTCTGCTTATTCTTTAGAACTCCGTCTTCCACGGATCAACTTCTCTAAGCTTAACTCTTAAGCACATCCTTGCTACGTCATTCCTCCAGAGCTTCCTCTGTTTCTTCACTTGGATTCAAAATCCATTGTGATTGCTCTGAATAAATCTGTCCCTTTGCGTCCTTCAGAATTTTGCCTGCAACCTATTGCAGAACCTATGAATTCACAGTAAACTCATACATGGAATACTTTAATATTCTGACACAGTCAGGAAATAACTCTGCCTATATTAATATAAAAATCAATGATTACATTCGAGACTCTTTGGTCTCGCGCACACACACACAGAGGCCTGATTTCCTATTAGTGGCCTCCTCCTATTGAACGCACAGGTTCACTTATTTATAAGAATGCATTGGATTGGATCATTGGAGGATCCAATCACCCCTCTAACAAAAGCCCTAAAGCTCTCTGCATGCATACATATGTGGTAGATAAGTCTCCTTGAGACTTTATCCATTCCATCTTTTCCTCTATTTTAAAACAGAAAAGTCTTCTTATCAGCTTCCCATTTAATGCCTAAAAGCTCTCTCTTGTTCCTAGAATCATGGAACTGTTTAAGAGTTGGATTTGACTTCTACCACTCATGTTCTCATTTATTTATTTTTGAGAGCATTTACATATTCTCCCATTATCTAATTAAATCACACTTAAAGGCCTAAATATTGCCTTAACTTGATACTTAGGAAAACTATTTCCTAAAATGCATGACCCCCTATGTCTACTATTTACAATGATTTTCCTTGGGCTGAATGCTCCTGCATCAAGATTCAACTCGCATATGTTTTCTATAGGCTACAACCCACAGGAGGCTCCTACCTCAACAAGCTCCAACCTGATGTTTATCAAGCCACTACTTGAAAGGAGACTACCATCCCCTGATGCAAACAAGAAATAACAATGTGATGGTTTACCTAGTCATAAATTCTGCATATCTCCATATTCATTTCTGCATCTTCGTCCCTTCAAATCTACTTCACAATAGCTTCATATGTTCCAGGTCACTAATGCATAATACCTCAATCAACTCTCCCACATTCTCCCACTCTATAACCATCTATGCCTTCCAAAATCACATCTTTGATAAAGATATTTTCCTAGTTGTTTGTATCCCACATAGGAATATGAAGTGAATAGGCTTGACTCTTTTCCTTCCACTCATTCATTTCCAAACTCTTCATATCTTGAATATTAGAACACAAAAATAAATAATCTGTCCAATATTAATTTCAACCACATGTAATGATGAAATGCATCGACCTAATGACAACATCATGTAAAATTATAAGAATAACATATGAGCATTCATTCCTCATGATCAATAACAACATTTATCATTAATGCATCACAACAATCGTTGCAACATCTTTGCCTTTGCCTTGGACTTGCGTCATAACATCTTCATGTCATTGTTTCAACTTCCTTGAGTCTTGTCTTGCTTTGTTGTCATCGCTTTTTTCCTTTGATGTCATGGAGTCTTGCCTTGCATCACATCAATTTCCTCCAACAAACCAGTCTTCAAATCATCCTTACACACAACACATGCAAGCATCAATGTTTCGCCAAGCCATCAAGGTATTCGCTGCTCCTTTGTTGTACTGTCATCAAGCATACCAAGCATAACTTGTTGCTTTGCAACTATAACAACATATATCTTTATCTGCTTCTTTGCCTTGATCATTGCCATGCATGCTTGTTGCTTCTCCTTGCCTTGCTACCGCTCCTTTGCATTTGTTTCTCTTTTGCTGCTCCTTTGCCATCAATGACAACAATGTCAACATCTTGCAATGTGCTTGCCATTTTCTCTATAATGTTTTCTTTGTCTTTGCAACTACTTTATGATTAGTTTTTTCCTTTTGTTTCAATTGAATAAAGATCCATTTTTAGTAAACTGTTGTTAGGAATTCATTCTCAAAGCTAGGTCCTGCTTTAGATATTTCAGAGTTCCCTTTTTTATAAACTTATTTTAAAAATAATTTGGTGAGAGACCCGAAATTGGCCTCCACTGTTTTTTTAATTTTCCAATCTTATATGATTTTGACCTTGGAGACCACACCCAACATGTTCTTCATTCTTTTCCCTATCCAACAAGCTCTCATTTACTGAAAACAAGCACCCAAAACTCAAGTTATGACCTTCAAAATTTCTTGAATTAGCCTCGATTGATATGCAAAAAATTACTCAGAAACCATTGATCTAATCCACATAAATATTCACGTTTTTTTTAACACCACACTACTCATCCTGCATGCATTATCAGAGAATGTCAACAATGATTTATAAAGAAGTGAGCTCATCATATTACTTGTGTGTGAAGTAGAAAGAGTCATGAGACCCTATGTAACTTACACATGATGTAGTTTGTTATCACCCTTTCATTCCCCAATCGTTATGTCTAGTCATTTCCCAATAATTTGTGTCCAATCGCTACTTTTCAAGAATCACCCTATGATGTGTTGAGTTAGCTTCCATGTGTGATAAATAGATATGCCAAAAGTACTTAGGATAAAAATTATATGAGAAATATTAACAATGTGAAGGTGATGTGTAGGACTTTGGGAAATGAAATATTTGTGAAAAGTAAAAGTAAATAAGGATAAAATTGACTAAATGATAAAACAAACGTGTGGAGAAAATAAATGAAGGAAAAATAACAAAGTAATATAACATACAAATGAGAGGTGTGCGGAGGAAAATATTAGTGCGAAATTTAGGGTTGTGTGGAGTTAATGGTGTGTAGAGGATTGGGTTGTGCAAAGGATGTGGTATGCAAAATATTCTGCATATCCTTGAGAATGGTTAAGTATGGACGTGTAGAGAAATGAGTGTGTGGAGGGATATGAAATTGGGAAATACTTTTGCAAAACTTGGAAAATGATTGAGTAAAAAGGGAGAAGAGGAGGTAAGGTAATTCCTCATAAAACAATAGTTAGTCATGAAAATGGAAAATAGATAAATAAAATGACAAAAGGAGAAATAATGGAGATATTTGGTGGAAAATAGTGATATCTCTAGCATATGATCTTCTTTTTTTATTATGTGAAATGTTGGATGAAGCTAAGAAATAGGGCAATCAAATGAGAAGACAAACAAGAGCATTTTCTTTTTCTCTGATGTCATTTCTTTTCTTCTCTCTATTCAAAGGAGAAACCGTCCTTGTTGGACTTACATGAAGAAAATTAGGATTGGCCAAAAGCTTGTTGTTTTAGAATCACTCCATTTGATGTGTGACATGAAAACACATCAACATTTGGCTCCAACTATGAACAAAAACCCCCTGTGGGTTATTGAGAACCCAACATTTGACTAGTTTCCTTCTCCATTGGGCTAGGGAGTCATCCCAAACCCTTATCTTGATCCAAAAATGCTTTATTGGGAAAATTTTATTGAAAAAACGGAAGAAAACAAAATCTTTCTACTCTGACTTAGTTGGAGAGAAGAGCTACTCTCAAGTATAAGTAAACTTCTAATGGGGCCATGTGCATAACCAACTCATCTTCTTTCTCCAACCATGCTTGAGAGTCTTAAATTGCAATGATTTTATTGTACTCAAAATTTGAAATACAAAATGTTGAAGGCTATTTGATAGAAGCACTTGCTTCATCTTCAACTATTAGAGCTCAATGGACCAGACAACTTTTAGTTTCTCAAGAAAGTTATATCTCTTGAAAATAAATCATTCCCTAGCGAAGTCACTAAAAATGTTGATCTTTTTTCTTATCGAGGGAAAAGAGACCAACATTGAGAGAAAATATTGTGGTGAACAAGAAAGTATCTCCTTGTTTTTATAGAGGTGGTACTCCTCTTTCAATTTGTGGAAGATTATCATATATGTGTTGTAATGTATGCAACACAAGAATGCTAAATATAAAACTCCAACAAGTCTTTCAACAAGGCTCTCACATAAGAAGTTTTCTTTAAAATCACATGAATAAATATATAAAAATAAACATGAATGGAAATAAATTTCAATCTACTAGGTTTTCTTTCGACAAATAGTTTCCCTTCCTTTAAAATAATGTAAATCGAGAATCAACTATGACTTTGCAAGATGAAAGTAGAGTGAAAATGGACAAGGCATAAAAGAAGATAGATAAATGTTAACTAAGTGATTCATTTCAAGGTACACATTCATTCTTACATTTATGAGGAAATATATCTGAAAGAAAGAATAGACATAAACTAATGTGATGGTCTGGATTTTCAAAGAACTCTAAAATAGTTTCATGCATTCTAAGATCTTAAGAGGATCGATGAACATTCACAAGATACTTGTTGCTTATTTGGAAATTAAATTTAAAAGCTGCAAATTACATGCCCTCTTGGAAATAGCTCTCTGTGAGAGTCAAAATTATAGTCTGGACTCCCATGGACCATATGATAAAAGTTATCTTGGAAGAATGAGAAGAAACTATAGTCAAGGATCGACTTTACAAATATATAATATATTCATACATCTAGATGATCAATGACCAAGAAGAAAGAAAGGAAATTTATCATAACAAAATAAAGAACACCCATAACACTGTGAAAGGATAGTGTACACAAGAATCCATCATCATATAAATTCATAAGTGTGAAATAACATTCAAATAGTTCTTTCAATAAAATCTAGATGTGACAAGTTTAACAATGTCTGTGACTATTAGATAAATTGTAGTTAAATTATGTTTTCTTTTTACAAGCTAGGGATCTCATTCCCATATCATGAAAGTTTTCAGAAGAATGGAGACAATATAATCAATCCTAGATTAAGTGTTGCTTAGCATACATAAAATAATCCATTGGAAAGAAATATGAGAAGAAAGTATGAAAGGGAAAGTCAAGCAAGTTAGATTCACAAAACTCTTTGAAAGGGAAAAAAATTCCTTCATCAAAAACCCAATGAATAAAACTTTAGCAATAAAATTTAGGAGCCAAAGGGATTAGAGCCTTTTTCCACCTTTTCCTCCTTTCTTGCAATGTGCTTGGCATTTTCTATATAATATTCTATTTTTATTCATAATTTCTTTATGGTTATGCTTTTTCCTTTTGTTTCAACTGAATAAAGATCCGTTTTTAGTAATATGTAGTTAAGAATTCATTCTCAAAGTTGGGTCCCACTTTAGATATTCTGGAGTTCAATTTTCTACAAAGTATTTTAAAAATAATTTGATGAGAGACCTGAAATTGGTCTCGAATGATTTTTTATTTTCCAAGTTGATATCTATAATTTTGACCTTGGATACCACTCCCTGCGTGTTCTTCATTCTTTTACCTCTCCAACAAGTTCTCTCTTTTTTTTTTCCTGAATATGGACACTCCGAACTCAAGTTATGACCTTCAAAAGTTCATCACTCAACCACTGTTGATATGCACAAAATGACACAACAATTGTTGATATGATCCACATAATTTTTTTTTTTTAACTCCTCCCTACTTATTCCACATTCATTATGGCAGAACATCAACAATTATTTATAAATAAATAAACTCCTCATATCACTTTTGTGTGAAGTAGAAAGAGTCATGAGACCTTGTGTAACTCATGCATGATGTAGTTTTTGATCGCCCTTTCATTACCCAATCATCACATTGAGTCATTGCCCAATCATCTATGTCAAATTGTTGCCTTCCAAGTCTCACCCTATGATGTGTCCAGTTGGTTGTCTTGTGTCATAAAGAGATATGCCAAAGGTACTTATGATAGAAATGCTACGAGAAATATTAACAATGTGAAGGTGAGGTGCAAGAAAATAGAAAATGAGCTAATTGTGAATAGTAAAAGTAAAGAAGGGTAAAATTGACTAAGTGATCAAACAAATGTGCAGAGAAAAGAAATGAAGGAAAAATAACTAAGTAATAAAATATGCAATATGAGAGGCATTGTGTGAAGGAAAATATTAATGCAGAATTTAGGGTTGTGCAGAGGTAATCATGTAAGGATGTGGTATGCAAAACCTTCTACACATCCTTGAGAATAGTTAAGTATGGATTTGCAAAGAAAGGAGTGTGTGGAGGGATATGAAATGAGGGAATACTTCCACACAACTTAAAAAATGACTAAGTAGAAAGGGAGAATATGAGGTAAGGTAATTCCTCATAAAACAAGACTTAGTCGTGAAAATGGAAAATACATAAATGGAATGATAAAAGAGGAAATAATGGAGATATCTAGGGGAAAATAATGATATCTATGGCATACAATATTTTTTTTAATATTCTATGAAATGTTAGATGAAGCTGAGAAAAAAGGCCACCAAATGAGAAGATAAATTAGAGCATTTTCTTTCTTTATAATTTCTTTTATTTTCTTCTCTTTGTTCAAAGGAGAAACCATCCTTGTTGCCTTTGCATGAAAAAAATTAAGACAGAATAATAACTTGTTTGTTTCAAAATCACTCCATTTGATGTGTGACATGAAAACACATTGATAGAAATCAAAAAAATTGATGACGAATTAAGAAAATAATAAGTGTATACTAAACCATTTATTGTTAGAGCCTATACTGAATAATTTTCTAAAAATTAAGGGGAGATTTAATGACTTTCTCTTTATGTATGTCTATAGAAATATCAATTCTATGGTTAAATAGTTATCCAAAAAATCCTTGAAAATGCAGGAAGATTGACTTACTATCTAAAAATTCATAAGAGGGGAGCATTTATTTATGTTCGAAAATGTCATGTTCTAATGCACAACTTATTATCTAGTATCCTATTTCATTTTTGTTTTGTTCTTTGATATATATCTTGGAAATGGCATATGCATTGTAAGTATTAATGCATGTTTTCTTTTGTGAAGCCTACCATCATAGAGCCTTGGAAAACAATATTATGAAGTACTAAAACAGAAATAAATACAACTTCTAAGATTGATATTTTGAACATGGTGTAGTAAGATGTATATTGTAATTTCATACTTTAAAGATCAAACACAATACTTTTTTCTTAATTATATTCAAGTATATATAAATTTTCAATGTTTATTGTACTTTGAAAAAATAAAACATTTTCAAAATTATTTTTTATTAATTAATAAAATGAGATATATTTTATTAAAAATTAAAATAAAGTATTCGAATTGTTTTTAGTGCAATTTTTTAGAAGTTTTTTCAGTGGGTTTCTTAGGTCTACTTTCTCTAAAATCCGGCAAGAATTTTTTGAAATCATAAGCTTGGTGGGTAATCCCTGCACAATCGAAGTGCCCTAGGGATTTTTCAGGGTGTTGAATCCATTATACAGTTGAAAAACTAGTTTAAATAACACAAATCAGGATTTTACCTCAAATTTTCCCATCGGATTCTGTCCCTGGAAAATCCAAAAAGTCGTAATAAAGACAACTCCTAAAGTATTTAGTAATATATTATTAATAAAACATATTTAACAAGTATGTGAAAATGTAAAGTAAATGTGACTACAAGATTTCCTGTTCAAATCTCTTGTTGTTTAGGGGTGATCGTGTATTGTATTGAGAGATGAGATGATGTGATTCACCTAAGAGTTATAACTAGCAATTGCCCCAAAAGGTGCAAAAAGACGCCGATAGGTTTGTTAAATTGGAAAAATTATAAGAGAAATGTATTTGTAGACATTTATGGCATATGTTTTTGCATTTTTAATTTGGGGATTATAGTGTATCATGTTGGGGCATATCACAGATTGCAAATATAAGGATAACTACCTATTAAAAACATATAGAGCATTAAAAAATGGGATTCATTGCATCATATTTCATTATAATATAAATCCATACCATCATAGATGATTATGCAATAATATTTTGAAATTAACATTTAGCAAGAAACTTCAATTAATCCACGAGAAGAATGCAAGGGGTTTTTTCAACATGTCATTCCAATATTTGGTTCTGTCTAGAATTTTGCCTTAGAACTTGTATTTGACGACAATATAAGAATTTGTTTTTTCAGTTTGATATAATAGAAATATTTTGGACTTGTGCTTGAGAGGCTCCATAATCTTTGCCTTAGAACTTGTGTTTGACGACAATATAAGAATTTGTTTTTTGAGTGATATAATAGAAATATTTTGGACTTGTGCTTGAGAGGCTCCATAATCTTAATGGCAAAGCTGATGTTGATTGATTGCAAATCAAACTATGATTTACATATAAATATAAACAACTTAATAACTCAAATGCAATTTTAACAACATAAAATGAGATATACAAAGCAAACATGGATAATATCTACAAATAGAGAAACAAATGCTGATATGCAGGCTATCAGCAGGCTATATGAATTTTGAAGGGGTAAGCATACATATTTTAGAATTATTGAACAAGAGTCTTGTCAAAATATAAATTATTTTAGCGTCAAATATCTATAGAAATAGAGTAAGATAATCAAATTTCGAGGTTTTTTTTCAAGCGTCATTGAATGATAGCATGAATAGATAAACAAGTAAATGTTCAATTTATAAACATATGAACGACAGAGGGAAAAAATGAATTGAAGTTCCTACAACAGACCCTTGAACATGCCCTACTTCCCCAAAGAAAGTACTAAAAGGGCACTTCTAGCTATAGTTACCAAATACAAGAAGAAGAAAGAGAAGTGGAAAAAATTACTCATAATTAGAATTATACTTGTGATAGTGAATGAGTCTACAAGTGAGACGCCTTAAGTGGTCTAAAGGATTTTGATATTCACATCAAAGCCATCATGGAAACGCAATTTAATTTCATAGGATATCTGACATAACCATATGTTCAATGGTCATTTCCCCTTACATTATCTTAAATTCAATTTTGGATGATTGTTTTTCATGGAAGAGTGTCTCTCTTTCCACTTCTGGAAGAGCATCACTCTACTCCAGTTCCATCTCCTATGTTTCCATTCCTCTTGCTCCGACATTGGACTGTACGAAAGGAATTAACAATGACGTCTTTCTGAATACTAAAAATGCCTTCTTCATTCTTAATATCAGCCTAATTCTGCTCATCAATCATTAAAATCTAACAGGTGGAGTCCTCTTAAGATATTTGTATTCCCCTTTCTAATGTATCTGAGTGGCTTTAAATATATGTTATCTACATATTCTGATCGAGAAGAAATTTTTTTGCCCTCATATAAATGATTAACAATACTTGCATTGGAGTGAGTGGCAAGATAATCTTCCCAAATATTCTATTCCTTTAGTGTACCTTTGCACCTTTAGGGGCAATTGCTAATTTATATAACTGCTATAATATTTTTATATAACAAAATTTATGATTTAAAGGTACTATTTACTATTTTGCAAATTAAATTAAATTAAATCATCCATCTTGCCAACAAATTCGGAAGCGGAAGTGAGGAAAAATAGGTAACGATTTTATAATAATTTAAAAAACTAAAATGATTAGCGGGAAATCAATCAAAAGTAATTTTAGTGTGAGTTGTAGAGAAGTATTCATAAAATTAAAAAGTAATTTAAACCAATATATTAAAGGTAAAACATGAACGAATATGTTTTCATGATTTGGGCACATGTTTTAAGTTTTTAAAATCTGTTAAAAATTTCTTCTTTCAAAAATCAGCAGAATGAATATTATCATTGTGAAATCTTATATTAAAGAAAAAATTATGTAAAAATATTTTTTATTTGAATATTAATATTTAATGAGTAAAATTAAAATTAAAAAAAAAGAAAGATAAAAAATATAAATTATAAAATAATTTAATTCTCTAACAAAATTAATACCAAAATATAACTCAAAACTTATAAGAATAAGACTCCTTTTTACTTTCTAAAACATTAATTTTTAAAAATCAATATAAAACATTTAAAAAAAAGACAGCTACTATTTTATTGAAAAAAAATCAATACTTCTAGGATGAGTACTTTAATATTTAACTAAAATACCTACCAAACACTTTTCATTTTCATCAAAATACATATGCAAACTTTTACAATAAAAAATATAAAATAGTATTGCAATAAATTTTTATGTAGTTGACTCTCAACAAATTTACATCGCTCTTTATACTTTGTTGTATTTTTAACGAGGATACATCCTCTTTCTACCACGTCATCAACATTGTTGATGACCAATAAACATAAAAGTGCATCCCATAACATATCCAAGATGAGGCTTGATCATCCCGATCATACTCGAGTCGTGCGGAATTAAGTTATGTAGATAGGTTGCCCTGCTTAGTGTTCATTTATAATTTCAATTTTTCCGATAATAATTTTGGGAATTGTTCACTACGAACTTTAAATATAATGATGGAGAGATGAGATTGTTACATTATTTAGATGCATTAAATAAATTATAATAAAATAAAGTTTAGGCTTTCTTAATTCGAATTGGTTAAATTAATTGATGTTAAAAAAGTAAATAGACACATTATTTTTTAGATATATAATTTTATGGAAAGAGCTTTGAAAATCTTGAAAAGCTACCGGTGTGACTTAATACCTTGAAAATGTTAAAATAATTTATAATAAAATAAAGTTTAGGCTTTGTTAATTGAATTGGTTGAATTAATTGATGTTAAAAAAGTAAATAGACATATTATTTTTTAGATATATAATCTAATGGAAAGGCCTTGAAAATCTTGAAAAGCTACAGGTATGACTAACAACTTGAAAATGTTAAAATAATTTATAAAAAATAAAGTTTCAGGTTTGTTAATTCAAATTGTTTGAATTAATTGATGTCAAAAAAAGTAAATAGATACTTAAAAGATATATAATCTTATGGAAAGAGCTTTGAAAATTTTGAAAAGCTACCGGTATGACTAATACCTTGAAAATGTTAAAACTAGATGTATGATGAACACTTTCTAAATCTAGATTATACATAAGATTAAAAAACGACTCAAAAGTACACAGTAATGACAATATCAATGTTCCATTGTTATTATTCATGGTTAAGGTGTGGATAATTTCATATTCCAGCCTTATCTTTCATGCCTTGATTGGATAACACTTTTGTCCAGCCAAAATTATTGTTTGCTTCTGTATGTCCACGAAGTTCGTTCACATTTAAAACATAAAAGTATTTAAGAAAATAAATAAGTTAAAACGTGTAAACAGAATTTCCTTACCATCCTCATACATTAATAGACTTATTTTGTTTAATGTGACAAAAAATTACGTTATCGGACATGGAAAAGGGAGAATTATGGAGAAGCCTGTGAAGATGGTAGAAACTATAACCGTCGGCAGAGGACGAAGACAGTCCACCTTACATAGACATTAAAGCGGAATTTAATTTGCCAGAGAAAACACTCGCCGAGATACATATGAACTTGTCTACCGGCACAGGCCAAAGTTCTTTACAAGATACAGATACCAAACGTCTCAAAGAATTGGGCTTAGAGACGTTCGTCACCGTGAGAAGTCATTTACTCATACTTTGCATAGATGTCGTATAATTTTGAAAATCGAAGTTAGATTCATTCATGGACATTGAACAGGGCAAGAAGATTTGGGTGGCCGAATACGTACTCATTTACCAAAGTTATGGGAGACATGCTAGTGGAGAATCTGAGGCGAAATCTTCCAGTGGTGGTTCTCCGACTGAGCATTATTGAAAGCACTTTGGCAAAGCTTTTCCCTGGCTGGATGGAAGGCACCAGGTCTTCGTAATCAACCATATTTTGCAATCTAGAAAAATTAATATGTTTTGTGATATTGTTATCTGTTAGTATAGATTTGAATGGATTGAATAACCATAAATTGAGCATAGGGTTTCAACTGACATACATGACCTCTTCATGGCAAAATAATATTCACAATATAAATTAGTAATGATTTCTTTGTGTGGATATATATCATTGAAAAAATTAGATTTAGCTCTGGAGTGCTGCCATGAAACCCTAGGTGCACCTCTGCGGCTGCTTTGCGACCCGTGGCTTTGGGCCCTCTGCCTTCCTTTTCTGCGTTCTTTTTTGAGCTCCTGCGGTTCAGAGCGCTTGTCTACTGCTGGGAGGGACGAATAAGCCGGGCTCGCCCTCATGGAGGTCACAAGCTCGCCTCAGGCAGGCCCACCTTCATCTGCCAAAGCCTTCTCTTAGCTTTTGTCCGACTTGTCGTAGAAGAAAAAAGGTGAAGCAGCTAAGTTTGTCAAGAGGCTAGAAGACATCCTTGAAATCTCCTTGTCACCAAAAACCCTGATTCAAGTCGCCCTCTCCCTCGCTAAGTGGGCTCTCATTGGCCAGTTCACTGGTCTATGGCCTTCTCCGAAGACCACTGAGACATGGGTTAACAGGAACTGGGCTCCTCTGATCAAGAGCAGCGTCACCTCTTACTTCTTAGGACAAGGGTTTTTCCTCTTTGAATTCACATCAAAGGATGACAAGGACCTGATCTTTCAGAATGGCCCCTATTTCATGGGCCCCCAGGGCCTTTACCTCAACAGATGGACGTTGGATTTCGACCCTACAGTCAATGTTCCCACTGCTGTCCCTGTATGGGTCAGACTCCCTAATCTCCCAGTTCATTGCTAGAACTAGGACTCGCTGAAACACATCGGAAACGCCCTTGGGAAATTCATAGATAGGGCAAACAGAAAAGACCAATATGATTGTGCCCATATCTGCGTAGAAGTAGACCTAGAGGTGGGTCTCTCGGAAGCCATCAAAATTAAAGTAGGAAATTGGACCCATTTGCAGAAGCTAGATTACGAGCAGCTGACTTTCAAATGCTGAAAATGTCATGTCTACGGCCACTTCGCCAGAGGATGCCCAACCAATGTGAAACCAAATAAGGGTAAAGAAGAAGGTTGGAACCAGGTCAAGCGCGCCAGGAAAATCCAAAAGCAGGTTGGTCCAAACGGAAGAGGTCCTCAGGCCCCTCCTCAGCATCCCCCTCCCAGAATGGATCAAGAAAATAAATTCGCTCCTCTAAGCTTGCAAATAGAGGAATCTCAGGAACCAGAAAATCAAAAATCAACCCCACCCTCTAAAGGTACCCCCAAAGGTTTTGGAAATGGAGTTGAGCAAGCTGGGAATGGTGTTCCAGCAATAGATATGGCATTGGCTGAGAGCCCCAAAGGAAATATTGTCGAAGTAGAGGAAGATGAGCATGAATCGGATTGCTCAGAGGAAGAAGGGGAAATAGGAGAATCCGAAGCTTCGATAAGGAGATCCACAAGAGGCCGTAAATCAGATCAGGAAAAAAGAGAGCAGGAAACTTTCAAGGACAAGCTCCAAGGCAGCCAGCCAACCCTTGAGAAGTTACTAGCATCAAAAGCAAAGACAGCGAGAAACCAGCCCCAAGGCTCCAAGGGAGCCAACTAGAAATACAAATAATGAAGATAGTCTCCTGGAACTGTAGAGGTATGGGGAGCAGAATCAAAGAAGAAGCCATCAGAAGTTTAATAAGAACAGAAACTCCCAACATACTTCTCATCCAGGAGACCAAACTAGAAGACTCTATATTCCTTCAGGCATGTAAGAAACTCTAGAACAAATGTGAGGCGAAAGTAGTCTCAGCCCGAGGGGCTTCCAAAGGGTTGGGCACTCTTTGGAATGCTAGCAAATTCACAGTTGTTTCTGATACCCTCAATACTCACTGGTTGCTCTTAAAATTGCAGCACTTAGATTCAAAAGAGATTATCAGTCTCTTCAACGTGTACATCCCTGTGAACACTGTGGAAAAAAAGGCCTACTGGGACTCCATAAGAACCCAAGCAGATCTCGTTAATCTTGAGAATACCATCATAGCAGGAGATATTAACCTCACTCTCTTATCAGCAGACAAGAGAGGAGGCAGCATTGTTCGAGATCCGGCAAGGGAATGGGTAGAGGACCTTATGCAAGACTGGGACCTGCTGGACATCAAGCCAATCTCTGGTAAGTACACTTGGACTAATAAAAGAATTGGCCCTGACCACATTGTTGCCAGATTGGATAGATTCTTACTTCAAAGCTCTTTTCTTTTGCTTGGATTAGAGGCTAGAGTTCATATCCTCCCATGCAGCACTTTGGATCATAAACCCATCAAGCTGGAACTGGTGTTTCAGCTTGACCTAAGTCCAATTCCCTTCAGATTTAGCCTGCTCTGGGCTAAGGAATCGGACTTCATGCAATTAGTTAAGGGCATCTGGTTGCAGCCGGTTAAAGGCTCCCCCTTTTTTGTCTAGGAGGAGAAGCTCAGAAGAGTGAAAAGGGCTTTAAAAGACTGGGCCAAAACTCTGCCTAATCTAGCAAATGAAAGAAAAAATCTTCAACGCATTCTGGAAAATCATCATCTCCAAGCTGAAACAGCTGATATAACTAAAGAGATTCTAAACAAAGAAGCCCAGCTCTAGCAAAACTATCACAAGGCTTGCCTAGCAGAAGAAGATTACTGGAGAATTAAGTCACGCAGCCTTTGGCTTAAAGCAAGGGACAGGAACTCTTCCTTCTTCCATAAACAGGCTCAGGCAAGGAAATGTACCAATTCCATTTCCGAAGTCAAAGATGGCACTATTACTCACAAAGACAATGCAAGCATCAAAAAAGTTGCCTCCTTCACTTTAAAAGCCTGTATAGTGAAGATATAAATCTGGACCAAGTCTCCGATATGATTGACGTGGTTCCCTCCTTGATTACTATTGAAATGAATCACCTTCTTAAAGTTAAAGTCTCCAAGAATGAAGTCAAGGATGCCCTCTTCGCCATGGACCCAAACAAAGCCCCTAGGCCAGATGGATTTACTGCCAAATTCCTCCAATCTTGCTGGCCAATTGTGGAAAAAGATCTATAAAAAATGGTTATTAAGTCCCAAGCTTGCCAGAAAATCAGAGGCAACACGAACTCTGCTTTTCTTGCTCTCATCCCCAAAGAGAAAGGAGCCAACACCTTCAACAGGTTTCGACCGATTTCACTATGCAATATTGGTTACAAACTGATTACTAAAGTCATCGCTAATAGACTTAAGCTCATCCTCCCCAAAGTCATTCCAGAAAGCCAAGGAGGATTCATTCAAGGGAGACAGATAGTGGACAATTTCATTCTGGTCCAAGAGGCAATCCACTCAAGTCTGAGTCGCAAGGAAAAATGTATGGTTGTCAAGCTTGATTTAGCAAATGCTTTTGATAGAGTCAAGCATAGTTTTCTGTTGAAAGTCTTACAAAAATTTGAGTTTGGGGAGAAATTTATAAATTGGATTCGGGCCTGCATTTCGGAGCCTTAGATTGCTCCATTAGTAAACGGTAGAGTTGCTGACTTTTTCAAAGCCATGAGAGGGCTCAGGTAGGGGTGCCCTCTCTCACCCCTTCTATTCGTTCTTCAAGCCTCTGTCCTCAGCTTCTGTTTAGACAAAAAATGATGGACCATGAAATTGTTGGGCTTTGTATAGCAAGAAGTGTTAAAAACATTAATCATGCCCTCTTTGTGGATGACACCTTGTTATTGGGAGCTACCTCTGTGCTTATAGCCTCCAGATTTAAAGGAGTCCTGGACGAGTTTTGTATGATTTCGGGAAGCAGTCTAAACAATGGCAAATGCCATATCTATTGCTGGAACACCACTTCCAGCATGCTCAATTCCATTTCCAGAACCTTTGGTTTCGCAGCCTCCTCAAACTAGACTTCCTTCAAGTATCTGGGCCTTCCTGTATTTCTTAAAAGAGCCTTCAGCAGAGATTGGCTCCCCCAACTAGAGAAATTCAAGAACAAGTTGCTTGCCTGGGGCTTTTCCTGGCTCAACATTGCTGGTAAGTCTGTCCTTATTAAATCAATCCTTAACAGTCTTCCCTTATTTTAGTTTTCTGTTCTTCTTGCTCCCTCTGGCATTCTCAGAAAAATGGAGGAGATCATTCAGAATTTTTTTTGGAAGGGGGCAAGCAAAATGAGAAAAAGATTCCATTAGTCAGTTGGGATTCCATCTCCAAACTGCTCTTGGAAGGAGGCTTGAACTTCAAAAATCTTGGATATCAAAATATCGCTATGGGAGCTAAGCTCATTTGGAGAATTATTGCTCCTAACCCTGGCTGGGCACATCTAGCTCTTTGGAAAAAATACTTTAAGGGCAAGCACTCCCGCTGTCTAGACCATCCTCTGCCGCTCCTGAATATGCCCTTCCAGAAGCTCTGTTCCAAAGCCTGTCCGCTTATAAATACTCATGCCTACTGGGTCCCCAGCAATGGAAAAAGGATCAACCTTTGGACAGACAGAATTATGAACAATGAGCTGCTGGGAGACTATCGCTCTCTTCAAGCGTTGCGCAGTTGGATGAACGATGCTGGAATGCGTTCCCTGTGGGATATCTCAGTCTGGTAGGATTCACGCTGGGCTGGCTGGAAACTTGAAATACCCCCAGATTTGTCTATGGAACGTGAGGAACTGCTCTCCAAGCTTCACGGATTGGCTCCAACGCGGATGCGAAATAGGGATTCAAGAGGTTGGGGTGTGCAGGCTAGTGGTTATTCCATTGCTCAGGGATACACCAAGCTATGTGAGCGCCCCATGTGGCCACGAATCCAAAGCCGTGGAAAGGGATATGGTATTATCCCTCACTGCCAAAAATTGATTTTTTCAATTGGTTGTTATGCCATTCCAAAATCTTGACATACGATAATCTTTAGAAGCACAGCTTCCACGACCCTTCAAGGTGCAGACTTTGCAAGGTAAATCAGGAAAGCGTTTCACATTTGATGCTTGAATGTTCCTTTACTTTGCAGATCTGGTCCGCGCTGCTGGAAACTTTGAGTTCCAGCTTTTTGTTGCCTTCCTCCACTGCTGATTTTTTTGTCAAATGGCTGCAAAGATACCCTAGTCCTCCTCCAAAAAACAAAATTATTAGAGTTGCTTGGATTATTCTCCCTAGAATTACCTGTTGGCAGATTTGGCTTGAGCGAAACAAAAGGATTTTCAGAAACTGCGAGTAGGATGTCAAGCTAGTGGTAGTTAAAATTAAATGCCAGTTAAAAGAGTGCCTCAGAGATCACAAAGATGATTTAAATCTCACCCAGCAAGATAAAAATTTGGAATCTTCTCTCGATCTGCAGTCCCAAAAATTGGTAAAGAGTATCTCCCTCCCAAAAGTTTGGCAAATAAGGGTTACAACAAAAGAGCTCCAGGGATGGATTGCAAACCATCAAAGGAACTCTCTATTTTTTGATGGGGCTGCAAAGGGAAATCTTGGAAGAGCTGGTGCTGGAGGAGTTATATTGAACCCAACTGGTTTTAAGATTCACAGTTTCGCCTAGGGTTTGGGCATCGCTTCCAATATTCAAGCTGAGGCTTTGGCTCTTTTTCAAGGACTCAAGATTTTGAAAGTGTTGAACATCAGGGAGGTTAATGTTATTGGAGACTCTCAGGTTATTATTAACACTATGGTGACTCATTCTAAGCCAATGGACCTAAGGCTAGCAAGGCTAATTCACAGAATTTCAGACCTTGGAGACTCTTTCCAGAATTTGAATTTCTATCATGTGTTGAGAGCCAATAATAAGGAGGCGGACACCGAAGCTAACAAAGCAGCCCTTCTTACAGCTGGTGCTCTGCTCAGAGGTGGACAGGAAATATGGGAACCAATTCCTTAATTTAGAAAATTGTCATGTTTTATTGCCTTCTATTAAATCAGTTTGTTTGTATCCAAAAGCTTGGGAAAATCTCTGAAATTGACCGCATAGTAGCAGCTAAGAAGAGATGTGAGCTAAACATAATTGTCATGGTCTTGCAAGGCTGTTCGGCACTTCTCGATTTAGACTCACCTTTTGTAATCCACTCTTTGGCATTAAGGCCAAGTTTCTAATATATCCACTACCCGTTCCTGTAAAAAAGAAAATGATTTCTTTGTGTGAATGGGCTAAAGCATGTAAAGGTGACTAGAATCATAACACTTTCACAATCTCAACTCACTGATGCCTGATTTTATCCAATTTTCAGTAGCAATCATTACAAGTATGTATAGTGATTAAGAATTGCCATATTTCTACATTAGTTGGACAACATCTATTATTAGTGTTAATTTCTTCTTGAAATAGGTAAAGATAGGTTGAAACCATAACTCTTTCTCAATTTCAATTTAGGGATACATGATTCCACCATTTTAAAGAGGATTGCTGCTTACAAATGGACCCAATTGTACACAGCTAAGTTGAACCATCACCCTTTCACAATTCCAACATAGGAATACTAGTTGGAGGCCACATAGCTTTTGTATCCAATTAATATCATATCGTTATTAATATTTGGAATAATTTTATCAAATTTGAAAATTCATGCCTTTATTTACAAAGGGTTGTGAAAGTCCTGGGTAATTCAGGCGGAATAGCTACTTCCTTGAAAACCAGGACAAAAGAAAGCCACTCTTTGTAGTTTAACCACAACGTTTGGGTGTCTGTGGGCTTGTTTCTAAAAGCATATTAGAAAAATTAAATAACAAGGTAAATTAAAAATTGAAAAATGAAATTGATGCAACCCTGTCTTACTTACCATGCGACAGATGAAATGTTATCGCTGATAGTCTTTCTTGCCGAAAATAGCAACTATATTCAATAGCTTTGTAACAATCGTCGCAACTCCTCTGAAGAATACAGGCCTGGACACTCCACAGAGCGGTTTCTCAAGCCTCTCTGCCCTAATCCACGTCTGGTGCCCATTCTCACCGTCTGCCTCAAGGCAGGACACAGTTCTTCGAGCCCCACTGCATTCTTCCTTGAATGTTTTTCCATCTCCTCGCACATAAATATCGTGGGGATTGTACTCGCCTACCTTCACTAGTCTTCGTGGGCGGGCTATGAGATTTTGACTTGGGTCGTTCATACTGTACGTTTATGTTTATAGAACAGGTTACCGATAATTCAAAAAAACAAACATCTAACTGAACGAGGGATAATGGTCATTGGTGTGTGCGGGAAATACTAAGTTGTTGGTAGTGTACCACAAAAATCGACATCTTGCGTGCAGGGAATACTAAGAGGTTGGTCATGCACCACAAAAATTGACAATATGAACACCCTCCGAAAGTGCAGCTAGTGAAACAGCAGGTGTATCGGCAGTTGCGGAAAAGGAGAGGCGAGTACTAACGATTTGTCTTATTGCACCATCACAAGGGGGAGACAAGTGTCAAGTTATTGTGAAAAACAGGTGTCAAATTACAGTGAAATTGGTAGACGAAATTTGGAGGTTGACTGACTCAAAAAGAAGGCCTATCGGCCTAATGATGACAATTCGAATGGACTCCATATCACATAAGTATGAAAATAGCCAAATTATCAATTCCTCTAAACATAATTAAATTAAAAAATAAAATATATTAACTTTAAATTAAATATAATAATTATTATTTGAATAGGCCTCTACACCATGTTTCATGGGACTTCTGCAGCTAGAGTTTATGTAACTGTGCCAGTTGCTCAGAGCGCTTAGAGCTCTAGGAGTATGTAGATGTCCTTGTCATCATGGATACTATCATAGTCAAACGAGATTCTAGTCAACTACTCCTCAGACCCATTGGATTTTTTTCAGATCTAGATGGAGCTAGGTGGCGTTGGGACCACAACTCTCGATAAATGTCTTGGTGAAGGAGTGATGGTCCAGGCGGGGAATAGGATGCAGAAGTGTTTGAAGGTCTAGCACAAAAGGGAGTTGTTTTTAGCGGCTTGGTTGGTGGATCAAAACACTCCCAAGCCCCAGATGGGTGATAGATTGACATTCCCCCCGCCCCTATAGCCCATGGGAGTGAAGTATGCTTTGGTATCATGAGGTTTCACTCATAGCGGAGGGGGGTTCTCACAACTTTGGGGTGTAGGAGGTTCAAAAGGGCAAGTAGTTAAGTACTGAAGGGGGTTTTTTAGTTCTAAACTACGGAGAAGGAAATATTAGGTAGGTTGTAAATCTCAATTGCTACAATTTTCCACCTAAAGCGGGGAATAGATGTTCTCTATGTTACAAAGTAGATCCCGTGGTGGATGGTTTGTTATTGGGATCTCAACGCTTGAATGTTGAGGGTTGGATACTGTCACAAAATTAGGATGGTTTCTATTTTAGCAATGTTGCTGTTATAGATGAACCTTTGGATCAATAGGTTTTTAGGAGGTTTGAAGCTTAAAAGGCCAATGAGGTTTCTGGAAATAGGTCAAAACCCCATGATGGTGGAGGATCAATGGTCACGCAGGGCCTGAAAAAAAGGACTAAGGGCTAAAATGGAAGAATTTTATATGTGCTAAAGTTAAGGGAGGAAAGTCAAGATGGTATTAGGGGAGGATGTCCAATTCCATGAGATGATTTAACTAGGAGACCTGGCGATGGTCAGTTGTGCCTGGGTTCAAAGATTCACCCAAAAATATTTGTGTGAATGCGTATCCTTGACATGGGAAGGGAAATTGAATTCTTTACCCTTAGTTACATCTTTGACTTGGGGATGGTTCTATCTGTGTTCCAATTCCAGAGATGAGGTTAGTTGGGTTCTGGATAGAAATTGGAGCATTGATTCTTCACTGGTATTTCTAAAAAAATGGACTCCCCTCTTTGACGCGAGTAGGGAAAGAATAGATATGGCACCCATTTGGGTTTTTCTCCCTGGTTTGTCGATCCAATTTTGGTCGATGGAGATCTTTCAGCGCATCAACAATTTGCTGGTGTAGTTTTTGGAGGATGATTTGTCCTTTTAAATCTCTAGTGTGATGACAGTAGCTTAGCTCGGGTTTTAGTTAACATGGACACTCAGGAAGGTTTGAACTTTGATTATGGATTAGGAGTTGGAAGTGGTTGGGACGACCTATAACCAGAAATTAAATTATGAGGGCATCCCTTTTCAATGCAGGCAATGCCATGTCCATGGGCACATAGCCAGGGATTACACTATGCCTTTCTACAATCAAAATAATTTTTGGTTTTCCACACAAAAAGGGAGGAGATCACTTGGGGGGAGGAGCCTGATCCGAAATATCCCCGCTAGTCCATTTCTTTTGAGATTAAACTAGTTGCTGAGGAGGCAATGGGCACCCCACAACCATTACATCCAAAAAAGATGGAGGACCTTTAGACTCGTACAGGAGCTGCAGAAGAGGCATCTAAGGAGTTGGTTAATGATTCTCAACAGCCCTAATTGGAGAAGTTGATGGGTATTCTTTCTTCTACTTCGATTTCTTCTTTTATGCATATGGATGTTCTTGTTCATCATTTGGGGAAGGTTGAGAAGAGGTTTCATTAGGTCTGGCTCCTCAGCCTCCTTGTTCAGGGTCAATGATTGGACAAATATCTTATCCTATCCCATCAGTCCCCCCAGACAATGGCCTCTATTGTATCTTCTAAAACCTCAAATGTTTCTGACTCATTAGAATATTTCTCATGTTATAACTTGAGGACGCGCTTTTTGCATCTCTCACTGGCACTGTTGGGGAGGTGGCTTTATCCTCCTATCCCCAAGTGTAAGAAGGAAAGGCAAGAAAATATTACTTTCCAAAATCCCAAATCAAGGCTTGTTGTGGTGTGGTCTCTGGAAAACAATTGTCCATTGATGGGGAACTTAGAGCATCGAAAGCCCTAGGTGGCATTCCCACATGATTGTTTTATCCTTCAACTGTAGGGTTTTGGCTAGCTCATCTAAAAAACTATCCCTATGTTGGATTGTCGATTCAACTCACTCGGATATTGCTCCTTTAAGAAACTCTGGGGGACAGGGAGAATATTACTAGACTTCTTGAATCCATGTTCATAGGATGGCTCTTCCTAAGTTCTAATTCCAATGGAAGGTCAGTAGGATTTCCCAATAGGTGGAACTAGAGGCATATAAATTTGATCAATTATAAGGGAATGGACTCTATTTTGGGCATTGAGGTCTTCTCGAAGGATTTGGGAATGGAGTTAAGTATCTTAAACATCTATGGCCCATATCAGGAAATGATCCCCTTTTGGGAGGGTCTATTCAAAAAGAAGATCTTAGACTTTGATAACCTCATTTTGGGTGGGGATTTTAATTTCTCGCTTTGAATTGCAGAGGTATGGGGCCCCTATGCTAGACCAAACCATTTTACGGATTTTTTTACCCATCTTATCTCTAACTGAAAATTATCAGATGTAGAGTTGATAAATATCAATCCAACCTAGAGAATAAGCAAGTTGGTGAGGCTAGGGTTGCAAAAAGGTTGGATCGGTTTTTAATTGTCGAGGGTCTTGTGGAAGGATAAACCATGGTCCGACAGTGGATTGCCCATGGGAGTGAATCAGACCATTATCTAATCCCATTGAAGATTAGAGGGATTGGTAGGAATCTTGATAGTCCAATCAAATTCAATTCAAACTGGTTGAAACAAGAGGAATTACCTAATTTAGTTCACACAAACTGGACTCCTTTTCATCCATCCTCTGAATTATCAGTTGCCTCCCATTTTTCCCAGAATCTAGCTTATGTCAAAAAATCCACTATTAAATGGGCATCCCTTAAGTGGGTCAAGGAAGATTAGGACCTGAGAAAGGTGGAAGAGGACCTTATTGCACTCATTGACTTAGAGGAAGGGGGGTTCCTTTTAGAGGAATCCAAATCTAGGCTCATAGAACTAGAATCAAAGAAGAGGAAATTGTTGGAGGAAAAGAAAGCGCTATAGAGGCTAAAAAGTAAAGCGATTCGGTTAGAAAGTGGTCATGAAAACAAGAAACTCTTTCAAGCTTATGCAAAAGGAAGGAAAATGGAAAATACCATTTGGAATTTGGTGAACCAAAATGGGGTACAAGTGTCTTCCTTTGAGGATATGGCTAGCATGGGGAAGAATTACTTTAGCTCACTCTACCATGCTGAAGCAGGAACCTCGATTACTGAAATTGTTAGGACAGCATAACTTTTTCCAAGGTTTGTGGATGAAGAGGAAAATATACTCTTGTGGGAGGAAGTCTTGGTGGAGGAACTGAAACAGGTTTTACATAGCTTCCAGAAGGACAAAGGTCATAGACTGGATGTGTGTTTTGTTGAGTTTTTTCTTGGTATTTATAATTTGATTGGAGGAGACCTACTAAAGGTGTTAGAGGAATCTAGAATATCAGGAAAAAATTTGGCTTCCTTTAATGCTACTTTCATAGCCCTATTTGTGGCTACATTTTTTCCAGGAAGGAGAGCAGCTTTATTGGGGTTCATGATTTTGCAAGACAAGTTTTTCATGATTCTTGTTTCTTTTAAAAAAAAGTTGGTGAATTTGGCTCTTATGAGCAATTGTTCTGCTTTCGGTTCCCTGTGCAAAAATTGAATTTGGGATTCAAAGGCCCAATACTCCAAGTCGAGCATTCTATCAGAAGTCGAGCAACAAAATCCCCCTATTGACAACTAAAGCCCACCAAAGTGAGTATTTGTAATGGGCACTCTTTAAATGGGATTGCAAATCTAATTTTGTTGCTGAAACTAGAACAAGAACATACGAAAGTCAAGGAAAAATACATACATAAACCAACACAGAACAAAGGTTTTAACAATCGAATGTTTTCATCCACTACAAAAAAAATTGTCTTGCCCACTAAGCAAGTATTTGTGGACAATCAAGCTTTGGTAATTGCACTTGGAAGTCTAAATTTTAAAGTTTTACATCAGTGAATGGGTGAATTTCAACAAATTTCACTTAAAAAGGGTTGAGTTGCATCACAGATAATGCTTGTATTTCTCAAATGGAAATGAGAAGCCACAATATGCTTCGGATCTGACATCAACACCTATCGAGACATTTCACCCTCCAAGAGGCTTGTATGGTCTCTTGACTAAGTTTACTGGTAAAAGATTGGATAAAAAAGGGATTTCCTGTTGTGGGAATTTTTGGAATCATAAGTACCAATAATGGCACCGTTGGTATGATCTAAACCAAGTTCAAAAGCTAAATCAGGCAAACAAACCTGCTTATGAGGACATTTGGAGAATGATTCTTGAAAACTATCTTTTCAATATGCAACTCCAGGGGTCAGGGCCTAACTAAGAAGATCGGAATGCACTGGAAAGCCTTTCTGTAACTATGTAGAAATGACCTTTTAAGATGCATCTCCGAACTTGTTTCATGATTGAAGAAAAGATGTTGGTAAGAGACCCCAAGCATGATGGTCAACATGTGCCAGTCTATTCAGAAATCTGAATATTTGTTGAAGCACAAAGTATTGGGGTGCCATCAAGAGGCCAAGCGAACAGATGCTTCACTAAAGAACTTTAAGAAGGAATGAGAAGGAGCAGCTAACAGATGCTTCACTAAAAACTTTAAGAAGGAATGAGCGGGAGCAGCCTTACGCAATAATGAAACTCTCTTTAACAGTCTATTTCCTTTGAGGGGGCCTTCTGTGCCTATTCCCAATAGGCACGTTGTGTTGATTAATTTGGGATTATTTGAATGACCTTAGACGAGCTGATTGGGGGTAGTTTTCGATTGCTTACTTATGATATTGTGTTGATGCTAGCTCGTTTTGCAATTGGAGCATCATTCAGCACTGATAGCAAAGGTGGTGGAGCAACTCCCGGCTACTTCCTTTCATGGTACAGATGGTCCACCATTTACTAGACCAAGGAGGTATGACCCAGTGGCATAATATGGTAGAAGCTTTAAGTCAGTTACCTCACTTAACCATAACTTCCTTTGGATCAAAACCATCTATGCCTACTACACAAAGATATGGAGCAATAGAAGAAACAGTTCAGTATATGATGGTACATGTTGTGCTACTTCAATCTCTTGATGAGTGGGAGAAACAACGTCACACTTTCCTTCAAAGGGGGATATACCATGCATACATGCAATACAAGCATGGGTGCTCAACATTGGCATGCCCTATATCCCCACCTTCATCTTCTCATGCTTCATCTTCGGATTTGGCACCAGTGGATTCCAAAAGTGATGATATCAGTAGAGAAGATGTGAAATCCAGTGAAACTAGTGAAAATTATTTTGCTGTTGTACAACACACACTTATATATACTTATTACTGGCCTTGTAGAACAGTTGCAGCATTTTCTAAAGTGGTTTGAGCCAACTGCCCAAAAAAGTAGACATGTCAAAATGAAAGAGAGAAAAGTGAAAAAGCTGGAAGTTTCATTGGCAACATGGAGGAAACGCAAGAAACTCAAGATTTCTGTGCAGAGAAGGTGGTTTTATCGATGATTGAAGTTGTGGGCCTGGACTACATCAACTCGACCATGGAAAGTGAATCATCAAAGCACGTTTAAATCGCTGCCATGGGAAACATTTCTCGTCTTCATGCAATTAAAAGTGGTCTTTTGGGGGCAAAACATTTGTGGGTAAAATGCCTTAAGATCCTTTCACTCCATGAGAAGAAGGTTGTGAGGAGAACATTTCGTTTGCAAATCCATTGCTTAATTGAAAAGAGTGTAATGGACAGTTTGTTTGAAGATAATGGCGTATGCTTCAACAACCACTGAGGATCCAAATGTATACGAGAATTCGTTGAAAACGAAAGGAGGGACCAGATCAATCCTTTTCTAGTTTTGGTGGAATTAGAGATGAGCTGTTTAAAGATTGCAGATTTTTGCGAGTCTTCAAACCTAAAATTTGATGGTTAACTCTATGGTGGATCATTTATTGCTATAACAACGTTGACAATTCTGTGTTTCAAGGTTGCCTTTGCGCAACCTGGATTGGTGGAAAAATTATTGAGATCGACACGCAGGCGACAATACAATCGACGACTCACATTATTTCGTACTCAGATCAATACAATTCCCGGAGGGCAAAAACATGCACAAAGTTTATCTGTTGGGAGTCCCCGAGGAGTGGTTTCTCAAAACCGCTCATCTGCAGATGGATGGTCAATATTCATTCTGGGGAACTCTCCCAAATTTTCCCAAACCACTATCAGTGCTCCCGATGGCCGTAAGCGGTTTCTATGAAACCAACCACAGTTTTTAGGAGAGCGTGGTTGAAACTGGGGCCCGCACAGTTCCCAATTGCCAAGGAGATATGTGCTTTCCAAGTCACCTCCAGTGTGACATCTAATAACACAAGGGCCCATTTAAGTCGCACTTAATATTAGATTTTATTTCACTTTGGATTTATTCCATAAAGTTCAAAGCAATTGTTGTAAACATTCTATACATAGCAAGCTTCATTTTAAATATTATATATATATATATATATATATATATATATATATATAATATTTAATATTTAAACTAATTGTAATATCAATTGTTACCATTTTTAAAACATTTTCTTTAAAAGAGAAAGGCAGTTCTTTACTCTCTGCTAGAGTAAGTTTTACAACTAATTAAAAATAGTTAATTATGGGGAAGATAAAGGTCTAAAAATTACATTTGTTAGGGGGTTGGAGTCATGAAAATAGTGTAATGAAGAAATCTCTCATGAACTCAGTAATAGAAATCAGTGGGATTTCAATTATGGGTATTATTGTAAGCATTGTTTTCCCTTTTATGTATGTCATTTCATTTATGTTTTTGCCTATTTGGAATGGTGTATGATGTAGCATGTTGCTTCAATTTAAGGTTTCATGAATTTACTTGCTTATACTCATGAGCTTTAAATTTGAAACCCTTAATGAGCACTCCACATTCCAGAAAATCGCTCACTTTTTTTTTCACAATTCTTTCTACATAGTTGAGACCCATATTCTTAATTCCCTGTGTTGAGGCCATGCCTCCTTTACTTTCTTCTACATCACATCTTTAATTTAAGACCTATGCAATCTTCATTGTTTCTGGCCATTCTAATTCTAAGGATAGGTTTCATGAATTAGATAATTCATTGCATAATTCATGGTATGTCCCTCCGACCACTAATTTTAACAATTTCTAAAAGTTTTTCATCGATAATTAAATGTCCGGGGCACTGGTTCCCTCACAGCTAGGAACTATCTCCAGGAATACAACAACCCTCATTCCAAAGGTTGACAATCCAAGGACTTTTAATGATTTTAGACCCATTTCTTAGTGCAACTACATTTACAAAGTGATTGATAAGGTGAAAACACGACGGATCAAGCCCATTTTGTCTAAAGCCATATCCAAGGAACAATTTGGATTTCTGGAAGGACGACAAATTCATGAGGCCATTAGTGTGGCTCAAGGAGGGCTACACATTTTAAAGACGAGAAGGCATAAAGGAGTGGTTACGGCAATTGATTTGTCGAAAGCCTATGATCAGGTAAGTTGGTGTTACCTTCGTCTCTTTTTTATTCATCTAGGGTTTGAGGTCCCTTTTATATCTTGGATTATGGTTGTCTCACGTCAGGTTCCTTTGCGATTCTAGTTAATGGTTCAACATCGGAATTATTTCATGCTCAAAGGGGTTTAAGGTAAGGGTGTCCCCTATCACCCCTTCTCTTCCTTCTAGTGGCAAAAGGTTTGAGTAGGTTGTTGGAAGATGCTAAAAGAAAGGGATAATTCAAAGGGATCAAGGTTTTTGAAGACCTTTCAATCACAGGCTTGTTTATTGATGATATTTTAGTTTTTTGTGATGGTACCCGACAATCCCTAAGGTTTTTAAACTCTACATTGGCTCTATTTGGTTGAGCAATTTGTATGCAAATAATTAAATCAAAATCATCCTTGTCTCCTCGTGCTCTATAATATGCTGCTGTTATAAACTTAAATAATCTTATTCCATTTACTCTAACATCTTTTGATGAAGGGCTTCCATTTGAAGCTTAATTCTTGTCACAAGTTTGACTGAAATTGGTTGATAACAAAGCTAGAAAAAAGGTCTCTAGAGCAAGTAGGATTGTACTCATTAAATCAATGTTGGAGGTAATTCCTATCTATTGGATGCCTCTCTCATGGTTTCCCAAAGGGGAACTGGAAAAACTATAGAATATCTCCTTGTGGTTCTTGTGGCTAGGATCAAAAGATCAATATGTGGTGGCATGGGTTAAATGGGGCAAAATTTCCATTCCAAAGGCATGGGGTGGATGGGGATTGAAAAATATTCCACCTTTTATTAAGGCCTTGGCTGCTATAGTCAAGTGGAGACTTCATTCTACAAATAATTTCTAGACAAATATGGTTCTCAAGAAGTATATCCATCTTGATTCTTTGGTGGGATGGATTAGAATTCCAAATAAGTGTCATTCTTGCATTTCTGTAATTTGGAAAGTAGTAATCGAATCCTTCTCACATATTGAAGAAGGATTAACCTAGAAAGTGGGGGATGGAACACAGGTTAAAATCAGAGAGGATCCTTGGTTCAGTGTTAGGAAAGGATACCAACTTCCATGGGAGCTGGTGGCATTTTTAAACAATAGGGGGGTCATTACTCTCAACCAAGTCTTTGATTTGCTTTCTATGAATATTTGGAAATGAGATTGGGCCTCGGTAGGAAAACTAAGCATTTTGAATGCCTTCATTGATAGCTGGAATAACTATATCACTAAGCTTTAGTTCTCTCATATCAGGATAACAGAAAATAAGGATGAGATTCGATGGAATTTCTCTCCTTTTGGGGATTATACTCCCAAATTGGGATATCTCCACCTCATCTTTGATCGTGTTGGGGGAGAACAGGTATGGTGGTGGAAATACCTTTGGAAACTCAGGAGTCTAGCGAAATTTCATCTTCTCATGTGGTGTCTAATGAAGAATAAAGTACCTACTTGGGATAATATTAGGAAGAGGCACCTTGAGGGGCCCAATTGGTGTACCCTATGAAAGAATGATGAAGAATCTGTGATGCACCTATTTGTAAATTGTTCTTTCTCGAAAGGGGTATAGAAAGATGTGTGTAATCATCTGGGATTGAGAAGACATTGACAAGTGGATACTTTTGCTTTTGCTTGGTAGGCTTGGGTTCAAGATAGGTCTATCAGAGCTTATGCTTCAATTCCACTTCTTATCTATTCGGGATTATGGATAACAAGGAACAATGCTATCTTTCAGGAAAAATCCATAACTCTGAATAGAATTGCAACTAATGTGATATCTATTTTCTGCGTTTTACCACAATCAACAAAACCTCAAGGCCTTCTAGTTTCAAGGGAAGAATCCATTGACTTCTCTTAGCCCTAAGATTTCTTTGATGGGGCATGTTAGGGCCCTAGTAGTACATGTGGGGTGGGGTTGTACTTTATCTCTCACAAAACCAATTTTTTACACTGTCTATGGGCATGGGACTGGGCATAAATAAATATGTAGAGTTGATAACTTTAAAGCTTCTAATGCTTTTCTCCATTAAACAGGGATGCAGATCTATACAACTTTTCAGGGACTATGAATGTTATCAATTGGTTCAATGGAACACAAAGATGCTTAAATTTACATTTGATGACGTTAGTGATTGATTTTTTTCAAATCAATCTTTCTTATGATGTATGCTCATGTTGCCATGTATATAGGAAAAAAAACATACAAGAGGACTCATTGCCTAAGGAGGGTCTTCAGTTTGATTATAGGTAATGGATTATAAAAGAAAACTGAGAAGGAATACAATATTTGTTCTATCATAGACCCTTCATGGAAGGGGGTTCACCAGATCACATTTTGAAGTCATAATGTATTTTTTTATATGTATAGGCAGATATCAAAACTCATTCTCAAGACCAATGTATATCCATCCAAGGAAGGAGTTCAACATTTTACATATTCCTTGTTTGTAAGCTTTTGTGGTGGTCAAAATTTGAAGAATTTGAGTTTAGAATTTCATCCACAGTCATTATTTGAAGTCGACATTTCAAGTCCAGAACAAGACCCATCATCAGGACCGAATGGTTGAGAGAAGGAGAAGAGAGGAAGATGTATAAATTAGAGAAAAGGAGGAGGATGAGAGCCAACCAATGGGAACCCTAGATATAAAAACAAAAAATAAAGATAGAAAACTATAAAAGCCTAAAAAAAACGATAGATGAGATTAATAATTAATACATTAAAAGGTTAGTATCTAGAAAATCCATGACATTCTACAATTGCTAATATGAACAAACTGAAACTAATTTCTTTTCATATAGACACAAAATTTCTTTACTAATTTTGCAACAGAATAGGAACATAAGTAAATACAGTCATACAATTCAACAATACAATATTTTTAGGAAATCCAATTGGAAAAACCCTTTGCTTGATTGAGAATTTTATTGATAGAAGAATGAGAAATAGATCTCTTACAAAAACAATCTTATTTCAATAGAAACCAATCTGGTTTTCTCTACTTGTACTAAGCTAAAACACCTGCAAGACTCCGATCCTTGCTTCCCTATTTCCTTGCGCAAATCCCAAGGAAATTCTCCTATAAATCTACGCATAGGCCTCTCTTGGTATCCTGATCCTCTCACAAGCTCACACACACATACACAAATTTGTGTTCTCCACTGCCTTGTCTCACCAACTCATGCTCACAAGACAATGAATAATTTGTTGCCTTGGTCCTCCTTATAGGTTTTTTGAATAGGCTAAATCTAGAAAGTCTTTCCTTTAGGAAATCGAATTGCTGGTTGAAGAGTTAACAAAGGCTATCAAGCTATTGTAACTCATCCTGCCTTAATTTAGAAGTTAAGGCTCTCTTAGCTTGTCCTTTCCCAAATTAACTCGCACTAGAAGACAACAACTGAGCCTTCCACATCTGCACTAGTCAAACTGCTTCATGCACACGTCCTAACTTTTAGGAATTTGCCCTAAATTTTAGGAACTCATCCTAATTTTTAGGAATTAGCTCCTAACTTATAGGAATTGGTTCCTAACTTATAGGAACTTGTGCATGCTAAGGAAAAACTACTTCTGGTCTCTTTGACTAGAGCGCAAGTCAAAGAAGGGCCTTTCTCACTACTATTTTCATATATCACAAAATATAGATATATAATGTAATAATATATTGATATATTACTACTTAGGTATTAATATATAGATATTAATGTGAAGGAATTATGCCTATAGATTAGTTTAGTAATATTAATATAATATATAATATAACCGTATATAAGTTAATATATATTAATAAGTTATATTAATAAGCAAGAGTTGGAGTATTAATATAATATATTAATAATATAATATATTAATAATATAATACTAGGTTATATATAATATAATAATAATACACTAATAGGTTATATTGGATCTGGTTCTCCTAATTTCTCCTTGAATTGAACGTTGTAAGGATTTTGCTAGATCGAGGTCTATGTTTCATGTTAGCAAATGAGGGTATAAGATGTTGGAAAATGCAATATGGTAGTTATTAATTCAGATTTTCTTTAACCTTAATAATTGCTTGTGAACTTTATTTATCTTCTTATGTTTTCTTTATTAGATCTTCTTCATCAAACAATTATCAAGAGAAAAATAGTAAAGACAATGGACACAAAAATTAGGCTCCAAGCTAGGGAAAAACCCAAAAAATATCTTCTCTTCTTATAGAATCTGCTTCAAATGAGATAACCAAGACCCAAACCCTAGACCAAGTACTCCTCCAAGTACCAAGTCAGCCCTCCAAGAAGCTCTTCCAAGAAGATTAGATCAACAAGGTCTAGTTCTGCTTCAACCAGCTTCCATCTTCAACTTCGACCCCCCAACTTCGACCCTACAACTTGGTCTTGCAACTTCGGCCTTGTAGCTGCTACAAAACCCTAATTTAGGCAAAAGACAGTTCTTCAAGAGATCCTCCTTTGAGCAAGATCAGGTCTACCAAGGTCAACGAAGTCAAATCAAAATATTCGATCTTCCAGCAACCTGATCCTACAACTTGATCTCTGGCAATTCGGATTTGCAATTTCAACCTTCCTTGAAGCTGTACAAACCCTAATTCTTTGCACCTGTGAGAGAGATAGAACCCCAAAAAAAAAATTGAGGACTTCCTCTTGCTTCCTTGATCTTTGCTCTAGCCTTCTTAGTCTTTCCAACTTCAGATCAAACTATTTCTTGAGAGATCGAACTTATGTGAGTGAGTGTGTTAAATGCGGTCAAAGTTGCCTATATTTATAGCCTTTTCAAGAGGTCAAATTTCCTCCTTTAGGCCAACTTGTAGCTTCCAGGGCTAACTAGTACTTTGGTGTTAATTTTTCATAGGGATACATTGTTCTTTGCTTTGATAATTGCATTTCATCATTAAGTTCACCCCATATCATCATTACGTTATGAAGATCTACACCATTATTCATCAAGATATGCAATTATATAGAAATAACAACATCGTCATCAATGCAACGAAACATAAAGGAATAGTAGAAGAAAAGCATGCACACACATAGAGACACCAGGATTAGTCTGAGACAAGGGAAAAAACCACTATGGGGAAAACCCTTGCAAATCTTCTTCTTCTTAGATCATCATCAAATGATTTAGAAAAAGAGAGTACAATGATCTACAACTTTATCTCTGCAACAAAACAGCTATGATATCCATGAAACAAATCTAATCATGCTTGAAAATAAAACCCTCATTCTAATGGTTGTAATGTGTTGTCACTGACTATAGTCAACTACTGGATATTGCTGAACACTAATCTGAACACTAATGAACACTACTTTAACTGAGCAGAATCTTCGGAATACAGAAATCTCATCCATGAGTCCCAAACACAGGGAGAAGCTGTGTGAGCGTCTATAGCAAATATGGACGCTCTTTGCATAACTGGATGACTACGTTTGGAATAGATTTAGACGCTCTCAAGTGAACTGGATGAGGGCCTCCAGGGTTAAACATACCTAGACCTACTTCAAGCCATGGACACTCTCATAAGACTGATGTGCAAGCGTCTATGGCATCTTGGATGCTCTCAGGACCACTCTGTGCGAGCGTCCAAGGACTAATACAACCTGATCTGACCCTCAAGTCCTCAATGTTCCCATAACTCAATATGCCAGCATCCAAGGCTCCCTGTACACTCCCATAATCCTGTGTGCCAGCTTCTAGGGACTAAAATGCTCAGTTCTATGCCAACGTTTGGGGATCAGAAAGCCCTAAGTCAGAGCAAACCTTACGCCTGTGATTTTAGACCCTAATGCGAACTGCTTCCATTGAACCTACGTGAACCAAGAAAAAAAGAGAAGAGTAGATATCTTGATCGAATGTGTCCAAATGAGCTTGAGGTCTCTTCTATTTACAAGCTTTCATGAGGGTCCACTTGCGGTTAAGGCTGACCTAAGCATTTACCCATGTGGTTAGGGGCCGACCCATTCCATAATACATGTATGACTAAAATAATTCAAAACTCAACTTTATCTTGACCAAATTGGGTGATCTTTAGGTCGATTTTGGTCCTCTCGAAAAGAGGAATCTAATGCAATCATCATCTTGGTAAATTGAGCTATCTAAAGTGGAATTTGACTGCAGTTCCAAAAATTAACACTCCCTCTCAACTAGGGAGAATTCCACTTGCCAATATATGTCCATTGAACAATATTCCATTATGGAATCTTCAAGTGTCGTCATGTATCATCATTTTACATCTTGATCTATCCTTTGCTTATTACTTCTTATCGCTTGATTGTTCCTGCTCGTATGTTGAACATTCTTGGATCTAGAAGAAGAAGAATGTGTTACTGGAGGGGAGCTCAAGCTACCACCCTCTGTCCATCAGCCTGCTACCTAGAATCTTTGCCAACATGCTACTACTAGGAATATCATCATTGATGCTCATCAGAGGACATATCATTAGGGAGAATATCTCAACCTAGAACCACATTAGGGAGCACATCTCAACCCAGAATCTCATATCCAAACACATAGGGGAACATTTCTCGACCCTGGGATCTCATCGGGGAGCTTACTCTCAACCAAAAATCTCAAAAGGGGAGTAACTCTCAACCCAATCCTATTGCATATCGATCTTTCCAAAAATGACTCTCAGAAGTCATGTGGTAGAACACCTGCATCGTAATTTCCTTGGGTTGTACACCCCCAAGTCAACTCTCAACTCATTGGCCAAACGAGGAGCGGTATTCCCAACAAGCCCTTCTTGTGGGTATGATGCCAACTAGGATATACTCTGCAAAGACCAAACATGGAAGCAACATTCTCCAACCCTATAAAGATAGGGGAGAAATATCCTCAACTCTTTGGGTAACATATAGGGGTAACGCCCTATTGTCCAAAGTTCCCTCAACCCCAGAAGCCCTCCATCTCAATTCCTCATCTTGGGAGCTCAAACAGGGAGGAAGAGTTGGCTCAGTGTCCTTGATCAACGCTGCTCTCATCATACTCAAATCTGGTATCAACTTGTCTTAATAACAGTTGTTTCCTATTCATACAGAAAATCAAATCAAATTTTATATCATATATAATCATATAAATCAAAAAAGGATACCATAATCATCCTCCCTCTCAAGGAGGTTCCAACCACAAGCCTGAGCTTGTTTCGAACAACTGCACTATCTCAATATATGAGAGTATCTGATCTATAAATATGGGACTTCTAGCTAATCGGATCACAATGTATCCATGTCATATCCAGATCATGCTCAAACAACTCTCTAAGGAGCTTCTTCATCCTACCTCATAGCTAGCCATGCTAGCAACATCGTACTCATCCTCAATCGTACTATGGACCTCTCATCCAAGATATCATGGCATATCTAAAGCAACATCTAAATGTGCTTATCAACAATAATCTCAAATATCAACAATACATCCATGCAGTCACATATCATAGGAGAAATATATCATCCTCAAAAATAGAACACCTCATGCAGATATTTCAAAGCATGCTCGGTGGAAACTCTATGTGAATGAAGCAACTCAATCATGAATTTATTCAGGTTTTATGCACATCATATATATACAGATGGATGTTCAAAATAGAACATCAATGCTTCAAACAATTATTAGATGCCATGTCAAGTTCAACAACATCTTGAACGACAAATCGAAGTATCCAAGGATTTGCATTTCATTATTCAAAAACATTTTCCAGTGGCTTTGCAATATGGAATTTCTTTCCCAAATTCCAGAAATCGCTTCATCATGCCATGATACATCATTTCGAGCTTCATATGCTATCTCCCTCTGATTTAGATCATTAGAGGCTCATCACCTGTCAAGAGTAGACCATCATGATGTAAAACCAAAACCATAATCAATGTCAAAGCCATACCTTGGAACTCATCATCCTGACTTCATAAAATAATTGTCAAATATAGACATATCTAGATCAGGGAGCTTACTTCATGCAATGCGCTTTACTAAGCCAACATAATCAGCCTTATATAAATCAATGATGTATCATCAATCAACAAAGTCAGCTCATCAAAGTTTAGAAGTCAGATCAAAGTCATCAATATCATAGTATCAATTCTTTTAACTAGGAGACAGGTGGAGCTCATATCAAATCTTGACTTGCTAACAGGTTGTAATCAACCATGAATTATCAATTCCAACTTTTATGAAGTCGTTCTCATAATCATAATACAAGTCATTTCTGTCACTAGGTGCAAATGCATACACCAAGGATGAGTCATGCAGGTTTCAATTTCATGTTGAATCATAACTATCATTATCTCAACCATTATGCTAGGAACGATGAGGCCAATACAAAATCATTTTTCCAAATACCCACATAAGTCATTATGCCCACATGGTATAGAAATCAGGGAAAATCAACGATCATCAAATTAGATCATCAGACATCAGGTCAAGTCCAAATTTTCTATCGTAGAGAGATCTATAATCGAAGCATCTCTCAGTCATCAATTCAAAGTTATTGTCAAGCATCATGACAAAACACTATTCATATATACCAGTAATCCAAACCATTCCAACCTCTTGTAGCACAAACATAGTGACATATCTATATGTATGTCCCGATCACCTACAAACACAAGTTCAGTGTACATGTTCATATTATGGCAAACATTCAACCTTTTCCTACTTGTATATCTTACGATCTACAACACATATGTGGAATTGACATCCTGCAAGTGAACATTTGATTTCGTGCACAAAACTTTATTTTTGTGTCCATCAAGAATAGTAGCACCTATGGGCCTTCCTTTGTGTGAGTGAGGCTCATACCTCTGCTGTAGATCAACAATGTCAGATACCCATAAATCATACTTCAATAGTACATATAATGCAAATGGAGAGATTCTCCCTTTGAATGAGAATCCACTTCATTCGTCTTCTTTCATGTCATCAACCTATCTTTACTAGAGTCATGAAACAACAGATCTATTAGATCAAACGTATATCCCTCATGGTCATAACATGCTCACGTCAACTACTATATCATCACGTCATGACATCAATATTTCATCAAAAGTTAGAGTCACGTGATAGGGACAACGAACAGGTGTGACAACATATTTCACAGATCATGAACACAATATCACTTTTATCAAGTCAATCCATCAGGTTAGGGCATTCATTTTTACCATATTCCATAATTAATATCAAATACATGACCACGATTAATAAGAGACGTAGAGTATCAATCTTATAGTTCTATCATCAAGGTTACCATAGGATCAGGTCAGGTAATAAAACTTTACCAAAACAACAAGAGTTTCAACATCAATGAGGTAACCTTCTATAAGAGATCCATCATATCTTATGCATGTCAAGTGTCAAGAGTATCATTTACTAGAGTCAAGGTACTAGCCTTCTTCACAGAACCATGATCTCCAAGAACAATAGATGTTAGCCAAACATCAAGTCATGCCACTATATCCAAGATCAGTAATAACTAGCCTCATAGAATTGAGAAGATCATCATGATCAAAATATTCAATACCAGGTGCACTATTTCATCATAGGAAACATAAATCCAAATCTCTTTCATATGCAAGCATGAGCCATTTGCGAAGGAGACATTTTCAACATACCATAAGGCTTACCTAGTCATCCAATGTTATAGTTGAAACATAACATTGAAACAATATACCTTTCATACCTTGTAGTCTTCAAATACTTGTGCACCTTCTCATAGGAAGCTTGTAGTGCTTGTCACTTTTTCATCAAGTGCTTCTTTACCTCTTTCCAAATCTAGCTTTTGTTTCTTGCATCTCAAATGATCCTAAGGAGGGATCCACTCATCACATCTCATCAAGGAGATTAGATACATCCATATACTCAAATATACATGCAGGGAGTATAAGAAATGATCAAAACAATAATCATAATAATCAAATCCATAAGTCTAAAAAAGAGTAAAGACATAAAGAAACATCATAAGTCAAGAAGTACTTATCTTCAATGAGAGGTGATGCTCTCCCTCTTGAACCAACCTTCAAGAGTCATCACTAAAAATAGTCCACATAAGGATGTTTCCTTCAATCAAATTTATGAACAACCAAGTCATCTAAGGCTTCATCAAATCTATCACAAGTGCTTGAGCATCTTCACATAAACCATGCTAGAGTTTCATACATCAAATCTAAATTTTAGCCATAAACCAGGGTTTCTCTCAAACCCTAACCATCAAATCCTTATGCACTAAATACCTATGGTTTCCTTCATACCCTAGGATTATTTTAGGTCTCCACCATCCTCTTCTTATTTCCATCAAAAGTATCTCCATGGGGGTGATCTCAATGGCTTTTCTTCAACCCACCTTTGATACCATGTTAATTTTCCATAGGGCTACATTGTTCTTTGCTTTGATAATTGCATTTCATCATTAAGTTCACCCCATATCATCATTACATTATTAAGATCTACACCATTATTCATCAGCATATGCAATTATATAGAAAAAACAACGTCATCATCATCATCATCAATGTAGCAGAACATAAAGGAACAATAGAATAAAAGCATGCAAACACATAGAGACACTATGGGGAAAACCCTTGCAAATATTATTCTTCTTAGATCGTCATAAATGATTCAGAAAAAGAGAGTACAATGATCCCAACTTTATCTATGCAACAAAACAACTATGATATCCATGGAACAGATCTAATCATGCTTGAAAACAAAACCCTCATTCTGATGGTTGTAATGTGTTGTCACTGAATGTAGTCAGTTGCTGGATATTGTTGAACACTAATATGAACACTGTTGGACACTACTGTCATTGAGCAGAATCTTTGGAATACAAAAATCGCATCCATGAGTCCCAGATGCGGGGAGGAGGAGTGGTGCTAGCGTATATAGAATATTTGGATGCTCTCTACATAACTGGATGATTGCATCTAGAACAGATCTGGACGCTCTCATAAGACTATCATGTGAGCGTCTATGGCATCTTGGGCACTCTCTGGACAACTCTGTGCAAGCGTCCGGGGACTAATACAACCTAATCTGACTCTCAAGCCTTGGGTGCTCCCATAACTCATTGTGCTAGCATCCAAGGATCCCTGGACGCTCCCATAATCCTTTGTGCCAGCGTCCAGGGACTAAAATTCCTAGTTCTATGCCAGTGTCTGGGGATCAAAAAACCCTAAGTCAAAGCAAACCTTATGCCTGTGATTTCAGACCCTAGTGCGAACTCCTTCCGTCGAACTTGTGTGAACCAAGACAAAAGAGAAGAAAATATATCTTGATCGAATGTGTCCAAATGATCTTGAGGTCTCTTCTATTTATAGGCTTTCATGAGGGTCCACTTGGGGTTAAGGCTGACCTAAGCAGTTACCCATGTGGTTAAAGGCCGACCCATTCCATAATAGATGTATGAATGCAATAATTCAAAACTCAACTTGACGAAATTGGGTGATCTTTAGGTCAATTTTGGTCCTCTTAGAAAGATGAATCTAATGCAATCATCATCTCAGTCATTTGAGCTGTCCAAAGTGGAATTTGACCGTAGTTACAAAAATTAACATTTGGAAGTTTCCATAACTTTCTAGACTCAAAATAAATTATTTTATAAGGCACATCTTGCCCAGAAGGTATTATAATCATGATTGACTCATGACAATAAATAATATGACCTAACAAACCATAGAAGCATGAAGAACATGCTTTTACCTAGAAGACCATCAATAAGAAGCAATAAACCCATGCTTTAAAATAATATTTTTTCCTTTTTCTTTTGTTTGTTAAATAAGATATACATATTGAAATGAGTACAATAACAATTATGAAGACCGAAACTAGTTAAATTTTCCAACACTCCCTCTTAACTAGGGAGGTATTCATAATTGTACAACTACTACAACATCATTCTCAAACTAAAGAGTTCTCATAAGAAGAGTCGGATTGGTAAGCCATATATAAGCATCAACATTATGAATAACACTTTCTTTATGGCCTAACTGACAAACTCAACTTCATTCGAGAGCATTATGCAGGGAGGATTTACATGAGATAGTGCACTACCTCTAAGGCACATACACCATCCAGATGTTCATCAAGTATGTCATTTTAGGACTATTCTTATCTTGGGTTTTCAATCATTAATCCTTAAAGAATATTGGTCCTCTTTGACCACTATTATCTTGGATACATGTCCTATTATCAAAGAGTGTCAGTACCTTTCCTTCTTGGATTGTTTATCCTCAAGGAAACCATAGATGCTTATCCAATCCTCCAACATTCTCTCTCCATGGCCTTCACTTAAACTTATGGCTATTAGTCTTGGTCAAGTGCATGACACATGAAGAAGAGAATACAAATGTGATTTCCATCATCACTCCCTCTCAATCAGAGAGGATATCCCCATTCCCTCTTGATTAGGGAATAGATCCTTGCTCCTATTCAAGGAGAATCCTTTACTCCCTCTCAAATCTAGAGGAGATTCCTGAATTCCTTTTCAATTTGAGAAGTCATAACCACAAGCTCTCTAGATTGTTTCCATAAGAGTATCAACTACTTGTTCTTTGTGGAGATATTTGCATTTCTCTCTCTTTCCTTCACATCTCATTATATCGAGCTTTCTTCCTTCCTGGGTATCATGGAGCCATCTTCTTCCTTCAATCTTGTGATAGGGTTCAGGCCATCAATATTGCACATCACTTTCATCTTGTCATCATCAATGAAGGCATTATATTGAGCCTTACCAAACTTCAAGATAATCATAGCTTCCTCATGAAAGTGATCTCTTGTTGTTGTATGAACTTGAACTTCAGGTTATCTTCTCACACTGCTACCTTTTAATCCCAAGATGAAAACATCTTGACTTCATAATTGCCAAAATCATATGTTGAGCTTGCCTCAACATTCATCATATATTCCTGCAATATCCTTCTAGGTAGCAAAACAATATGTTAACTAGATAACCAATAACAAAAATATTAGACTGTAGTTCCCTGCTCTAGTTGACTAACCTTGATATGTCATTAGCATTAATTTATCCTTAAGGCTCACACATTATTCTTTGAGGACCTCAGGTTGAGGACCCAGACACTTGACTTTACTATTAGTAGATGTGATGGTTATGTTGTTATCTAGTTGATTTTATGATGACAATAGTTGTGATGGGTGTATTTGTTTCCTAGTTGATGTTATAATGATGATAATTGTGATGGATGTGTTTATTTCCTAGTCAATGTTATGATGATTATATCATTAATGGATATGTATGTTTTCTATTGATATTATGATGATGATAGTTGTGATGGACGCATTCATTATGTTGGATATCTACATTAGTTCTAGTTCATGGTGAACAATGATGTGGATGATTATGTCATGTTGATGCTTTAACATATGTTATGATGTCAATGCCTAACATTGTGAAACATTATTACTAATGATTATCAAGTATGGCATGAGACAACTAGATGCACTTGCATGTGATGATTCGACAGCATCTGGTTTGATGGAATTCAATATTTTGTCTTCGAAATTTTAAAGTTCAGTTTGAATTCTGCTATAAATTTGAATGACATGTTAGTGGCTATAGGCACAGGTTAGTTGCTTGGTTGGATGACTCATACATGGGTGATGGAGCTATACATATAGATGGAACTTCATGGGAGGGGTGGGATAACATCCTTGATTTCACCCACTAGCACTCCTGTCGTGACTTGGGCTATAAGGGTTGGGATATCTTTTCCTTGAAGATCATGATGTTGTGGGGGAAGGCCTCATATTAGGTCACTTTTTGAGGATTTTACTGGGGGGCGTGCATCGAGGTGGATTCCTTGATCCCCAACACCATTAGTCTCACTATAGAAGGAAACACAAGAGATGATAGCAGTGTTTGTCATTGCACCTAGATCTTCCCCTCGTATTTACTAGATGTTTGAAGGGCAAGCGGTGAGGCACCCTTGGAACTTCAAGGGAAGTTCTTGAAGAGCACGGCCAACTTGGCACCCTTGGAATCAATAAGAAACTGTTAGGCGTGGCACCCTTGGAACTTTAAAGGGCAGTTATTGAAGGGCACAACTAGCTTGGAACTCTTAGCATAAAAAAAAAACTACCGTGTATAATCAAGATATGAAAATCCCACTAATTCACATAAGGTGGTAAATGAGGTTTTAGAACCAAGGAAATGAAATCAAGAATAAAACTTTGGGTAAAGGGAAGATAGGAAGAAATACAAATATTGTATTGCTTCAAAACACTACCCCTCCCATGATGGAAAATATTAGGTAGATAATGTACATGATTATTTTAATAGGTAAAAGGGGGGGAGGGACATCGAGTTAATTAGAAAGATTAATCCTACAATAGTTAAAATTCTTTAAGAAAAGAGGGTGGTGAATAAAAATATAAATATTGATGAACTAAATTAGAGAAATTAGAGAACCTCCATGTGGTAAGAGTCAATATAAGAATATCCACCTAAGAGGCAAATTGAGTTAAATTAGGAGGTAGTTAGGGGACCAAATATGAGACTTCTCAGTTGACTTCAGTAATGAACACAAATTAAGGAGTAGAAAAGGGGTATCAATAGAAAACTAGGGAGTCTTGTTGGGGTGAGCAGAAAATATTACTTTTGAATTAAAATTTAAGTAAATTATTTGGAGAACCTTGGTGGGAGGGTGACACATGGGTGGTTGAATAATCAAAATTTTTAATTAATAAAAAAAAAATATGCATGAAGGCCAAGTGTCACCTATGAAGCCTCCTATAAAAGAAGGGGAAAGCTATGGGAGAAGGGACTTTTCGCTTACCCTATTGTGGGATGGATGAGATTATGTTATTGTGAGTGGCTACGAGCTATAGTGAGTTTGGTGAGGTGGAGGTCCTTAGAGAGGGAACTCTTGAGCCAAGGAGTGCTCACCTCTATCATCTAGCATGTTTCCTCTATTGTATAGCCCCATTGCAGCTCAGGGGTCCATGGGGAAGAAGAGTACTCAAGGAGTAGGTTGGGAGGTCAACCGGTGGGTCATTAACATCTGGTCATAACACATCAACATTCACACTTGGACGTGGATGACAACAATGGAGAACAAGTAGCGGTAAGGCTAAGATCAAATTTCCACTCTGGGGTGAACGATACGTGTTATATTCATGATGTTCTATTACATTATTTTTTGCATCTATAGTTAAAAAAAATGATATGTTGAATGCATTATAAATTATGGACGTTTATGTAATTGCCTTAATATCTATGTGTTCTAATGTTGGTGGGTGTTAAGGTGTTTCACTATCTTGGTATGGATGTTACTAGATAATGATTAGTTAAATTAAAATTAATTATTTGCTTAAGGTTGTAATCTAAGCTTAACTACATTATTTATAGTTCAAAAAAAAAAGAAAAAAAATATGTTACGGAGGATGCCTCATCATGATGGATTTCTTATCAAAAAAATTAACATCCTCAAGGTTCATCTTCACAAGAATCTTCCTTCATGCATCATAGTTCCCATGGATTGAACTTGATTATCGAGTTATAATTTTCTTTTGGAGACTATACTGGATGTTGATCATTATTCTATATAATCTAGTGAGAAAGTCTTGATCTTTTATTCATTCTAGAGTAAGTCAAATTCTTCTTTTAAGCATCATATAACCATATGGAAGATTCACTAAGCATATTTTATGACCAAATTCTTTTACAATATTCTTGTACATATGAATCCTACCCAAGAGAAGAGTTCAAATATGCATTCCTATGCTTTCATACAATCATCTAGCTATTTGTCCTTAAATGAGCCTACAACTTGACCAACTTCATTCCTTCATCCTTCAAGAGTATTGTTTCCATACTATATGGAATATATACTAACCTTTTCATAATGTTTTTCCAAGAACCTTCCAAAATGATGGTTCTTATAGGATCTTGATGATCCATCTTAGAAAAATGACTACTTCTAACATAATGTTAGACAATGCTTGGATGAAAAATAATATGCAAAGTGGTCCTAATTTTCTCATTCTTGTAAAGTAGATGTTTATTATTGAAGAAACTTAATCAAGTATACTCTAATTCTTCTACTATTGCATGCTTCTATATATATGATGCCATGTTTTTACAAAATCAAGACTCTTCAATGCATGTTATTCTAAATGAAAGAAAGACAAACTTCATAAAGAACTTGACAGAGAGGATGCCTTCTTCAATAGTAAAGATATTTGATATCTTCTCTATATTCTTCTCAGGTTCTCCCTTCTCTTCAACTGTGTGAGCTTCACTTCTTTCCTTTCTTTTGTTGTTCTGCTTGTTTGTACAATCCCTTTTAAAGTGTCCATATTCATTGCATCCAAAGCATTGAACCTTGGACATATTTGACTTCTTCTTGGACTTTCCAAACTTTCCCTTCTTCAACTTCTTGGTTCTTGCAATAAAGGCTTGAGATTGTTCATTTGATTTAGTGTCATCCTTTTCCTTGATCCTAGTCTCTTCCAAGATGCATTGAGCCCACAACTCATCAAAAGGAGTAGTATCTTTCTTAGAGTAGATGCTAGTTGCAAAACTACTCCATTCTAGTGGCAAAGCATTCAGTACACAGATGGTCATTTCAGAGTCAGAAATTGTCTCCCCAAGCCCATGCAATTGATCTCTTATTTGTGAAATCTTCATCAAATAGGAGGCCATGTCTTCATCCTTTGATTTCCTTATTCTGTATAGTTGGTTTCTCAAGGAAATCTTTTGACCTGATGTACTTATAGAGTACAACTTTACTAGCTTATCATACATAGCCTTAGATGTCTTCAAATCAGCAACAAAGCAAACAAAGTGATCCTCAATGGATTCAATAATTATCCTTTTTGCCTTCACTTCTCCTTTCTTGTATTTTGTTAACTCTTGAGTATTTTCTTTGCTAGGTTCAATGAGGACATATTCCATTACTTCATGTTTTGTAAGTGTCAGGTCAATCCTTTTCTTCCATGCTAGGAAATTTGCTGATCCAATGAGCTTATTACTTTCCTTGTAGAAAGAACCCATATGACCTGTAGATTCATACATAATGTAACAATATGGTACTTACTTGTCAACCAAGAGCCTTCTCTTCTTTGATGATGTCTCCAACTATCTTGATGATTTTGAGATCTTCAAAGAGACTTCAATGATGTCATTGAAAGATGTCTTCTATGATACCTTCAACAACAACTTCTAAGAGTGATGAATGATACCAATATTCTTTGATGATTCCTTCAAAGATTTATTCCAATGAGCCTTTAATTAGATCTCCTTCCAAAAGAGATCAAAAACCATCTTGTAATATTCCTTTTTCAAGCCTTCCTTTGATGAGAGCTTGATGTAGACTTCTTTATTCCTTCAATAAGAGTTTGATCCCTTGGAAAACCCTTCTTTGTGTCCACAAGATGATATTTTCAACTGTCTTCTCTTATTCACCTTAGATTTGATACCATGTTGGAAAATGCAATATGGAAGCTATTAATTCAGATTTTCTTTAACCTTAATAATTGCTTGTGAACTTTATTTATCTTCTTGTGTTTTCTTTATTATATCTTCTTCATCAAACAATTATCAAGAGAAAAATAGTAAAGAAAATGGGCACAAAAATTATGCTCCAAGCTAGGGGAAAACCCCTCCAAGGGGATACCTAGAAAATATCTTCTCTACTTACAGAATCTACTTCAAATGAGACAACTAAGACCAAAACCTTAGACCAAGTCCTACTTGAAGTACCATTTTATCCCTCCAAGAAGCTCTTCCAAGTAGATCAGATCAGCAAGGTTTGATTTTGCTTCAACCAGCTTCCATTTTCAACTTCAACCCCCCAGCGTCGACCCTGCAACTTGGTCCTGCAACTTCGGCCCTGTAGGTCCTACATAAACCCTAATTCAGGAATAAGACAAATCTTCAAGATATCCTCCTTTGAGCTTGAATAGTAATGTCTCCCAAGGTCAAGGAAGTCAAATCAAAATATTCGCTCATCCAACAACTTGATCCTGCAACTTGATCTCCTGCAATTCAAACTTGTAATTTTGGCCTTCCTTGAAGTTATAGAAACCATAATTCTTCACAACTGTGAGAGAGATAGAGCCCAAAAACAAGCCTCCAAGACTTCCTCTTGTTTCCTTGATCTTCACTTTAGCCTTCTTAGTGTTTCTAGCTTCAGATCCAACTATTTCTTGAGAGATAAAACTTATGTAAGTGAGTGTGTCAAATGAGGTCGAAGTTGCCTATATTTATAGCCTTTTCAAGAGGTCAAATTCCCTCCTTTAGGCCGACTTGTAGCTGTCAGGGCTGGCTTGTACTTTGGAGGCTTCTAGGACTTTCTAGACTCAAAATAAATTCTTTTACAAGGTACATCTTTCCCGGAAGGATCTTATAATCATGATGTTGACTCTCTTGACTCGTGACAATAAATCATATGACCTAAAAAAACCCTAGAAACATGAAGAACATGATTTTACCTAGAAGACCATCAATAGAAATCATGAGACTCGTGATTTTTTTTTTTTTTTAACATAAGATATACATATTGAAATGAGTACAATAACAATTATGAAGACCAAAATTAGTTACATTTTCCAACATAAGATCGTCGTCTCTATAAGTTTTGAGGCACTAATTCGAGGAAAGATAAGGAAAACCAAATCCAATATAACCTATTAGTATATTATTATTATATTATATATAACCTAGTAGTATATTATTAATATATTATATTAATACTCCAACTCTTTCTTATTAATATATATTAACTTATATGTTATATTATATATTCTATTAATATTATTAAAATAATATATAGGTATAATTCCTTCACATTAATATTTTTATATCAATACCTTAGTATTAATATATTTTTAGTTTATTACATTATATATTTATATTTTATTATTTATTACATACTAATTATTAATCTCATTTATCTTTTTTTATTTTTTTTAGGCTTTTTACATTTTCTATCCTTGTGTTTTATTTTATAGCTAGGGTTCTCATATGTCGGCTCTCATCCTCCTCCTCTTTTCTCTTATTTATACATCTTCCTCTCTCATTCTCTCAACCATTCAATCCTAATAAAAAGAGTCTTGTTTTGGACTTGAAACATCAACTCCAAATTATGAATGTGGATGAAATTATGAACTCAACTTCTCCAGATTTCATATTTTTGAATTATGTAAAGGTTGAAGATAGTAAGGGACAATTTCCTTTCCTATGTATAGAAACAATCATATGTCGATATAAGAAGATTTTAAATCTCAAACAAGGGGGTCTATAGACTCCTTCAGCAATGCATTTTAATGCGTCTACATAATGTGATTTACATCATTATGAATGAAAAATATGACTTTTTTCCAAGGAAAAAAATAATTATTATTATTTTTTTCCTCAGAAAAAATCATAATTTTCATTAGGTAGTGAAACATTACATTATGTTAATGTACCGTGGTGCATTCTGATAGTTATCGTTGAAAGCAATCTGATCATATCTGGAAAAACATACCCAATATCAAATATCTATGGCCTATAAACTAAATACATGAAAGAAAACATAACCGTTTAAATTTGCATAAAGTTGTACTAATTGATTTGTCATCATCTAATCATGAGCAAGATATCAAAAGTTCAAAAGACAGTAGCATATATTCTCATCCTACATTTTACTAAGACTCTAAAAGGCCTTCATTTAAAGGTCTATGGAAGTAAGTCTGAGCATCATCCTCTAATTGTTCAGAAATTTTCTATACTCTCATATTATGAAAAGCACCTTCCTCAGAGAGAGATTCTAATGTTGTATTCCATTCCCTATAAATATGGTAGCATGAAACATAGTCAAAAACATTTTTGATGCATTGAACAAATTTGGATCATTTCTTGATTTGTGCATGTCATCCTTGTGCAAGGGCCATGCTAATATTCTTTATATTATTCCAATTTTATCATATTTCTTTGAAGATATATTATTATTTGAGAATAAAGAGATTAACCATTTACTATAACAACATCATCATCATCTGAATAATTAAACTTAATCATATTTAAAAGTTAATATTTAAATATATTTTTGAAAAATAAATAGGTTTTTTTATCACATAATTATGGTAACTTGGTTCATGATAAGATGAATACAAGAAGAAAAAGATATAATTTGATATATTTTTTTATTTACTTTTAAAGTAAGACTGGGTTTATTTTATAACGCGAGGGGTAAGAAGATTTAGTAGAAGTTTTATGGGTACTCATAAGCTTTTAGTTTATGCCATTTCAAAGACAAAATTTAAGATTATTGGTATGTTATTGAGTTTTTGGATTTATAAAAGAAAGAAAAGTGAAGTTATAAAAATAAAGTAAATATGTTTTGTTTATGGTTTTACTAATTATTATATAAAATAGATGGAAAGGATCATATTTGTTTTAAAATATATTAAAAATAAATAAAAGATACATGTTAAAAAGGGAAGTTTAGTTTAAGTTTTTGTTATTTAGTTGTATTTTTATTTATTAAGATGAGGTGTTTGTTTGTTTTTTTTGGTTATTTTTTTTCCTTTATTTGTTTTTACTTTAAAACTTATGTTTAATCTACGAAGCACTTATCATAAAATATGATATTTATCATTTTGTGGTTGTATTTCTTTTCAATTTTCTTGTAATGTTGGGTTGTTATCTTCCTCCACATGACCTATATGGTAGGCAAAGAGCTCCTTAGTATGTAAATACAAATCCAAAGTAAAGGATTATTTGGATATTTTTTCTTCTAAAAAACTTTTTATTAACGATGTGTCTAATAGTTCCTCATCAATTTTGGAGCTTCTAGTGGCTCCTTTGTTTTTTTTCTAATTATTATTTCTATCCTTTGCATCATTAGACAAAGGCATCTTTGTTCTTATAATTAAAACAACTTGCTATCCTTTATGCATTTCTTTCCTTCTAGGCCAATATTAACACCCACTTGACCCTTGTTATGTCGCATGAATTACACAATGAATCTATGAGCCATAGGAACATCCTCCTTGTCTAATTCTATTATTTTTACTGTCTCCTTCCTATGATGAGCCCGCCCCATTAAATATACTTCCTCTTCCTAACTCTATTTAACCTCATATCATTATGGGAACCTAATATGACATGGTCACAAATCTCACAAATGTGTGACTCTCTCATGTTTCACTTCCTTTGAAATTTATGATTATTGTGTAGCCTAGAGGCAATTAGAGAAGACTTAGCTAGTGTGATTGATCATGAGGTGAAACAACATTAGAATTATCCCTCCAACCATTATTCACTAGGCAGATAACCAAATCCTCATGAGTGTAAGTTCTTTTATTGTACAACATGGGTATGCTGACCTCCATGCTTTTTCTAGAAATTCTAGGCAATTTCACAACTTGCTCTCCCCTCTTTGGCAGAATTTGTGAAATGACAAGTTGGCCCATCCCTTGTGCATGAGTTTTTTATCACCATTCCACTTGTCACTACCATTTGGTGTCCATAATTGATAACAAATGGTAGTATTGACAACACATAATATGATGCAGGAGCATCCTTAGCCTCGGGCAATCCTCATCAACCAAGAAAAGAAAATACAAGTTTCCATCGAGTTTGTAATAAGTGATGTTACTCCCATGTGGTTGAAGTTGATGATACACCTATCATATTAGTTTTTGATATACCCAACTGGTAGTTGTTGTTTGTCTTGTAGCTACATTGTATCAAAGCAACGACTACTCTCGAGTTGTTGATACTCCTAGGAGTGTGTGCTGATACTCCTGATGTGTGGAGTTGCTGACACATCCAAAATTGGAAGTCATTTAGTTACGTTGCTACATGATAGCCACTATTGGATGCACTATGAGGATGAAACAGAGGTTACCAATTTGGTTTGTCTGTACATTGAAAGGAAATGAATCGACTCAGTTCTAGAAGGTGAAGTAGTTAGCGGTAGGGGAAACAATTTGTTTTAGTGGAATACGAAGAGGTCAATTGCATGAGGATAAATTCCATGAACACAAAATAAAAGGGGATTTTTGATTTTGGCCTATTGGTTTTTTGTGAGTTCACCTCAGCTCTTGGACTTCTACCTCTTGGATTGTTGGCGTTGGTTTGGTTGTTGCATGATTTTCAGAGAATGCAATTGGTTGTTGTACGACCTAGAAAAGGTGTTTGGTTTTTGTGCATGGTATTGCTATGTAACATCGTGGAATTTCAAGTACTCCAAGGACCCCAATCTTAGATTTATATTCATATCTGTAACAACACATTTTGAATGAATAAAAAAAAGTATGTGAATCCTTTTTGTGTTCTCGTGACTAGACTCGAATTACTCATTTCTTGTGTCCTGTGATTTAGTCCTTGAATTAATTAATTTAGTAGCCAAACTCCAACAATATGGGTTGTGCGCTCTGTAATAGAGATCCATATTTTGTAGGTGTTGTGAAAGCTACCGAAACCTTAGATTGTGTCAAGTGATATTAGAGTGGGATTCATTTTGGGATTGCACCTTGAATTTCTTCGTGTAATAGGGAAGTCGAAAACCTTATTCGGTGGTTGCACAAAAAGAGTGTTTAAGGTACAAGTTGAGTCACAAAACTTGGGTTGAGGTTTGTGGATGTTGGTGAGACATTTATAACTTGTAAGGATGTCGACCAGGAGAATTGGAGCAACACGAGGAGGTGCAGGAAATTGAGAGCTAGAAGAGTTAAGACAAAGAATAGAGGAGTTGGAGCATAGAAGAAATGGATATCTAGAGGTAGATTTGGATCCTAAAGAAGAAATAGATGAAGAATAGGAGGCTGAGGAGAGAGACCCATCCTTGAGGTTGATTTCATATTTTACCAATAGAGGTACAACAAGAGTTGAAGTATCCTATTATGATGGTACTCTGAGAGTTGATGTGCTCATCGATTGAATTATAAAACTTAGAAGATACTTTAAGTATGAAAATTTTCAGGATCCAAATTGGGTAAAAAATTCCATTACGAAGTTGAAAGGTCATGCTACACTGTGGTGGGATATGCTCCAAAATGACAATATATAATCAGCGAGAAAATATCAAGACTTGGAATAAGATGGTCATGAAGATCAAGGAGAAATTTATGCATGTTGATTACTAGCATAATTTCTATAAACAAGTCTAGAATCTAAGAAAAAAGGAGACCTTTTTTCGTGAGTACACCGAAGAGTTTTTTAGAGTGTCACTTCGATCTAGTATAGAAGAACCATAATTCCAAAAAGTCACAAGTTATGTGATCGAACTAAAATACTTGATTCAAGCCTATATGAGTATACATTATTTCTAAACTGTTGATGAAGCCTATCACATTGCCTTGAAAATATAGGAAAAGCTGAATAGGAAATACACAACAGAAAGGCAGAGGAGGAGGTTTTAGAGGCAAAGGTAAGGCAGGGACTGTTAGAGGCAGTAAAGAGAAAGAACAATCCACCAGTGGCCAAGGTGGTAGAGGTGGAAATAGTGTTGGAAGAGGCGAAAGAATTCTCATAAGAGGAAATGGAAAGTATGTAATTACTTGTTATCATTGTGGAGTTGAAGGACATAAGAAATCTGAGTTCCCAGAAGGACAAAGCTCAGGAGAAAACTTGATGTTTCACATAGTACTGCTTAAGCCTGAGAAGAGGATAGTGGAAGAAACAGAAAAAACAAGGAAAATTTTCAAAACTAAAGGTAAGGTTCAAGGAAAGTGTTGTAACTTAGTTATAGATGGTGGAAGTACAGAGAATTTAGTGTCCACTGAAGTCATGGACAAGATGAAACTCAAGAGTTTAGTCCATCCAAATCCTTACAAAATCTCATGGTTACAAAAGGGACAGTAGGTGGCTATTACTGAGAAATACTTGGTGAATTTCAAATTCGCAGTCTTCAGGAGCAAGTATTGTGTGATGTGGTTGACATGGATGCATGCCACATACTTATGGGAATATTATGGTTGTTTGAAAAAAATAATCACCATGATGGCCGAGAGAATACATATGAGTTCAAGAAAGATGGACAACGGTACAAACTCACCCCAATGCTGGAAAATATAGTTGTAACAACAGGAAGTTGTGGAAGTACCAGCACGTGTAACAACAATATCATGTTGTGTTCAGCCAAGGAGTTTGTACATGAGGAATGAAAGGAAAAATTTTGTTTAGCAGTGATTCCAAAGGTTGTTCCAGAGGAAGTGAAATTAGAAACCATCTTGACATAAATTAAATCCTTGTTAGATGAATTCAAGGAGATTGTTGTTGATGAATTGCCAAAAGGACTACCTCCCGTGAGAAGTATTTCTCATCAAATTGACTTGATTCTTGGATCAAGATTACCAAACAAGGCACCTTATAGGATGACCCCAGCAGAGAATGAGGAAGTAAATAAGTAGGTACAGGAGTTGCTTGATAGAGGATTGATAAGAGAAAGTTTGATTCCATGTGTTGTACCAACATATTGACTGCAAAGAAGACAGGTGAATGGAGAATGTGCACAGATTCTAGAGCCATTAATAGTATTACCATCAAGTATCAATTTCCTTTTCCAACGATGGAGGATATTATGGACTATTTGAGTGGGGCTACATATTTCACAAAGATAGACTTGAAGAGCAGTTATCATCAAATCCAGATCAAGGGAGATGATGAGTGGAAGATTGCTTTCAAGATGAAAGATGGATTATTTGAATGGTTGGTTATGCCATTTGGGCTGACCAATGCCCCAAGCACATTCATGAGGCTCATGAATGAGCTTTTGAAGCCATTATTGGGAAAAATTGTTGTGGTATACTTGGATGACATTTTATTTTTTAGAAAAAACAAAGGGGAGCACTTGGAGCATGTAAGGAAAGTGTTGCAGTGGTTGAAGGAAGAGAAGTTGTTGATCAATTGGAATAAATGTACATGTTAGTATACTTGGGAATTGTGATTTCCAAGGAAGGATTGAAGATGGATTCTGGAAAGGTGAAGGTTATCTTGGAATGACTAACACCTCAACCTACTTTTGAGGTGAGGAGCTTTCATGGATTGATAAACTTCTACTAGAAATTCATTAGGAATTTTAGCCAAATTTGTGCACCTCTTACTGAGTGCATGGAAAAGGGGAATTTTAAATGGACAATAGCAACATGGAAAGCATTTGCAGATCTAAAAAGGAAGGTGATAGAGAAACCTATTTTGGCAATTCCAAAATTTGATAAAGTATTCCAAGTTGACCATGATGCAAGTGGGACATTGGAGTGGGTTTGAGTCAAGTAGGTAGACCAATAGCAATCTTCAGTGAGAATTTGAATAAAGCCAAGAAGAAGTATTATGTATATGATCAGGAATTGTATGTTATTGTGCAGGCTTTGAAGAAGTGGAGACACTATTTGTTGCCTAAGTAATTTGTCTTGTTCACTAATCACAAGGAATTACAATATATCAACAATCAAGGTAAGTTGAATCAAAGTAATTCTAAATGGGTTGAGTTCCTTCAAAGCTATACATTTGTTTTGAAGCATAGGTCTGGAACTTCAAACAAAGTTATAGATGCCTTGAGTAGGAGAATGTTATTACTCAACATTTTGTTAGTAGAAGTGGTAGGGTTGGAAAGCATGAAGGAGTTGTTTGCAGAAGATGACATCTTTATAGAAGCATGGATAACTTATAAAGCACCTTGGAGTGTGGAAAGAACCATGTTCTTATTGTTGGAAAATCAAGGTAAAGGTTGATTTTCCTTACTGCTTAGTTGGATTTTTATTAAGTTATTTGTGCTTCTTTTCTTCATTAAACAATTATCAAAATAAAGACATGAAGATCACAAGAGATAATAAACACAAGATATAGTCTCCATGTCGGGGAAAAACCCCACAACTAGGGAAAACCCAGAAACTCCTCTTCTTCTAGAATCAAATCAAAATGAGATATCGAGACCAAGACTCGTTCCTCCTTAAGATCCCTAATTCATCCCTCTTTCTAAGTCACAGTCAAAATCAAGCTTCTTCATACTCTGACCCTGTCCCAAAATTGCAGACTTCTACAAATTTTCAATTCTGTCACAAAATTACAGGATGCTTTAAATATTATTTCTTGTCACAAGGCTTCAAAGAACTCACACATCCTTCCATATAAAAACTTTTCATATTCCATCCACTGACACTCGCACACTTCATCAAAAATCTCAATCAGACTTCTGACTTTTTAATGGAGGATACACACCTATATATAGTTGTTTGTCATAATGAAGGGTCACAACTATTTAGCAGACCAACTTGACCAACAGGAGGGTCAACATGGTCTTATGGAGAATTATTTGACTTATTTTAAATAAAAAATTCTTTTCCTTTTTCTTACAAAGATTCCCAATGGAATTTGACTCAAAATTAATTCTTTGACTTCATAAAAAACCTAGAAGCATGAAGAACATGCTTGACCTAGACTTGAGCATGAAACCCATGCTTAAATAAAATTATTTTTCTTCTTTTACATAAAATACAAATTGATACAAGTACATAAATAATTATGAAAACCAAACCTAGTTACTTTTCCAACACTCCCTCTTAACTAGGGAGGTATTCATAATGAATCAACATGTCCATCTCAAGTTGAAATATTCTCATAAGAAGGGATCCAAATTGATAAGCATCAAAATATCATCATATCCAACATTTTCACATTACCAAGGCCTTGATAGGTACACTCTATCTCTCACAAGATCATAGAATAATGCTGGGAGGCATTCCATGGGACACCACACCGCATCACCGTGGTACATACTCCACCTAGGATACCTGAAGCATATATACCATCAGACCATTTCCTCAAGGAAATTTTTGTCCATCAAACGATTCTTATCCAAGTCAATGTGACTTAGGATCTCCATCCTAATCCATCACACTACATGACTCAAGAATGTATGTTCAAGATGCTTATCCAATCCATCATTCTCCTTATCCATGTGCATGTACTTGACTTAGGATATCTGTCACAGTATCTAACACAAGGAGAACCATGCTAATTCAAATCACCATTCTCCCTATCTGTGATGCATGCACTAGACTTATGGCTGTTAGTCCTGGCCTATTACATGACACAAGGAGAACCAGTGTCCAACCATACTCCCTCTCAACCTGAGAGGATAAATCCATGCTCACTCCCTCTCAACCAAGGAGAATTTATCAACAAGCCTCATTTTGTGTCAAAAGTACTCATACTTCTCCTACATATACTACTTGTAATTGTAGCTTCCCTCTTACCACTTAAGGTTGCTTACCTTGCAAATTCAAGGACTCCAATTCTGCCTCCTAATAGATCAATATCTTGTACTTGAGATATTTATCTACATCATCTTCAAATGTGATCATTACTACTTCCCACACTGCTTTTTGCCTTGAATATAGACCATCACACGATTTCTTCAATAGATTGATTATCATAATGTTATCCAATCCACAACTTGTTTGGCCTTTCCAATCAGTCTCTATCAGTTACCACAACTCCATATCTTAAATAATTATGTTCTCTAGTAGCTATCTTGCTCCTCCAAGATTACCAACTCACAGGGTCTACAACTAGTTGCCTTCTAGTCTCTATAGGTTGTTCAAAATCATAGAACTATGGTTTGCACTTCTTCCCTCACACAATCAACAAATTGACTGGTCTGGAGTTTTAACAAACAACCCACTTAACTGTGAGAAATCTACTCCTCATCCACAAATAGTTCTCAAAGAAAATTGTTCATAATTTTCCTTCTTGCACAAATTTAGTTGCACCAGTAATCATGGTCTTCCAATTTGCTTCTGCTCTCATAAAAATGATAATCTTTCTCCTTATTTACTGAATAGGGTATCACCTCAACCAGCCCTCTCATCGTGTTTCTTTTCTCCTAAAAAATGATAGACTTAGGGCTTCTTTCACAACCCACTTACAACCCCTTTACTCTGCCAAAGATAGTTGATTTAGGGCACTTTAGACAACCCCCACAACAGTGACAAGGTTTCTCTCCATTAATGTACTTTAGGATTTGTCAAATCATCCCACACAACAATCCTTCTTACCTTACAAAGAGACTGTACTTAGAGCTTCCTTGGGCACCTAATTGTTTCCCTCCAAAAACCTTAAGATAACAAAATAAACAATCCTCTACTACGATTGTCTATCCACAAGAAACAATTCGACTTACATACCTCAACAACATATCTAGTTCTTAACTCCTCTTGCAACTAGGCTTTGTGTCATTATCTTCATATTAAGCAAATTATTTAAGTAGAAATCACATAAGATAAATTTTTGGCCGACGTGTTTGGAACCAACAAGTGTGGTTCATCATCAGGACCAGATGAAGAGGCAAACCATGACAAAGGCTTAAATAGAGAGCAATGTAGAGACATAATTTCAAGTAATAGCTATATTTGAGCAAAAATATTTAAATTATGATATTAATTTATTAATATATGAAAAACAAATATTATTAAGTAATGGCTATATTAAACGTCTAGTTTTTGAAAAATAATATTTAAATAATGATACTAGTTTATTAATTTATTAAAAAATATTAATAAGTAACGACTATATTAAGCGGCTAGTTTTTGAAAAATAATATTTAAATTATGATATTAGTTTATTAATTTATTAAAAAAAATATTAATAAGTAACCGCTATGTTAAACAACGAGTTTTTGAAAAATGACATTTAAATTAATTTATTAAATAATAATAATAATCATCAAAGTCAAACTCTAAACGAGGAGGGAAGTCAAAAATTATAAAAACGAGTCAAGACCCTAATCGAGACAAGATCATTTAATAAATAAAATAATTAATGTAAATAAAATGAACTAAATTAAAAATAATTAATGGAAAAATAAATAAAACTTGTTGGCTCGAAATGCGTCGGCCAAAATTTATCTTATGTGATTTCTATCGAAAGAATTTTCTTAATTCATTATGGATCACAGAAGCATGAATATAGAATATATCTTCATATTACAGACCTTTGGTTAGGGCATGCCACAACCACTTCTTCATCCCTTCCAACTCAGTCCCTATTGCTCCAAAGGACTGCGGCTATCCTATTTCTAGCAGGTCCATTCCTTCACTTGCCCTTAAGACACCTTCCAACCCATTGTTGCACTTTCCCGACCCTAAAAAAATACAACTACAGGAGCTCATATTTTTACTAAAGTTTTCAGCCATCTCCTTAATTTATGTCTTTGCTATATTTGGGAGATGTACTTCTTCAATGAATACACTTGCATGACCCTGCAAAGGTCTGTCAGTTCTTCTTCTTGCCTCTGATGGAGGATTCACATCATTCACTAGGAGAGGGCTCCCTCCATAGAAACTTGTATTGGCTTCTCCTCAGGAACTCACATAGATTGTCAAATTTCTTCGACAAAGGTTTTCATAACATCTTTAGATGAAAAACTCGTTCTTCTTCTTTTGTGAGATGTCTTGCCTTTATTTTGGATTGGATTATTCAAAAGATTATAATTATTAACCTTTTTCATAATAGAACTTCGAATCTTATCAAAGATAATATGCCAGAACTTTGGGAGCTTAATACATGAATTTAGATGCCCTCTTCAGCACTTTAGATGCTCATAACTTTAGATGCTTCCTTCGAGCTATGGAACAAATAGTATCTTTCATTAATTGAAGCTTGCATCATTTGTATCAAGGGTGATTTCTTTGGACATGAAGTAGTTTTCTATAGTAACTACAGGGCTTGGTGAAAATTCCTTTTTTAGTAGCTCGATCAAGGAACTTTGGATAACTTCTGGTCAATAGAAGCTTCACATATTTCTTTATTTTAGAATTCACCATGGAGATTAACTCATATTTCATGACTAAGATGACTTTCACATCTCAATTCGAATTACTATTATGCCCAAAATTATCATTAAGAAACGTGTATTGCAGTTCAAGTGTATTTTTCATAACTCAGACCATAGGAAGCAACTCAGGCAGAAACAAGTTGGAAGGATCATACTAAAGGAATCACAGACTCAAGGGAAGATTTGTAGAAATAGTATTTCAAATCTATATTGAATGGAAATAATGGTTCTGATCAAGATAATAACATGAATCAACCTATTGCAACATGCCTTGCTCTTCTAGGAAACAATGATCTTATTTTGACTTCTCACAACTTAATATATGTATCTTTGGCCTCCTTCATACAATAGCTCGATTACATAATAGTATTATTGGTTTGTTTCTTGTGATGATCTTTGATTTAAAGAGAAATGGTGTCTTTAGATTGCCAACATGAGTGATCTTCAAAATTGATTCTTTTATTGGTGTTAGATTTGATACCATGTTGGAAAATCAAAGTAAAGGTTGATTTTACTTACATGATAATTACTTGTGAAATTAGTTGGATTATTATTAAGTTATTTGTGTTTCTTTTTTTCATCAATAAATTATCAAAATAAAGACATGAAGATCACAAGAGACAATAAACGCAATATATAGGCTCCACACCAGGGAAAAACCCCATAGTTGGGGAAAACCCAAACAATCCTCTTCTTCCAGAATCAGATCAAAATGAGATATCAAGACCAAGAATCATTCCTCCTTAAGATCCCCAAGTCATCCCTCCTTCTACGTCATAGTCAAAATCAAGCTTCTTCAAACTTCCACCCTGTCCCAAAATTGCATACTTCTTCAGATTTTTGGTTTTGTCACAAAATTATATGTTAATTCAGATATTCGGTCTTGTCACAAGGATTAAAATAACTTGCACATCCTTCCATAGAAAAAATTCACATATCCTAGCCAATGCCTCTCACATACCTCATCAGAAAACTCAACCAAACTTCTATATTTTTAGTGGAGGATACACGCCTATATATAGTTGTTCATCACTATGAAGGGTCGCGATTGTTCAACAAGATGACTTGACCAATAGGAGGGACGACTTGGTCTTATGGAGGACTATTTGACTTCTTTTAAATAAAAAATTTATTTTCCTTTTTCTTACCAAGAGTCCCAATGGACTTTGATTCAAAAATAATTCTTTGACTTAATCAAAAACCTAAAAGCATGAAGAACGTGCTTGACCTAGACTTGAGCATGAAACCCATACTTACATAATTTTTTTCTTCTTATTTTACATAAATTACAAATTGATACAAGTACATAAATAATTATGAAGATTGAACCTAGGTACTTTTCCAACACTTAGATTACCATATCCAAGAAGTTTTTTTATTTAAAAATCAGCAATTGTGCATTCCTCAAGGGTTAATGAGGTTGAATCTTATTAAGGAGCTACATGGTGGAGGTTTAAGTGGACATTTCATATGGGTAAGACCACAACATTGGTAAAGGAGAGGTATTTTTTGCCTAAAATCAACAAGGATGTCAGAAAGTTTTTTGAGTTGTAGGGTTTGCCAAAGAGCCAAGGGTAGAAAAGTCAAAATACAAGGTTTTATATTGATCCATTACCAGAAAGGCCCTAGGAAGATGTGAGCATGGAGTTTTTCTTGGAACTATCAAGGACACAAAGGAAGCATGATTCAGTGATGGTTGTTGTAGATAGGTTTTCGAAGATGACACATTTTATAGCGTACAAGAGGACAAGTGATGTTAATGAAGTAGTTATTTTATTCTTCAAAGAAGTAATGAGACTTCACCTATTGCCAAGAACCATTAAATTATATAGGGATACAACATTTGTGGGTCACTCTAGAGGACTTTGTTATACATTGTTATACATTTCAGCCTATCATCCACAAACATATGGACAGAATGAAGTAGCGAACAAGAGTCTTGGAAATTTGTTGAGAAGTTTGAGTGGTGAAAATCCAAACCATTGGAATATGGTTTTGGCGTAGGCAGAGTTTGCATATAATGAATCAGTGAACATATCCATAGGTAAGAGTCTGTTTTAGAATGTTTATGGGCAGTCACCGAAAGGTATTGTGGACCTAATACATTTACGATATTTGGAGGAAAAGAAGAGTGTTGATGCAAGCGATTTTGCGACAACTTGCAGCTGATACATGAGCAAGTGAAGAAAATATTGCAACAAAGTAATGACAGGTATAAGGTGAAGGAATATTTGAAAAGAAAAGCAAAGGTTTTCATTGAAGGAGAACTGGCAATGGTGCATCTATAGAAAGAGAGATTTCCTAGGGGTACCTACAACAAGTTAAAGTATAATAAAATAGGCCCGTACAAAATTATTTGAAAAAATTCTAAAAAAAACTACAAGCTAGAGCTACTAAGAAACTTGGATATCTTTGCGATATTCAACATGGCTTATCTATATGAGTTTCATGAAGGAGAAAACAGTGAAGAGATAGGTACACCCGTTGAGGGGAAGGAACAATTACCAGTCAAATGTGTCGATGAAGTGGAAGAAATTATAACCACTAAGGTTGGAAAGAAGACTTGTCACAGAGAGTATCTGGATTATTTCGTCAAATGGAAGAATAGGGAATCTGAAGATGTGCCATGGGTGATTGAGCAAGAGCTAGCACACTTACAAGGGACTTCAATCTTTGAAGGAAATACCACATGAGCTAGTAGCTCATATTTTCTTACCAAGGGTGTTTGATGCAGGAGGATCCTTAGCCTCAAGCAATCCTCATCAACCAAAAAAAAAAAACAAGTTATTATTGAGTTTGTAATAAGTGTTGTTACTCCCATGTTTTTTAAGTTGTTGATACACCCAACTGGTAGTTGTTCCTACTCCTGTAGCTATATTTTATCAAAACGACAACTACTCTCGAGTTGTTGACACTCCTAGGAGCATGTATTGATACTACTACTACATGGAGTTGCTGACACATCCAAAATAGACAGTCATTTAGTTACACTACTACAAGAAAACCACTATTGAACACACTATGAGGATGAGACAAAGGTTACAAATTTGGTTTGTCCACACACTGATAGGAAGTGAATCGACTCAATTCTAGAAGGAGAAGCTATTTGAATTTTATAGCCCTCAATCCAACTATTTGAATTTTATAACCGGCCGCTCGATCGAGCGTTTTAAGCACCCGATCGAGCTCCCGAGGTTCTAAAAATCACAATTTTAGCACCCCCTCTGCAGATTTCTCTGCAACACCATTTTGTACCATGGCAGACTTAGGGCAGAATTTGTCCTTAAGTGGTGGAGTTGATCATGTTGGATTCGTGAAGGAATCCTCTATCTAATGGCATATGAGTTTGACATTTTTGAATTCATATTATATTTTGCATCTAATTTCTTTTAAACATAATACTTGAATTTTTTTTTAGACAATTTCAAAGGGGTCGAATAAAAAATTAATAACATAAAATATACGCAATGAAAAAATTTCAAAAAATACCAATATCTTTGTTTACAAGTCCTCTTCAAAAGGTTACTTTTGGTTTTTCAATTTATTTAAATAGTTGAAAAAAATCTTATGTGAACATGTGTCTGCAAAATGCAATTGAAATATTACTTTGCCAACTTCGAAAAATAATAAAAAATATATTTTTGCATAAAAAAATATGAAAAGCCTAGTTCTCTCCATGTAGATCATTCTTATATATATATATATAGATTACACATTTTAGACTAAGTTGTGCTACACGAACACATGTACCTCTTAAGATGTGCACAAATTTGCAAGGACAAGCATTTCATTTAATGGAAAATTGACAATTTAGACACCACTAAATTTTTTTGAAGAAAATATCATTAGGACAACAAAGTAATTCTCCATTGATTGTCTTTTTACTTTGAATCAAAACTCACAATGCTTATATGAATTTTGAGGGCTTCAACTTGATAATATAGTAATTTTTTGAAATTTCATTGCCACATTTGGCCCAAAAGTGTAACCCGTCTTTATGCATTCACCCAATATAGATATATATATATATATATATATATATATATAGAGAGAGAGAGAGAGAGAGAGAGAGAGAGAGAGAGAGAGAGATCATTACTAAGGACATGGATTTGGATGTATGAATATATTTGGATATTTGGCGGACATTCTCCTATTCTTTAAGGAATTAGTGTGTAAATTATATCTCTTATCTTTATCGAATTTATGCTCTAATATCACATTGGTGTAAATGACGTGTGATTATGGTCTTTTATGTATTTGGATCATAACAACACATCTCCTAGGCCAAGATAGAAGCAACTGCAGCTGAGTGATTATTCCATGATAGTTTCTTTTCTTTTTCCAACTTGGAACATGAAGATATGAAGAATGTCATGAAAGATAGAGGACTAAATCTACCTAATAAATAGATTATGGAGGAAATTGAAGGTTGGGCCAAGAACCTGGCCTACTTCCGAACTCATGTACAAAGTTTTTTCAAACTACCAAGACTTAATGGTTAGTTAAAGTGCTAATCACCCAAGCCTTAGAAAATAAAAATGAATAGCAAAAAAAACATCCTCGACAATGTCATTATTTTAGAAGGAAAATTTGAGGCAACATGTAAAGTATATTTGCAATTAGAATTGAAGTTTCAAAAGTGACAGAAGAAGATGAAGTTATGAACCATAAGCATGGATCATTTAGTTTTGGGGAAACACAAGTTAACCCATCGTATTTCCACAAGCTCTAGGTACAACATAAGATGAAGGGAGGGAGATTAAAGAGCCAATGGACCTACCCATGAAAGATAGTGATCCACCCCATACTACTTGATGTTTGGTATGTGTATTATCATCTTGGTCATATGTATAGTTATAGTTTGTTAGCTTATGCTATATATATATATATATATATATATATATATATATATATATATATATATATATATATATATATATATATATATATATATATAGGCAGTGGTAGTGTTTGCAAGTTCTTCAAATTCTAAAATAAATATAGTATATGACCAATCGAAAAGGGAAGGAGAGGGAGTCCCTAGTCCAACTTGAAAAGGAATGCATCTATGACAAAAGAGATCAAGATGTATTAAGTTACTAGGTGATGCATAAATCAATAGACTTAAACATCCCATTATGCAAGTGGATTAAGCATGACATAAAACTTAAAAAATGACAACCTAGTACTTATCTGCTATTGACCATAGTGGTCTTGGAATAGATGAGAAAAGGATGCAAAGTGATGTAAAAACATTGTATTTAAAATTGATATCAATGATTTAAGGAATCATGGTAAGACTAGTAATAGCTTAATGTTGAATTTCACCAAATTTTCTTATGCAAAAAGAATACACGACTAGATATTAAGGCTCAAGTTGATGAGGCTTGAAAGTTTAATGGTGTACTTAAATAAAGAAAATATATGAAAACATAAGCAAATTGATAGGTTGACTATACCTATCTTGTAAATTGTCAACTTCTTTGTTGGAAGAAGAGGAAATTATTATTAAAAAATTATTCAACATCTTGATGAGAGTTTGATACTTATAATATTGATCATCCAAGATAAATTTTAGATGGATGTTAAATGATGTTATTGCATTTAATATGAGAGTTCGTATTCATTATTTATGCAAGATAATGAACTTGATTTTATTGATGAATCATGGTAGGAACATTCATGATATTTTGAGTCTCTACATGTGATATGTTTTAAGATGATTATTCATATTTATAATGTGGTTCTATTAATTATGTTGATGTAAAATTAAATGTTTTATACAAATATGTTCATGTTTATTTGAATGCAAGATTTTGTGATTCTTGATTTCTTTAAAGAGTATTACAAATAGATGACATAGGTTTATTGGGGTCGACGTATTTCGAACCACTTATTTTGTTTCATAATCAGGATAAAGAAGGATAGTTTGGTCCCATTAGAGAAATTTTGAGGTAAAAAATGGGCCTCAAAACAAATATGTACAACAAAAATAAACTTTATAAGAACCATTAAGATTCAATATGATGTCCGCATGGGGTAGCTCAAGTGGCAATGACCATGGAAATGAAGTCTCACCGAACCAGAGATCTTGGGTTCGATTCTTGTGCTACCCTCCTTGGAAATGGGGTGAATAACGGACATGTAAAAACTCGAAAATAAGAAGGTCCTACTGAAGCTTACAAAAAAAAAAAATATGATGATGTCAACCATGGGGATGATTCACCATTTTTGGAGTAAAAATGTAAAAAGATTAAAAAAACCTATTATTTCAACTCATATTTTCATCTTATCTCCTGACAATTTTACTCAAATTTTGAGCTAGAAAACTCATTGGATGCATAATTTAATTTTGCATCCAAGGAGTACACATGTTTCATACTTTCAATGGACCCTAGTACATGAAAAATGTGAAATACATGAAAAAATGTGATTGTAATCATGTTTTTCATGTATTTCACATTTTTCATGTAGTAAGATCCATCGAAAATATGCAACACATGTACTCCTTGGATGCAAAATTAAATTCCACATCCAACAAGTGCTCCTGCTCGAAATTTGAGTAAACTCATAGGGAGATAAGTTGAAAATGTAGATTTTTTATTTTTTTCCCTCCAAAACTTGATGAGATAATCTAGTCATATTTTATTATTTCCACTATTATTTTATAATATTACTTAGGAAGCCTATTTTAGACTTCAAAATTTCTCTAATGATTAGGAAAATTATATAGTAGAGATGCAACAACTAAATCCAAAAAATAGACATTATAGATTAAGTAAATTTAAAATATATATATATATATATATATATATATATATATATATATATATATATATATATATATATATATAGATATATAGATATAGATATAGATATATATGAGAAGAAACTGAAATTAGAAAAAGTGGAAAGAAATTAAATATTATAATGTTAAAAATAAACGTTAAAAACTAATAATAATTAAAGTCAAAAAAAAAAAAAAAAGACACTAGTGAAAATTACAAAAAGGGACGAATTTTAATTAAAATGAAGCAAACATAATAAAATTTTCATATAAATAAATATTATAGCTGTTGTTGTTGGTGTTGTAAAATATATTTTACAACACCAACAACAACAGATATAATATTTATTTATATGAAAATTTTATTATGTTTGCTTCATTTTAATTAAAATTCGTCCCCTTTTTGTAATTTTCACTAGTGTCTTTTGTTTTTTTTTTTACTTTAATTATTATTAGTTTTTAACTTTTTTATATATATATATATACCACTGAAACCAAAAGAAAAGGGAGTAAAATAATATGATTAAAAGAAACTCACGAGAGGGTCAAAATATAATAAAATATTTAATTAAAAAAATAGTTTAAACATATATAAATGGTAGATGAAAGTAAGAATTATAAAGAGAATAATCTAGAGAAATGAATAAAATTAAATAAATTAAGATAGACCAAATATATCTATTAATTTTTATTTATTTATTTAAGGAAAATAAAATATAAGGGAAAGATTGAACCAAAATGAATTTTAAAATAAAAATTATATATATATATATATTTACAAAATTAAAAAACAAATACTAGAAAGGGATCAAATAAATTATGAGAACAAAGATCAAGGATAAGCAAACAAGAGAAGAAAAGGAATCACCTAAAAGAGGAGGGAGAAAAAACAAAGAACCAACCTAGGAATAAAGGGATGGGATCCAACAACTACTAATCTTCCAACCATCGTCCCTATTTAATGTATTAGGCATTTTTTTAATTTTGATAATCTTCCTTAATTATCAATGATGGAAATGATCAACCTTGACAACGATCTAGAAATCCTCAATACAAATATGGTGTTTTGTCTTCTTAGCATGCTCGGCTAAAGCTGAGGAGCGAGTCCTACCATGTTTAATGTTAGTCACGTGCTCTTGAATCCTTTGACTTATGGAATGACCCATTTCTCCAATGTAAGGTGTGCCACATGAACATCGGACCAAATAATATTATGATGTTATAATATTATGACAATTCATGATGTGATGGCGTGTGGTAATCATATGCAACATTTTGATGAGATGTTAAGAATGTAAAGTTAAATCTTTTGATATTATAATATATAAATAAAATAATAAATAATTGGGCGATGATAGTAATAATACAATAAATAAATAAATAGTAAAGTGAATGTAATGTTAAATCTTTTGATATTATAATATATAAATAAAATAATAAATAATTGTGCGATGATAGTAATAATACAATAAATAAATAGTAAAGTGAAGCTCATCGTAAATAAATAAAAACAAAATTATTTTATAAAAGAAGTGAAATAAGCGAGAGTAAATTTATAAAAAGATTCAAATTAATGAAAAAGTCACCATAAAAATAAAAAATGCATATTGACAAAAAGATTATGTGCATTAAGAATTTCTTTCCATTTTTGGAGTGAGTTGTTTTAATTATGGATGAGAAGAAGGATATGAGACATTCTTTTCCTAAGAGAATTATGTGATATGAGGGATTCACTCACAAATATAGTTGATTGTGGGTTCTGAGATAGGCAACTGTAAATTGACATATTAGATCTGATGTTATGGTTGGGTGGAGAGACATATTGTACCTGATGTTATGGTTGGATAAAAGATGCTATAATTGGGTGGAGAGTCGTCTCCAACATTCTGGTTGTAATCAGCTAAATCCTTTTTATGTATGATGATCACAATCTTTTTATATATTCGATAATTAATTATTTAAAATTTTTATAATTAATTTTATATTTAATTAAATTTTAAATTTGAATTATTATACTTATATATTATATGGAAAAAAATATAACACCCCAAAAAACACAATATTAATTATATATTATCTAAAGAAAAAAATATCATCTTACACATAGAATAAGTTATAATCCTAACCTAACAAGCTAATACCAACCACATTGCTATACTAACATTATAATGCACGTACAAAAGAGGTGTATCCCATGCCACTTGAAAATTATATCCGCAATATTATCGATGTTCATCCATTATAATACTTCTACCCCTCCTTTTTTCTTTTGGGGGGGGGGGGTGGTTTAGCGTAAGTCAAAATATTTCAAATATTATATTTTGTTTTGACTTTCTATAGTTTTTTTTAGGGAGATGTGTTAATAGGTGATAATGACACATTACACTAGCCCTAGGAATGTGTGATAATTATTGACCCCTTGATGTATAATTATTGTAATTTTACAGGATGTTGTTATTATATCAATCGAATGGACAAGTCTATAATGGACAAGTTTATTGATGCTTTGGTTGGAATTTGGGTTAAAAAATTCAACAAATTTTACAGAAGTAGATTTAAAATCATGTTTTTGAAGGTGGCAATGGATTCAACATTATTCCTGTTAGCTTTGCTATAATCTTTAGTGCTTAAAGGTCAAATTTGGGTTTGGTGGCTGGTTTGTGCCAAGAAAGCAGCGCGCAATAGTCTTTTCACCTTCCTCTCATTCGGTTTCCTTACACTCTCTTAACCTCTTGTTGCTTCTATTCTCCTCTAAATCCTTCCTAAACCTATATTCTCCTTCGCTCCCGCTTTCAGCTGTCTCTGTTTCTTCCATGAAAATCTTCTTTCCCCGTTGTTTCTGTTTTATTCCCAAAAACCCGCATAAACCATGTTTATTTAGCTCGGGCATTTAAAACATGAACCTACGCCATTTTAACCCTCTGTCGCTTTTTAAATCTCAGCCGTTGATTCCCCCGATCTAACGGTCTTCGTTGGATTTCCCGCTCTCTAACCCGTCATCGTTTCTTCGCCGTTGATCGCATCCATCGCCAGATCTAACGGTGGACGCTTCCCCCGATCGCGCGACTTGCGCGCGCGTTAACCTGCGGGGGCAGTGGTTTTGGGTTGCCACGTGTTGTCGTTTCACTGGATCGCACGCCCTTATACGGAAACTACTGTGGGTCCAAAGGTGGTGCGGGGAATACCGACCACCTCCCAAAACTGTTCTCCCGCGCGTTGATGTTCATGTACCTTCCACTTGCGATCACCGTCGGATCTACCGCGTCCAGATCCGACGGCCCTAGTTGCTCCATTCCCATTTTCTCCCGATAGCCCTCTCAGATCCAATCTCCGCTGTCCATCCGAGCTATCCGACAGCTGATACTCATTCTCAAACCCTCGTGCATTTTCCATATGGTTTCAGTGTTTTCGGCCTGTCCTATGTGCGCGAAGGAGAAAGCAAACAATCATTCACCAAATACTCTCCGCAGTTAATATTTCAGCTACCATATTTAGAATACAGAGTGGTCGAAGGACAAGAAGGACATCCTCAAGCAGTTCAACCATTTATCAGCGATGGAGCTTTTCCATATTATACGCCACCTGCTCAGAGAAGGACAACAGAATATCCAAAAAGGCCGATTTTGTCCATAAAAGCAGTCAGAGCATAGCAGAGCCCCATATCCAAATTGTAAATGTGGTTGGTGGTCCATTAAGACCCCTCCACGCATAGCCCAACAGAGTGTTTTTGTAGTCAACTTCTATATATATCTAGAAGAGAGAATGTAATAGGGTTGATGAATGTTATTTTGGTGTAAGCTTCAACTTCTGGAGACTACAACTATTGTGACACCTGCAGCTTCTGGTCTTCATTTTCAGCTAATACAATCTTCTTTTGCTATTAATTTCTCACTTTCCACTTCTTCTTCTTTGTTCCAGGCTGTGCTTGTTGTGTATTTATTCATGTGCTGTTGATATTTAGCATTAGAGGGGCTGTCATCCCACCTCTGTGTTAGAATCTAGCTGTATCATTGAATTTGTATGCAGGTTTATGTTGTTTTAATGCCAGAGAGCTATCATCCTGTCTGTGCATTAAGAAATAGATTTGTAGACCTTTAAACTGGTTGCAGCTGGCCATCACAGGGTCCTGTGCATCTGCTAGTGTGATCAATGTTCTCCATCATCACATTTTCCTTAAAACTGTGAGTAATTGGTGGTCTAAAGCCTTGTAGTCTGGGGGTGTTCACCCATGTCTGGGGTTAAGCATAGTAGAAGTGGTTATCTAGCTTGAATATGCAACATTTGTTTCATTCATCCACCATTTTCAACATTTTTGTTGAGTTTGTAATGCTCCCGAGCATCTCTGATATCAACATAGGAGAGTTTCTTGGGGTGATAACAATTCCTGGTCATTTTTGGCTGGAATTTGGTAAAAAAAAATTCAACAAATTTTGCATAAGCATATTTTAAATCATGTTTTTGAAAGTGGCAATGGATTCAACACTATCAAAAACTATTGCCAAAACTTTCATGATTTTCAGGGCTAGACTACCACAAATTGAATAAGTAAATGTTAGGGTACAAATCTATTATATATTAATAAACTAGTTTAGATGTATCTTTAATTTTATGGGATGTTGTTATTATATCAACTGAATAGGTAAATGTTAGGGTACATGTCTATTATATATTAATAAACAATTTAGATTAGATTTATCTTTACCAAGTGAAAGGGACCAAATATCTTTTTACTCTAAAAGAGATTTGCATCTCAAGAGATTTGATCGCTCTCAACACTTGGTAAATCCATATTTGAAATGGATCTAGGTTGGTTTTAACATTAACTATAATTATAATTATTAACTATTAATTTTATATTTTATTTTATTTTTAGTTTTAGCTTTTATGTGATTTGAGAAAGTCAAAATGTTATTGATAATTAGCATTATTAATTTTTTATTTTTATTTTGACCGAGTCAAATGTTTACAAGACATTACAACATCTCTACATTTTGGGTTGGAGAACATCTCTCTAGGAAATTACTTTTAACCCTTTTTTTTTTAATTGAGCTCACATGCGAATGTTTAAAACATTTACACCACTACAACATCTCCCCCATACTTTTTTCTTTTAGATTAAATTTTACAAATGTTATAAAATAAAATTAAAATAAAATATTTTTATTTTGAAAAGAGTTATGGTTTTTGGGCGAGTGGTATTGATAAGCTATGATATTGGCCCATGGTAGTGTACAAATCTATTTACAAATTAATAATATCAGGGTAAACTTGGGTGAAAATCATATTATGAATCTTGTTATATTGTTGTTTATTGTAAGTATTAAGTTTTAATTTAAAAAATGTTATAAAATTAAATTAAAATAAAATATTTTGATTTTGAAATGAGTTATAGTTTTTTGGTATGTTGCATTGATAAGTCATGGTATTGGACCATGTTTTTTTTTTGTAAGCTCAGGTAGTACTCATTCTATTACTGGATCAAAAGAACATTACATCATTTCAAAAATGTTGCAGCCCGCCCACATGGGGAAACCGGGTGATAGTTCCATCTATAGTTTTTGATTGCTGCCCAAAAGTAAAAGTTCCACAGTCTGATAATTTTGGCCAAATAAATAGAGCAATCCTGTGACTTCCTAATACTACTATTCTGCACTACTTTCTTTTCTCTATCTAAGGCATGCAAAAAGCTGTGATAAAAAAAACTACTAGAATTTCTAGACATATCTTAAGTCAAGCAGTGTCCATATCTGGTTGCTGGCCTGCGCCTTTCTCCGCTTCAAGATGGTCTCCCTTCAGCATCTGATAAATTTCATCTAGCTTCTCTTCTTGCTTTGCCATTGCAATTCGAATAAAGCTCAATTCTCTGCGTATGTCAGGATTACCTTGGGCCAGCTCCACCATCTCCTTTGCCACCTGCTCCAGGGCTTTAGCCAGCAACCCCTTCATCACCCAATAGATATGCAAAGATTGCTTGAATAATGACATTCGCCCCCTGGTATGACCAGGGTCATGAAGCAGAAACTCCCATTCTTCCATTTCCTCCGCAGACTGTTCCTGTAAGGACTCCTCTTCTAAATACTGCATGATTCTTCTCACAGCTGGATTGGAGTTTCGTTGGTAAGCCCTTTCAGCCCTTCGAATCCTATGATTCACAGTTCTCTTTGCTTTTTTGTCCTTATTCTGGTCATGCCTGGAATGTTCGCCCTCTTCCTGCATCTTCTTATTCTGAGCTCGGCCTCTTCTCTGCTTCGAGTCTTCTCCTCTGCCAGGGGTCCTTCCTCGTTTTCTCATACCGTAGCGGCGAACTTTCACCTCCTGCGAAGCAGGGCGGTTTCCTTCCATTTGCGGATGTTCATCATCATTCATTCTATCTTGGGGGTAGGGTCTCTCATTCCCCTCACCAGGGGCCAATTCCTCTTCCGAATCATCCTCAATTTCCCAAACTTTGAACGGTTGATCCTCAGTCAGTATCCCTTTTCCCTTCCGACTCTTTTCCTCCACCGCTGCATCATACTGCTCTGCTGCCCCTCTACATTTCTGCCTGGTTTCCATGTTACCCTTCGCTCTGGCGCAAAGGGATCCCTGGTGCCCACAGGTTTTATCTTTTTGCTGCTGTCTCTCGACTGTAATCGCCAGACCTCTCCAAATTGGGAAACAGCTGAATAAGCGTTCTTCCCTCTTACTTTGGAAATATATCCTTTTCCTGTCCGCGAGGTACCGGCTGGGATCAACTTGCTTCTGCCGCCGATAGCTTTCCGGTATGCCGTTGCCTTCATTCATCATTCCTTTATTAATTTCCTCTGTCATGAGGTCTGACAGACCGCTCTCATCACCTCTAATGGCTCGAGCATTGATTACTTCGTCTCGGTTGTATTCTCGGCCGTTCTCCACTCCCACCGTCGCTGTACTTCCGTGTAACTTATGATCATATCCCCTGTAATCTATCATAATATCCTTGTCCTGACCCGCTTGAGCAGTGTCCTTAATTCGGGACCTCCGCCTCCTTTTATTGGTCCAACTCATTGATCCGAGTGGTTCTGTTTGCGGCTTGATCATGATCAGCATTTATGATCTCTGCCAGCTCCTCCCATTCCTTATTCCCAGCCACGACTTTCCACTGATTGTCAACCTTACTACCGCGCCCCCTGCATCCCCAATTGGCCAACCAGTCCGCGGCCTGATTCCCTTTCCTTCGAACATGGTTTATGATTTTATATTCAATTCTTTTCAAAAGGTCTGCGATTTCCTGTACAATGCCCGCAGTCCGCCAACTGTTAGTGACTTTCTCCCAACTTCGGCCATTGCTGAGCTTCTTCAGCATATCCACCGCAATCTGCGAGTCTCCCGTGATTTCCAGATTAGTGTACCCATTTCTTACCGCAATTCGTAATCCTTGATGGAGGGCCCAGAATTCTGCTTCGTTATTTGTCATTTCTCCTCCCCAGTCTGCAAAAATCCATCTTACCTGATTGTTGTTATCCCTGAAGATGCCACCAAAACCCGCTTCGCCCGGGTTCCCCTTCGAGGCCCCGTCAAAGTTAAGCTTAACGAAGTTATCTCTCGGGTAACTGAATTTATCCGGACTTTGAATCCTCATATCTTCCCGGGAAGTGAGCTTATGATGGACCATTTCGAATTTTAAGTTTAATTTGCTCAGGATTCCTTGCTCCATCTGGTCTGCCTTCCAATCCTCTCCATCCCACTTCTCTACCAATATTGTTTCCCGCATTAACTCGACTGCTCGAGCCCAAATTGTCTCCGGATCCTTTGCAGAATTCTGGAAAATCCTATGATTTCTCTCCTTCCAGACCATCCAGAGTATAAAACCTAGTATGAGATTCCACGCCCTTTTTACTACTTTGCATTGAAAAGCTTCCTTATTCCACTGAAACACCAATTCATTGAATTCCCTTAGAGCAAATCCAGATTTGCTAAATGTTCGTTTGGTATCTGTCCACAGTTTCTTAGCAAACGGGCAGTGGATCAACAAATGATCTCTGGTCTCCCCATCATTGTTACACAAGCAGCATTTCGATGGGCCATTGAAGCCTTTTTTCTGGATACGATCCCAGGTTAGGATCTTATTCTTTGAGGCTAGCCAGATGAATATGGACACTTTTGGCCACCAATTACCTTCCCATATTATTTTCCAATCCAGATTCCCTTCACCTCTGTTTTGAGTATCAGTTAGGTAATAGGCCTCCTTGGTTGTGAACAAGCCTTTCATGGAATTCCCCCACCTAAGGATATCTTTGCCATCACGAGCTCTGATTTTCCTAGATTCAATTTCTTTCCTGTAAGCTTCTTGAAGGTCCTGGTTGAGCTCTCGATCCCACTCCATCGGGTCAAACCAAACTCTCCAGCCTTCTTCCAATTCATTTGCTTTCCAGTAGTCTCTTACACAGGTTTTGTCTCCTTCAATTCGGTCCCGAATCTGATGGAGGTTCTGAATTCTGATCATTCTCTCTTTCTGTTGCCACCTGTCTTCCCAGAAATTGGCCTCCTCTCCACCCCGAATCTCCCAGAAGGTATGTTTTTCAACCAGATCCCTGTTCTGACGGGCTAAGTCCCAAATTGTAGAGCCTTTGGGAGTTTCCTTCTGTCTTAAGATCTCCACCGGAGAGCCAGGCATTCTGTATTTTGTCTTCCATATGGTTTTCCAAAGATCATTTCCCCCCCTAAGCCACCGCCACCACAGTTTGGCGCCCAAAACTCTGTTCAGAATTTCAGGGTCCCTCAGCCCCAATCCTCCTTTCTCCTTTCTATCCGTTAGCTGACTCCATGAGACTAAAGCCCATTTTTTCTTTTGATCAGACCCTCTCCATATGAAATTCCTTATGATTTCTCTGATCTTTGTGCACACCCCTAAAGGGGCAGCCATAATCGATAAGGGGTAGATAGGGATGGCTTGGAGGACCGATTTTGCCAAAACTATTCTGCCAGCAATGTTCAAAACCCTAAAGGCCCAATTTGCAACCTTGTTGTTCAGTTTATCCAGGACACCTTGCCAATTTTTCATCCTTTTTGAGGTAAAGTCCAATACATTGCCCAAGTATTTCGTCGGTAATTCACCTCTCTTAAAACCCAAGAGTCTTATGAGATGGGTTTTCACCTGATCCACTGTGTTGAATATGAAGATGCAAGATTTATCTCTATTGATTTCCAAACCAGAAGCCTCCGCAAACAGATCCAAAATTTTCCTGAAATGCCTTACTTCTTTGACTGTTGGTTCTCCAAAAAGCATAATATCATCAACAAATTGCTGATGAGTTAGAGGTAGGTTATTTCCCCAGAGTTTGAGGCCTTTTAATCTGTTCGCTTCTCTTTCCTGTTTGATGAATCGACCCAGGCCTTCAGTAGCTAGAATGAACAGAAATGGGGATAATGGGTCTCCCTGTCTAATACCCCTAGAAGCGTTGAAAGTCTTTGTAGGGGTTCCGTTGACAAGAATAGAAAAGTTTGGAGAGGAAATCAGACTGTGGATCCATGCAATCCACCTCCTGTTAAAACCAAAGCTTTCCAGGACTTTTTCCAAATACTTCCAGTTTAGTCTATCATAAGCCTTTGACAAATCTAATTTTATCATCATTCCTTTTTGCTTTTTCACTTTGAGGGAGTGAATAACTTCCTGAGTTACCACCAGACCATCGAGGATCTGCTTGCCCTCCACAAAACCTGTTTGTTCAGCTAAAATTAACTTTTCTAAGAGGGGTTTTAATCTCTTGGCGATCAGGGATGTTATGATCTTGTAAATGACATTACACAACGCTATAGGTCTAAAGCCATTGGCATCCTCTAAGTTGTCACCTTTAGGAATTAAAGCATAAAAAGTAGAGTTAATGGCAGGCCATACCTTTTGATAGATCCTTGATTCTTCAACCAGATCAAGAATCTCTTTTCCCAAGAAGTGCCACCCTGCCTGGTAGAAATCCACCGTAAATCCATCTGGTCCCGGAGCAGTACCTTTCTTCATTGCTTTCACAATTTCCTCAACCTCTTCTAAAGTCACAGCTCTCATCAGCGCCTTATTTTGGTCTTCAGAGACTAAGCTTGGAATGGCTAAACAGATCTCCTGAATTGCTCTCGTTCTATCAGCTTGAGGTTCAGTTAGAATTTCTTTGTGGTGGTCCACTAGGACTTGTTCAATCTCAGCTTGCTCCAACACCCTATTCCCATTCTTGTCTTTGATGGAAAGAATCCTATTTCCTTGTCTATGTTTGATCATGGCCTGATGGAAAAAATTAGTATTTCTTTCCCCCTCCCTCAACCACTTTATCCTTGATTTTTGTCGCCACAAAACTTCCTCCTGCTTCCTTCTTTCTTCCAATCTGCCAAGAATTACCCCTTCTCTGTTAATGCTTTCCTCTGTTCTGCCTTCCAGTATCATCTTTTGCTGAAGAGACTCCATTTCCCCTTCTAGTTTCTGTTTATCTTCCAGAATGTTGCCAAACTCCTCCTTGTTCCATTTTTTAATTCTCCCTTTCAGCTCTTTTAGCTTTAATTGGAAAGTGTGCATTTTCCCTTTGCCCTGCACATTACATTGTCTCCACCACTCTTCAACTTTCTTGATGAATTCTGGGTCTCTCAACCAGAAGGCTTCAAAGCGGAAGGGTCTTTTTCCACGATTCCTTTTAATATCTACCTCTAGTCTGATCGGCCAGTGATCAGACCCCATGGATGGTATAATCTTGGCTTCGACAAAGACATCCTTGTTCATGACAGCTTCTGAAACAAGGAACCTATCAAGCCTTGAGGCAATTTGGTTTCTACCCCCCCTTCTGTTGTTCCAGGTATAGACCCCATTAATAGTCTGCATATCTACTAATCTTAAATCCTCTATCATTTCATTGAATCGATCCATGAAGTGGTCCGTCCTCCTTACCCCTCCTTTTTTCTCTTCTAAAGATCTGATTAAATTAAAGTCACCCCCTATGATCCAAGCAGCTTCAGGATAAAGTCTACGAATGCTTTTCATACTGTTAATAAAACTCTCCTTTTCCCCTGGGGAGGGGGGGCCGTAGACCCCTGAGATGACAACCCGTTCCTTAGTGCCCACTATCCTACCCAGGCCCGTGAGGACTCTGCTCATGCTGGTCCAACTATCTAAGATGATCTCATTAGGATTCCACAGAATTGCAATGCCTCCTGCAGAGCCGATAGCATCTTGCCCTATCACTTCATATGGTAGTCTATTTTTTTCAAGTATTCCTTCAAGTTGCTGGACCGGGATTTTAGTCTCCTGTAAAATCATTATGCTAGGTTTCTCTTTTTTCAACTTATCTTTCATATACCTTTGTTTTCCCTTGCTGTTTAAACCCCTAATATTCCAGCTTATAACAATCATTTAAAACTTTTGGAAGGAGGGGAAAAATACCTCTGACAGAGGTATCACTTTTCCTGAGTTTATCAACGTTTCTCCCACTGTCTGGATTGTTTCATTCATCATCTTCCGACCTCTTTTCCTACTATTCTTGCCAGAATTGCCCATTCCCGTCTGTTCATTCCCCTGTTCGCTCCCTACTATTACCTGTTTATCCAAGTTCTCCCCTTTTTTCTCCTTATACTTCTGGAATACCTCTTTATATAACTGTTTCTGCTTTTCAGGTATGAATCGATTGTCAAGATATTTCCATTCCTGGATTAACCTTTTCATGATTCTCTCCTCTTCGACCTCGCCTTCAGCTTGATTTTCCACCTCCATCTGAGATTGCATTGTTGTCTCTTCCACCTTATCTTCCGGTCCCTCTCCACTGATTTTTCCTGGGTTCTCTTCTTTACCTCTATCCTCCCCGGCGATTTCCATCGGAGAATTTCCAGGGTCTTCATCGTCCTCTAGATTTATTTCATAATCCTCGTTTTCGCTCTGCAACACCTGAAACTTGTTTTGACTGGTTGTGTGACTGGGTTTCCCCTGTGGTTGGGTTTTTGGTCCCCCTTTATTTTGTCGCCTTTTCCTTGTAACCTGCTGAAAACCCCTCTCTGTTTCCTCCATTTTCTCCGCATTTCTCTGATTATCTGTCTGGCTTTTCTTTGAATCCTCCTCCTTATTCAGCGGGCACTGCCTATACAGGTGACCATATTCATGGCAGTTGCGGCATCTAAAAGGGATGTGCTCGTAGTCTATTAACTGTTTCCAGACTTCATCATGATACTCCAACTCAATGCTTTCTGGGAGGGGCTCTGCCAAGTTCATGTAAACACAGATCCTCGCGTAAGCATTATATTTGCCTCGTTTTGTAGCCTCTGCAATTTTAACAAAGCTCCCAATTGAGTCACCTATTCCTTCCAAAATTTCAGGATCCCAGAACTCGTCAGGAAGCCCAAACAGTCTAACCCAGACTGGGGCATCCAGCAGTTTTTCCTTTTCTGGGCTATATCTTTCCTCCCAGTATTTCATGAACAGGCCTGCATTGTTCATGAAATACGGCCCTTCTTCAAAGATCCTATTCTTGTCCTCAAGATTCGTGAAAATAGCTGTGAAGAAACCCTGAGCTCCCAGTTTTAGGTCTACATGTCCCCTCGGTCTCCACCGTTGGTCTATCCATCTGTATAACTCCTTCTCCGAAGGCCAGTACCCTATGAATTTACATATCAGGGCATGGTCTTTCATGTAACAGTTGTATTCCTCCAGTTTATTGTTTGGAATGACATATCGTGGTTGCTTTTGAGCCCTAGGGAGGCATTTTCCTCTCATCCGTTTCTGCCACAGATTGCCCATTACTGGGCCATAGTTTTCCTTCTGGTTATGCTGTGCTCCATCTGCGCTGGTCTCCCCCGTTACCACATTTTTGAAGGAGGGGATCTCTCCCCCCCCCTTCGGACCTTCCATTCCCTCTCAGAGCTTACCGTTAGGTTTTAACCCTAGCTCTGCAAATGAGAAAAATCCGATAACTGAAAGGCCGTTTCAGCGAAATACGCCTTCCTGGCCTATCGTTTTCAGCCTCCCTCTTGCTATCTCCTGCAAATGCCTCTTGTCAGCTTTGTCTACGCGCGTTGTCTGCAAACCCTAGCCTATTGGACCATGTTATTGTAACAAAGACTATTTAGAAGTTAACTAGCGTATATCCATCTTAACTCCGGATCTATCAAGGGTATCCATCTTAACTCCGAATCTATCAAGGGCAGAGAGGGATCAAATCTTTCAATGTGCAAACCTCTTTTTTGAGTGCAAAATTGCACCTATGGATCGTGGGAGCTTGATAGATATGAAATTGAGATGAATCTAAGCTGCTTTAATTATTAATTATTAATAATTACTAATCATAATTGTTAATTTTATTTTATTTTTTTAATTTTATTTTTGTTTTTATGTAATTTCACTCGATCAAACTATTTTATTTAATAATTATATTTTTTATTTTAATTTTAATTTTAATTTTTATGTAATTTGACCAAGTCAAAATGTTTAGACAACATATCTTGCTTGACAAGTGTCTCATGATGCAAAAATGTAATTATATTAAACTATAAAATATATATATATTTATAAACTATTTTGATTGTGAAATGAGAGATTTTTTTTTGGAATGTGGTATTGATGAGCCATGATATTGGCCAATGGTATTGTAACACAGCCTATTTACAAGTCAATAATATCGATGGTAAAGTGGGGGTGAATATCCATGGTTAAAAAAAATATTTATAAAATATTTTAATTGTGATATGAAAAATGGTTTTTGGACATGTGGTGTTGATGAGCCATGGTATTAGTCCATGGTATTGTAACAAAACCTATTTAAAACTTAGTAATATCTATAGTAAAGTTCGGTCAAATATTCATGGTTAAAAATATTGTTATCTTGTAAGTATTAAAGTTTTTATGTGCTTATTAATTAAATTTAAATATGGTTAAAAATCATTGTTTTACTTTATAAGGTAAACTCATTATATATTTTAATATGATATGTATATTATGATTTTCTTTTATCTAAAAATGAGTATACATATAAATTGAAGATATTAATATAAATTCAGCATATTGAGCCAACTTCTAAAAATGTTTACATACTTTCTTACATTACATTTACTACTCGGTGTTAAGAATCTTGTTATATAGTAAGTATTAAATTTTTATGTGTTTAATAATTAAATTTAAATATGGTTAGAGAATCATTATTTTAATTTTTATGATAAAATAGATCTTAATTTATAACTACTATTTATATGTTATATATTTTAATGTGATATGTATATTATGATTTTCTTTTATCTAAAAATTGTTCCCAATCTTGGGTTGTAGAGCATATCTCAACTAGCTCTTTTAATATGGGTTTTAATTTTAAAAAAATATTATTTTTGCACACATAATATTCAAGACCTTTCTAATAATCATAGCTACGCATTAAGTTATCATTTTTATTTGAGAATGATATAATTTAGTAGTGGGAAGAGTATTGTTATATAAAAAAAATGTAAGCTTGGTAGATCCTCCTTTTTCATTAATATAGAGCAAATTCACACCACATTGGTTAGGTGACCTCAACTTGCCCAATGGGAAACCAAGTCTGTTGGCCACCTATCCACATTATATTCCATCCAGTAGAAAAAAATATTAAGTCTCTCTATCCAAGCAATATAAGTTTCAAATTCTTGTCCACTTCCATACTCTAGAGTTCTACATACATATATAATTGCATAGACAAATTTAAAAGCTATCTGCATATATAAACAAAACTATCAAAAAGTAGGCATGCTAATCATGTTGTTTAGGTGATGTTGACTCCACTCGTGTTGAATCTTTGGCATTCGTACCAGGCAGATCTGTCTAAACCAAGATTCATGGCGGTGTTGCTCAATTTGACCAAGGCAGACATCCTATTTGTGTAGTTGAAACTGCACCTTCTAAAATTCTTGCTTGTAATTTGGCATTCCTTGAACTGTGACTGCCATGACTACCGAGATCTGCTCCATCACCTTTCCTAGCAGGCTTTTCATCAACCAGTATAGGTAAAGGGTATGCTTGAATTGGGTGATTCTGCCTCTTGTATTTCCAGGATCCGGGACAAGGACTCTCCAGTCCTCTAACTCCATATCCGCCTCACTCTCCTACTTCACTTATGCTTCCCATTCTTCTAACAAATTTAAAATTTCTTCATTGGCTCCCTCCCGGTAAGCGGTTGTCGCTTCACTAATTAAACGTTCGATAGACTTCTGACCACGTCGACCACCCAAAGGTCCAGGGTCTATGTCGTGCCTAGTCTCTCGAGGTTTCTTACTGTGACCTCGGGTTTTTGTAGGTCCAGCCATGGTCTCTCTAACCCAGTCCTGTACAATGCGACAAACTGTAACCTAATCGACCCTGGAGTTGCCCTATGCCAGAGTGGGTTCACCACATGGCAAACTTATTTTACATACAAAACATGCAATAGGCCAATTAAAATTCAATGTATTACAACAAGTTGCATGTACATAGGTGGTAGGGTTGTGTGACTTCATCCCTCCAACTTCATACCCATGGAAAATTTTAGGGGCAAATGTTTGCCCTTTCGCGAAAGGGTTTTTAATTTTTAGTGGGCGAATATTTTGTATCATAGTATATTTTTACAAATCGCCTCAAATAGCCCACCTTATTTTAAGGGAGAGGGTAAAAAAAGTAAATTTAGCCCTTGAAATTAGGAGTTACAACCTTCCATTCGCCCTAATTTTCAAGAATAGGTTTTATTTAAGTGAATCCTATGGGCCAAATACCATATTTATAAAAGAGTTATGGTAAATTAATAAAATATAAATAAATGATAGGTATGGTAAATAAATAAAACATTTTTTATATTTACTCCATAAGTCACCTTATATACATGCAAGGGTGTAAACAAATAAAAATATAAATAAAGTGGAGGTATGGTAAATAAATAAAACCTCTTTTTATACTTACTCAAAAGGTATGGTAAATAAATAAAATATAAATAAACTAGACGTATGGTAAATAAATAAAACCTCTTTTTATATTTAGTCCATAACCCTGTTTCTATTTATGAAGGCTCAAAAAAGAAGTTTTATTTAAGTGAATCCTATGGGCCAAATACCATATTTGTAAAATAGGTATGGTAAATTAATAAAAGTATAAATAAACGAGAGGTATGGTAAACAAATAAAATATTTTTTTATATTTACTCCATAAGTCACCTTATATTCACGAACACGGGCAAAATATTATGGGCCAAATACCATGGGCTAGATTATTATTAATACCATGCAAAAAAAACATTATTAACCCTAATATTAGTATTAATTAAAATAAAAATGGCACATGGTATTGACCCATGGTAATACCATGGTATTCATGTGACCATAGACTATTTAAAGGGGAAATTCTATCATCTTAGATCCATCTTAATTCTGGGTCTACCAAGTGCTTAGAGGGATAAATAGATTTCATCCCCTAAGAGTGGTAGATGTGGAGTTAAGATGGATATAGGTTGGTTTTTATGATAATGAAGATATTAAATAGACTTAGGAAATTATATTGTAAAAACATCTTAAGGTGAATGGTTAAAGCTACATTTAGTCACTTCACAAAATTTAGTAAAAAATACCAATATCTCCATTAATATTGGTTTTTAACTTTTTCTGATTTAACAAAAAAAATTCAAAACAATGAAACCTTATCACTCTTTCTGCATCACCCTCGCAGAATATTTCTCACCATTTTTCAAACATTCTCAATATGATATCTTCATGAAAAAATTTAGGTACTGATGTTGGATTAGTTGTTTGAAAAATAAGCTAGTTTGTACAACCTTTCATCTTCTGTGCTATTCTTAGTTTGTCTTAATGATCTATAGGGGTTGGAGCCACTGCACCATATTTTCATAAAAGGTGGAGATTTTTCACCAAAAGGAAATTAATCTACATGTTACAACACTGTTAAAAAATGCGAGACCTATGAGGGTAGTGAATTATGCTAATAAGCAATTTAGATTGGGAGAGACGTAATTAAATTTTATTATTTAATTGAAGATTTCCAATTAAAATAATAATAAATCTACATTTATATATTCATATATTGATTGGAAGGATTCTCACAATGGTCACTTCTTTCAATTAGATCCCCTTTAAGCCTTTGGGATACCTAATACTTTCTTATATAATATAGATGGGGCTTGCTACTTGTTGGAGTGTTGGGGTAAACAAACTTGATGTGTTTTTTTTGTTTTTTTAATCTCGTAGTTGGAGTCTATGGAATAAGAAAGAAATTTGATAACCTGAAAAAAGTGGTAGCTTGACAAAAGTTGTAGAGAAAATATTAATCTCTCCTACCTTGACAGAACTCGTTGTCAATATCAACACCTACAAGAACTTTGTTGTGGAATATTATCAAAACTAATAGAAGGATATGAAAGAGTGTATTGTAAGAACCTTGAAAAACACGGCCACTGAAACTTGGAACATTGTTTGTAGGAAGAGAAAATTATGTTTCTTTTTTTCCAAACATGTATGTTAGTATATTACAGTTTAATGAATATGTTTTCTTATTATCATATATGGTTCATACTTTAACAAAACATTCACCAAGACTTCAAAATGTTTTATTATTCAGTAAAAGGTTTGCCAAGATCTTACAAGATTTTATAATTCAGTGAAAGATTCTCCATCACTGTACAAGATAATATAATCTGGTGAGAGATTCGCCAAAAAAATATATATATACATATTATATTATTGATAAAATCGCCTCCCATTTTTCCTATGTATCATGGGGATTAGCCCATTTATTATACATATAAATTTAGGGTGGTTCTTAAATTTTCCCTGTTCATACCTGCCCTTGTCGGTTGCAGTAACATGCCCCTCATGGTCGCAGTCAGGTTCCACAGAGAGGACCGACCCATGACCTGCACCAGAGGTTGCATTTCTCAAAAGGTGCCACCCCTTAGCAACACTCTGACATGCAATGTCTCCCCAATCCCAGGTAAAGAGGTGCAACTGCCTATGGGCCATCAGCCCAACCTGGCTAGCATGCCCTTTGTTATCTGCCCAGTAAGAAAAAAGAGGACCCAACACAGGCATCCACCCATCCCTGAGCCCCATAATGCCGCCATCGCCAACCCTCCTTCCATAGCCAATCTCAATTCCCTGCCAGGTTTCCTGCCTGCAGTAATTCTCCTCCTTCTCCCCCATTCTCGGGTCTCTACACACCCCCCTCCAGCTGCACATGGTCATGTTACAGAGGTTTCCTCTCCAAATGCAGGTGTACAGGCATACATTATCCCCATAGCCCAACCCCCCAACTTCTCTAGTGACGCAACTGCGTGCTTCTACACTATGCCCCCTGCCCAGAGCCATCAAAATTCCCATACGGGAAAGGAGAATCTCGAAGTAGAGCGAGATGGAGAGGGTGCCTATCAGGTGCCAAAGACAAAAGTAGAAGCAAACACACGCCACCAGCCTATGCCCCCAACCCCTCACATCCTTACGATCCTTCCCCAAAATTCCTTCCCTCTCCCTCAAACGAAACCCGAAACAGGGCAGCATAATGAGATAAGAGAGATGGTCAATAACATACCCGTATTCCTTCGCGTGCAGATGATGGAGTTGTTGCTGCTCATGGAGCCACTGAACTAGCCCGCCGCTCCAATATCCTTGCTCACAATCGCTCTGGTACTCACTAGACTTCTCTCCAGGGCAATTACAAACTCCAACACTTCCCCTCCTCTCGCTACCACCTTTCCTTAATGCAGTGTTTAACATCATGCAAAGGGCCACCGCACCCATCACCTCGAGCGTGTGGGGGGAAATGGTTTTGTACCTTGCAGTACCAACCATTAACCCCATCTTAATGAGGTGATTCGTTAGATCGCACCCCGATCGAGGGGATTATTGCTATAAAATTAGCATAGATTCATCTTAACTTTAAATTTATCAAGCATCAAGAGAGATCCATCAAGATGTAAACCTTTTCTTGAGTGTAAAATATGAGAAAATATTTGCACTTTGAAATATTTGATTTCTTTTTATGCTTGATAGATTTGAAGTTAAGATAGATCTATGTTGATTCTTAATTATACTATTTCAAACTATCTAGAACTATAGAACTATTTTTGTTTTTAATTTTATTAAAACCTTGATAATACACATAGCTGCATGCATATACCCTTGGCATTTTTCTTTAACATGTTTTGTACTTTTTTTAATTGAATTTTTTATGCGATATGCATAACATATATTTTATATATGTATAGCTTAGAAAAATAGTTTATTGTAATTATTAAGCTTTATACGTTTATTACTTAAATTTAAATATGAAGTTTTGAAATATCATGGTTACAAATATGAATCATCATTATTTTAATTTATATGATAAAATAGATGTATTTATAGCTGCTATTTATATTTTATATATATATTTTACATCTTTATATATACATATATTTGTATTCTAATTATATATGAAGTTCTAAACTATCATGGTGCTAATCCATTTTCATGTATCACTATCATCATCGTTTATCCTCTACAATTTCATTTTCTCTTATTAAATCTCATACTTAATCATATTTCCAAAAATTGTGCAAAATTTTTCAACTCAAGTAATAATCCCACACTCCGCACACATTTCACTCCATACGTAGACCATCATGTGTTACTCCTATACATAGCCATTTCATGAGTGTATGGAACAACCTACTTATCCAACTCTGCACACGTCTCATTACTTTGCACATCCCTTTCCTCCCCAATTTTATTTCTCGACACACATAAAGCTTCCATACAAGGCATACCATATACTCTATTAAAGTGACTTTTCCTCTTAGAAGCCATACTTAGTGAAAATCATAGTTGTTTGCTTCTTTCAAAGTTAATTGAAAGCTCATTAAGTTCGATCTTCAAGGTAGAAAGGTGTTGATATTTTGTTACTTGAATCAAATCCACCAATACGCCATTATAAACATGCCATAAGTTATTAACTTATTGTTATTACTCATGAATGTCTCGATGAATATGGTATATGATGAAAGGATATATGACTAAATACTACTTATAAACTAAGATGTAATAGCTAAGAACTCCATAAAACCTCACTTGACCTATTATGTACATTAAAGTGGATTAGAAGAATAAAACAATATGGAAAGTATGAGGAAGAAGGAATATTTTTGTGGTCACTTTCATGGCAAGACAAGTTACATTGGTATACAACTTATCCATGGTATTTAAAGTTAACATTTATGGAGAAGCAAAATAACAGAATTTGGATTATAGGCCTCGCTAATTTTCTAGATGTGTTCAAGACGTATTGGATTTTAAATAAATTGTTTGTTGGTGTGCCCACTAGTTCAACCCTAAGACCGAGACTAGTAGAGTTTCTTTAACGGGAAAGAACCCAAACTTGTTGAATCCCAAAGATTTTAGAGGGATGCTTAAATTGCTAGACCCAAATAGGCAACTCAATTTGTTTGAAGTTGATGTTTTTCTTGACTTTAAGTGTGGAAGAATCAATATTAGTCAAGAATTCATGCTCTACTCTGTGTATGTTTTTACCAATCTAGCAGAGTCATAGAAGGATTTCTCTTGGTTATTTTGTTGCATTATGGGACGTAAATCAATGTCTCACATACCTAGGTTAGTCTTATAAATCTTGCATTTTTCTTTCAGAAAGAAATTTGTTTTCAACTGGGCAGAAGTAATCTCTAATGAATTTTCCTACACATTAGAAAGTTATGATAAGACTCGTAGATTCTTCATGATGACCTATTTAGTGATGGCCACATTTGATTGCAAATTATACATCATCCTACTCCCTAAAATCAACATGAATCCTAAAGTGGAGCCAATGCAACTTTTGTTGAAGAATCTAGGGCACATGTAGTTAATGAGATTCTTCTTGACTTGATAACTATTTGTGAGGCATTTTAATTTTCTTATTAGCACAATCTTCTCTTTGATATTATTAGAGTGTGTGTTTCTTATTTCATCAAATAGCTACCAAAGAACAAAGAGACAAGAACACAAGATGTTGGCATTCTTCGAGGGCCGAAACCTCTCCCTCTTGGAGAGGAAAACCCGCACATAATTCTTCTTATAGAGATTCCAATTGATGAACACCAAGACCATGACCCTTGACTTACTATGCCACTCCAAGACCAAGACCCCAATCCTCTTCTTTGTCACTGTTGAGATCATCATCATTGCTGCACCACTAAATCCATCACTACTGCACCACCGATATCTTCATTACTGCTACAACACCATTGTTTCACCTTCATTGAGGACTTCACCATAACAAAGAGATCATTGTTGCTGCACCATAGATGCTCCTTCACTTATATCTTCATCATTATATCTATGTCTCCCTTAGGATTATGACTATCTTTATGTTGAGATCATGACTGAGATTATGAGGACCATCATCCAAAATGCATGCCGAGACAGAGTGTCACTGTTGGATAACTGAGACTGTGTGTGCTATACAGGGATCCTCTTCATCATATATATGTTGAGACTGTGTGTGCTACTGCAGGACAATCCACCGAAGTGATATCTGAAATGTTCCCTGAAACTGCCCTCTAAAATACAAGATGAATCTGAGATCTGTACTAGAGACAGACTTCGAATCTTCCTTAATGTGGCATCCGAAATTGTGTCTCCTTGTATTGCAAATTTCAGAGACTTTTACCCATCCGAAAACTCAGAGAAATCTGAGTTCTTGTACTCCTGTGGTTGACCGAGATTCCCGCACCATCCAAAGTTTCAGAGGTATCTGAATTGTCTTTTCTGTGGTGACCCCATCGGGGTATATATAGTGGTTTTCCCTCCATATTAAGCCGACATGAACCAACGAAGAGGTGTGTATTTATATGTGAGATGACATGACTTCTTTTAGCTATTTAATTCATTTTTGCAGGCCGACATGACTTCTTTTAGCTATTTAATTCATTTTTGCACGCCAACATGACTATTTTTCTTGTTGCCTTCTTCAAGAGGATTGTTCTTGCCTTGGAGGGTTGTTATAGACACTAGGTTGACTCATATACATTACATATATGCTCAAGAAGAGCTCTTTACACATGTATTTGACTCTTTGACTTTCCTAGACCTATGGAATGAGCAAGAAACTCATTCTTATAATTTACAAAAATAATATTTTTTTTCTTGACAAGTTCAAAGATCAAAATTACATTTGTAAATAGTGAACCTAGTTACGCTTTCTTGAACACTCCCTCTTAACTAGGGAGGTATTTATAATGGTGCTTGGTCATTCTCAATCTGAATAATTTCTCATAAGAAGAATCGGATTGGTAACCCATCTATATAACATCATATTAACTAGCATTGTCAAAGTTCCACCTCTCCATGAGACTGTGAGCTACAATGCTGGAGAGACCAATGATTATAGACACCTTCATCATTGTCTCTCAAGGTACATACCCACCTTGGTGTTCACTGAGTATGACCTTCTAGGACTATTCTTATCTTGGGTTCCTTGCCCTCAAATAATATCGGTCCTTTTGCCTACTCTTATCCTGGATGCCCTACACATCCTCAACGAGCACCGGATGCCAGATGATTACCCAATCCTCCCATACTTTCTTCCCAGATGAAGACAAGAATGTTGTGTCTATCATGTGTCTTCATTTCCATTCATGGTCTTCACCTAGACTTATGACTATTAGTCTTGATCTAGTGCATGACACATGAAATAGAAAAACACAATTGTCGCTCCTTTTTAATCAGGGGTGATCTAATCCAAGCTCCCTCTTGATCACGGACCTGTCAGAGATCCTTCTTAACAAGGGAATCTTCTTTTCATAAGCATATTCTTCTTCGTGGGTCCTTTAGTTGCTTGATCAACTTCTTTCCTTGATGTCATAGAGTTCAATTGAGCTTCTTCCTTGTAGGGCATCAACCATTGATCACTTTCCTTCTTTGTTCGTCATGTCATTCCTTTCTTCATGGAAAGTGGCCTTCTTGATACATATTTGGAACCTTCGTCACGTAGATACTTCTTTCACATCATGCTTCTTTCAGGAATTTCCATCCATCAAATGAATGCCAATTGTACTTGTACTTACAATTCTTGTTCCAATAGCCCTACATGCACTCATCCAAATATTATTCAAGAGATCAAAAATAACATTCAATTAAATCGTACCTTACTAGATGGCTCTTCATCATGACATCTTCCTGTAGTTATCAACATCCCGAATTCATGTTGAATCATCTCCCAAAGATATACATTGTCAAGGGTCTTCATCTTTTCCATCAGAGTCTTCATATCTTTCCGAGAGATTTCCTAGTCAAGTCTTCTTGGCCTTTTGGATGTTGATCACATTTATCAAGGTTGCATATCTCATGATCTCTTCCTTCCTCACACGTTCCATTCCCAGGAGATTTCAATCAGAGTTTATTTCTTGTAGTCAACCACCTCATACTTCATATGAGGACATATTATGTTGATTTCATCTTGTGTGACTTATGCCTTCCTAGATCCTTTGAGAGGAGGAGATCATTTTTCTCTTGATCATGCTTCTCAAGATAGAAGTAATGATCCATGTTACCTGCAACCATATGACATGTCATTATAATATTAAACACAAGCATACATACCTTATTTTACCTTCAGGTCATCGAGGCTTCTTCCAACAACTTCCTTGATTGAAGAGATCTTCAATCCCTTGATCTGCTTCATGTCATCACATCATTATCTCATGGATTCCATAAGTTGGAATTCTTGTTGAAACACTTGCTTCCTCTCTAGATTAGTGAACCCTTCGATGAGGATTCCATCAGAGAATTTTGAGGATCTTGTATATCCCCAACTGGTAGATGTTTCCTTTTTGACTTGATGTATGATGAGCCTTGTCCCAGATGACTCCTTCTTTTTCTTCAATGTCCACTGAGGTTCCCAAGAGATATATTCTTCATGTTTGTCTGCCATGGGTATTTTATTTCATGATTCCCATGGTGATGTCACGAGCTCTTGTTTCTAATGCTTCCATGATGCCATGATGCATCTTATTATCTTGGTCATATCTATAACACAAGATTTAGGAGCTTATGATAGGACCCTTTTGTGAGGGATAACATCTTACTCATAGGAGAGATTTGTTACTCCCTCTTTCCTTGGTCTCTTTCTTCAGCTTCCTCCATCTTTCCAGTGATATGAGATTCTTTCTATAAACTTTCCATAGCATTGAATCTTAGTTATACTTATTCGATCTGTTTGAGGACCAAACTTGTCTTTCCTTTCTGCACATGTTTGAGTTCTTTTAACCTTCAATATTTTTTCCATCAACTTGCCTTTCTCTATCTAGCATAGAGACCACAAATTGTTGAATGAGGTAACCTTCTTGTTCATGGAAAATTGTTACCTTTCTTATCAGTTAGAACGATGATGAATATCTTCCTTCATAGATCTTGTAGATGGGATCTTATGAAGATATCCTATATCCTTTGATATCTTTACTTTCATGAAGATCAGATTTCATGTGACCTTCTTTATTGCACCTTCAAAGAATGAGTTTATCATCTACATCAATTTGATGTCTCCAATATTGCTATGTGAGGTGATCTTTCATAAGCATCCCTTTCCATAAATTCATAAGAGACCTATTGATATGTTTAATGACTTCATCTTCTTAGAGAACTATGACTATCCTCCTTCATGCAAGGCATCTTGATGACCCATCCAACCTATAGATGTCCTTACAATCATGAAATCATTTATCCAAACTTAATTATAGAATGAAAAGATACTTACTTGTCATGTGAAGATGAAATATTTACCTAGATCATGTTGATGAAGAAGATGTATGAGAGATTCTTCTTGGATGATCTTCTTTTAAGTCAGAAAACATTTCAATAGACAAGGTTGCTCTCTTTTGATGAGGACGATTTGTTGCTTCCTCGGATGGTCTTCTTCTAGGGCACCGAGATGATCATTTGAAGATGTCCATGTCCTATTGCCTTTATTTCCCTTCTTTTGTATTTTAGATCAAGACTGCTTCTAGGACTTCGACCTTCTTCGATATGATGTAATCTTCGTTTTTGAGGTCTTTGAGCTTCCTTAATTTGTAGACAATTTAATGAGGGTCTTGGTGGCCTTTTGATGATGACTGTTAACATAAAGGCTCTTACTATTGTAGACTGTCTCCTTGATTGCATAGGAAAAAAACCCTTGCTGATGTAGACTGTTGTTGTAGACTAATCCTACAACTTGCTTTGATGCCCTTATTGAACACTAATCCTTGTATGTCTCTTTTTGCTGCCCTTCCTTTGACTTCAGCACTTTACCTTTGATACCATGTTGAAGAATCTAGGGCACATTGTTGTTGGGAAAAGTATCCAATACGGAATGACCCTATCCCACTCTAAGGGTGATAGTACCTCAGCAACAACCGAATGCCAAGCTATTCAAGATTACTTCTTTATGAGATGTAAGAGAGGGGAGAAAGAGATCCACTAACTGTTATCTTCCGCTAATGATTGATCCAATCTTCTCTCTTTGCTGCTCGCTCCCAGCTCCTTGCTCTTTCACTGGCCCAACTACACCAAGATCCTGCAAAATGGCAAGAGAGGGAAACTACAAGAAGCATACATTCATAATTGATTCAAGCATTAGAATAAATCAAATATACAAGTATCAATACGCCATTGAGACACATGCATATAGAAGAACCTCAAATGCTTTATTAATGGAAGAAGTAAAGTTCTGAGAGTGTTACAACCATAAGAGGCCCAATCCAGCAACACCTCCCAGCAGAAAGAAATATCCTCTTCACCTCCTTCAAGAAAATCACCCAATAGTTCTATACTCAAACCAACAACACTTCCTTACATTCACAAGATTCCAGCCCCTTTAGACCTCATGAGAGAGCTCTATATATAGGAGTTTTGGAGAAAGGATGAGTCAGCTTGAGGCTGGCATGAAGCTGACTAGTGTCCTCTCCCACTTCAGTTATTCTTCAGTTCTTGAGTCCACTTGGAGGTTCTTGCTTCCACTTGGAGATCTAGATCCTCTTACTCATCACAAGGCGAATTCCCTGATCCAAGTGTCATTTTGGAAGCTTCCTGGGCATTGACACCTTGAGGAATGACTGTGCCACTTGGCCAATCTCGCCCAGCGCAGGTAGCCTTCATTAAAGTTGACATTCAGCGCAGGTACAGAGTGGAGCAGTTGACATTCAGCGCAGATGCTCAGTGGAGCAGTTGACATGATCCAGAATTTGCTTGTTTTTGAGTGTTTTCAGGTGGAGAACTGATATTTAGTGCTGTGGTTTGCTGACCTTGTTCCTCTAGGGGTAGGAACAACATGTTTAGGGACTTTGGATCCCTTAGATTATTGACATTTCATGCTTCATGCTGTAAGGCACAAAAATGTCTATAACAGTTGCCCCCTAAAGTATGAGGTCGTTTATCGGGTGAAATGCTTTATCAGGAGGATCCGAAGTTCATTCAATCGCTGAGAGGTGACCTGTAATAAAATACAATACAATACATTATTTTTCATTCTGCTTTCATGATCTAGCTGAGGCGGGCATTCCCATGCTCAACTTTATAAATTCATTTTGGTACATAGAACAGACGATCGTCTAATGGTAGACTGATAATTCTCTGCTGAAATTATCATCCTTTGAGTAGGATGATCATCTGCTGCAATGATGTACATATCAAATGTCTTTATATTTCCTGAATATATATCGCAGCCCGGATGGATGAAACTAGATCCGGGGTCTTCAAACTCGTTCGATCTTCACTCTAAGTACAAGTCGATCCATGTGAGAATTGCGCTGAAGTCGAACATGGAAAGACATCGCTTGATTACCGGTCAATAATGTAAACCGTTAAGAAGCGCGAGAGGAATCACCGATAATGATAATGACCCTCAAGGTACTGCAGTACAATTCACGTGGTGTGAATAAAGGACTTGGCGTCGAACACCACACAAAATCTTCTGGTCGAAGGTCATTAATGTATACCTGTCGCCGGAAGTGAGAAACTTGCCATTGAGGCATGCAAGCTTCAAAGTACTGGGGGGTTTGTCCCTAGATCAACTTCTTGGATAATGAGCTGAAGTCGACAAGAAGAGATCCGTCAAAGGAGGGCCTTAATGAATCCCACATCAGTGACACGGAACAGAGCTAATGATTTTAGTGGAGGTGAAAACAATCTGTGAAATATGATTCAGGGTGGCGATCATGGGTGGATGAAGGATAATGTATGGCAGTGGATGGGACACGGTTGACTCTTTCTGAACAAAATCTCTTGAACACATAATGACACTGATGTGATGGATCGGTAGCATTACCCCAAATGTGGATGGTTTGGCGAAGACCATGGTGATGAGACCGGTGAATGAAACAACCCAACCCGATGTGATACGGAGGACAAAGTGTCATGTTCAAGAGCGACTTGCTACCATTAAAGCTTTGAGGTTCTCCCAATTTTTCCCCAGTCATTTCTGACCAGTACCTCTTTATTTTTGTCAAGCTTGAGGAGGATAACATATGCTTGTTCTATAACCTGCCCTTCGGGCAAGCCCATCGCTATGTTTTAACGAGCTTAGCGATAGGGAAACTCGTTCTCGTCTAAAGACAATTTTGTCGCTATTTAATCATTTTAACGAGTCTAACGACAAGGAAAACTCGGTCCTTTTCATTTTTAGAGAGTCTGAAAAGGTACAGAAAGTCAACTCCAAAATTCCTTTTTCGTCATCTAATCCCTTAAGTCCGAAAAAGTATAAAACAATACAGAAGGGATGAGTTTTCGATAACTTTAACGAGCTGAATAAAACAAGCGCTCGACCTTTTTGTGCAATAATCCCTCAGGTCCAAAAAGATTAAAATCTAGAAGAGGGATAGATCTTCCGGTCACTTTAACGAGCTGGAAGGCCAAAACTCGGCAAACTTTTCATATTTTACGAGTCAGGAGAAAAGAGCTCAAAGAAGACTCGTCTTTTGAGGAACGAGTGATAAACAGGGATAGCAGCAGATTCCAGGTACAGGTTGGAATTTTCCAATCACGGCAGTGTCACAAGGATGGCTAGGTGAGATCACTCTTCGTAGCTGTTCCTCAAAATGGGTAAACAATCATATGGAGGTGAACGATTGGCCAAATGAAATGGAAGTGGCAGGTGCAAAACACGACCAAGGCTTTTTATGGCTAATAAATTTACGATCACAATGGTTATTTATCGGTACTGGGTTCATTTTTTAAAGAGCTTGAATGCGCCAAAACACTGCTCATTCTTATGTTTATTTTTTAACGAGCATGAACTATGTGCTAAAACTGCTCGGATCTCGCTTTTCTATTTTTTAACGAGCATAAATTCCGCGGTAAAACTGCTCGATATACCAGTCATAAGATAAGAAATGTCTCCTGTGAGATAGCTATTTTTTATGGAGCTTTATCTCACGAAGCTATGCTCCTCATATCCTTTCTTTATGCAAGTTTGGAAACGGCTAATCCTACGAGTTTAAAGGGTTAGACCTACAGGTTTAAAGGGAGGACCTAAAAATTTAAAAAAATAAATAGTCGTCCCTTGCTTGCACTCCAAAAGGTTGCATGCCCCCAGGTGTAAGGTATAATTTCAAGGCTACCCCTACTTATCCGATAAAACATTTGTTTTAAAGGGTGAGGCTTGCCTCTTTCTGGTTACCCAAAGATTGTTTTGTTAACACCATCAAACGAAAACATCTCCTCGGCACTGTCTACCGAAGTAGACAATGGTGAATGACCCTGTTCCGTCAAACACATAACCTTGGCAAAAGAATCCTGTTCTAGAACAACCCCTCTTCCATCGACGGACGAGGTACGGACTAGTCATATTCTTTCGCAGAAATTGTACCTTATACCCAAGGTTTCTTCTGCCCGAAGCAGACCAGGATGCATGCCCCCTGGGTTCCAGTCCCATCTTTCCGAATCACTCGCACTCATCGGGAAGGAGGACTGGGGGTGGAGACATTTCTTGGGTGAATAGACCATTAAGGGTTGCTATTTGACTATTTGCGATGCGTGATCCCGGAAATGAAAGTTGGTCTACGAGCTTGACCATTCTTCCTTCGTGTGGAAAACACATTACTCTAAAGAGTGAGGAGACTATAGCTCCCATGAAATATATATAGTCTCGTCCAAGGAGTAGGTTATAATCCAAGGGTCCTTGAACGACCATCACGTTCATTTGAACGGTCTTCCCTTTCAATGTAACAGGCACATTGGGGAGGATCCCTAATGGTCGACTGGTTCCTTTATCAAAACCCGAGAGATTTCTTATCTCAGGCAAAAGCTCCGGGGAACCCAGTGCTTTCCAAGCAATAGAGGAAAGGATACTCACAGATGCCCCTTCATCAATGATAGTTCCAGCCATTACCATTCTGTAAATTTGGACTATGATTCTGAATGGTATACTGGCTGGTAACTGGGGTCTGCCTAGTTGGTTCCAATCAAAGGACACAACCAGGTTGCTTGGTGGTGGGACCGAATACACGGCCGGGTATGACCCTGACGATGTTCCTTCCTGCGATAAAGGAATGGGCGCATTGCCCTGATTCTCATCAGAATCGGTGTTGATGAAAAGAATCTGGATGGTGTCATCCTTATTCTCTTCAGTGAGGGTGTCATTTGAAGATGAATCTTCAGTGACGGTGTCATTTGAAGATGAAACCTCTGAAGGCGGAACCGGGTCAACTGTCGTTTCGACCTTTGGACTTTCGTCCGGTCTGGATTCAGTAGGTTCATTTTCAATGACTGACGCTTCAGTTGACCACTTGAGCGGGCCAGCTGTATTTTCAACCAACGAAGGACTTGGCACGAGTTTTTTGTATCCAGGAGGAAGTCTCAACGGTGAAACCGGGCGATCTTCCAAAACTCTCTTCGCTTCGTCTAAGAAGGGACAACGGTGGATGGCGTGATCGCCTTTACACAGTCTGCAGGGGAATCTTGATCCCCCTCTTTGTCTTGAACCTTCACTTTCGCTGGTTGACAGTAAGCATTCAACATGGCTATCAGAGGTTGATGCTCCCGAATTGTGCAAACGAGGTGACCAGTCCCTTAGTATCCGGGAAATACAGGGACAATCTCTATGGAAGTGGTCTCCTCTACATATGACACATGGCGATTTAGGCCCGGTCTGTGCTGTGTGTGGATTTTTGTCAGATGTCTTTTGCTTGCCCCTAGTCGCCTTAGGCTCCTTCTTCTTCTTCTCCTTCTTCTCCATGGGAGCTTGGCTTTTGCTGGCTCTACCTTGCGAAGATGAAGGATTGGAGGAAGAGTTATAGGAAGTAGAAGGCTGGTGGGCAGCTCTAGACTGATCTAACTGTTGACTCGACTGTTCAGGAACCATGGTGTTCTGAACTACATTGGTTGAGAATAGCCAAATTGGTAGGCCAATTGTCAATCCTGGAAGCAACAATGTGGCCATGTGGGGTGCACCAACTTCTCCCCAAGAGGAGAAAGGACTAGGATTTCCATCTTGTGGAATTCCTTGGTTGGGGCATTCCATGTTCTCAACCTACAGATCAACGCAGGAATAGGAGGTGATTATGTTCCGTTTAAAATAAATTTTATAACGACGCTTTAGACACAACTTGCTTTTTCACTTTTTAAGAGTCGAGAAAAAGCTAAAGATGACTCTAGTCTCCTTCGATGTTTTAACGAGCCTGAAGTGACAAATGCTCGGATGGACTTTTTCAGTTATAGAGTTTGAAAAAGGCCAAAAGAAACTGCTCTGGAGTTCTAGGCAGAGGGTGTGCCAAACTTTTCGCAAAACCACAGAATACGTTTTACGGTACAAGTGGTCGATCTTCGTGAATGCTGTGTTCACTGCATTGCGATCAGTAGGGCGGCCGACACGGTTTCCTATGGATAAAGGCTTTGTTCCTATAGGGGTCTCCCAATATATACGCGACGGTACGTGGGAGCACAAGTCCGTATTGATACTTATTGCTTCACCGTGGAGGAATCACCCAACCACTCAACGCTAAGATATCACGTTTAACGACGCCGGAACACGTCTCTAGCTTAGACCTCTATGTGTTTGCGTTATGTTTCAATGCGTTGTTATGTAAATTCAATTTATTTTAAGGTTGATCTTGTTTAGCAGTTTGCCTTTATGGATCACCACGAGATGTATAGTAACACTCCTAAATGCAGTCTAAGATGATAAGCAAGCTTTTCAATCTTTCAACTTTGAAAATCTTAACTACTGAGGGAAAAGAAAGACAACATCTTTTCACACAGATCATAGAGCACACACTAATGCACTTTTTCCTAAATCAACATGCAAACTGTCATAATGCACATGCACAATGCAGATATTTCTTTTCTCTTTCTTAATGTTTGTGCGATACAAAAAAGAAAGCTGTTGTATAACTTTGAATTCAATTTCAAGTGAAAGCAAACAAGTTTGTCCAAAATCAAAAGACACCTTAAGATTTACTTGTTTCGACACTAGAAATATATAAATTCAAACCATATGACGAAAGCAAATGCTCAATCAGCTATGAACAACAAACAAACTAACTCTTAAGATCAGAACGACACTTTATCACAGGTCTAGATCTAAGAGGCCACAGCAAGACTAGTTCACTTTCGTTATGGGAAACTGCAAATGATATAAGAAATACACAAAGAACAAATACAGTTTCTTTATACAACCGAGGCGGAATAGTGGCAAGGAAAGTTGGTTTCAGATAGGTACATTGGCTGGTAACAGGCTGCAAAAACAAGGGTGAAAACAGGGCAAGAAACAGCAGGAAACCCCAGTAGCTCAAGGCAAGACTGGTTCAGCGCAGGTAGTACACTGTCAGTTTGACATTCAGCGCAGGTAGCCCCTTCGGGAACTGCGCTGAAATGCAGACAGCCTTCACACAGCCTGCACTGAAGAACGAAACTTTCATTTCTCTTGGTTTCCGGGTCACAGATTGCTCAAAAATTCACAGTTTTTGGCCAAATTAGAAGCTATCAGTCAAGTACACACTAAAGGATGAAAAGGAGGATGAAAAGCTATCACTAAGAGCTTATTAGAGTCCTTGTGGATCAGCTCTTCAAATCATAAACTTGCCCAGAAACTGAGCTAGAGTAGCTGCCCTCTACTTTGCATTTGAAAGATCCAAATGCAGTTCGATTCGGTACTCCCTGTGTTTATGAAATGAATAGCAAAAAACACAAACAACCAACAAGATACGATCCCCAGCGGAGTCGCCAATTTGTTGTTGGGAAAAGTATCCAATACGGAATGACCCTATCCCACTCTAAGGGTGATAGTACCTCAGCAACAACCGAATGCCAAGCTATTCAAGATTACTTCTTTATGAGATGTAAGAGAGGGGAGAAAGAGATCCACTAACCGTTATCTTCCGCTAATGATTGATCCAATCTTCTCTCTTTGCTGCTCGCTCCCAGCTCCTTGCTCTTTCACTGGCCCAGCTACACCAAGATCCTGCAAAATGACAAGAGAGGGAAACTACAAGAAGCATACATTCATAATTGATTCAAGGATTAGAATAAATCAAATATACAAGTATCAATACGCCATTGAGACACATGCATATAGAAGAACCTCAAATGCTTTATTAATGGAAGAAGTAAAGTTCTGAGAGTGTTACAACCATAAGAGGCCCAATCCAGCAACACCTCCCAGCAGAAAGAAATCTCCTCTTCACCTCCTTCAAGAAAATCACCCAATAGTTCTATACTCAAACCAACAGTACTTCCTTACATTCACAAGATTCCAGCCCCTTTAGACCTCATGAGAGAGCTCTATATATAGGAGTTTTGGAGAAAGGATGAGTCAGCTTGAGGCTGGCATGAAGCTGACTAGTGTCCTCTCCCACTTCAGTTATTCTTCAGTTCTTGAGTCCACTTGGAGGTTCTTGCTTCCACTTGGAGATCTAGATCCTCTTACTCATCACAAGGCGAATTCCCTGATCCAAGTGTCATTTTGGAAGCTTCCTGGGCATTGACACCTTGAGCAATGACTGTGCCACTTGGCCAATCTCGCCCAACGCAGGTAGCCTTCATTAAAGTTGACATTCAGCGCAGGTATAGAGTGGAGCAGTTGACATTCAGCGCAGATGCTCAGTGGAGCAGTTGACATGATCCAGAATTTGCTTGTTTTTGAGTGTTTTCAGGTGGAGAACTGATATTTAGTGCTGTGGTTTGCTGACCTTGTTCCTCTAGGGGTAGGAACAACATGTTTAGGGACTTTGGATCCCTTAGATTATTGACATTTCATGCTTCATGCTGTAAGGCACAAAAATGTCTATAACACACATGTAGTTAATGAGATTCTTCTTGACTTGATAACTATTTGTGAGGCATTTTAATTTTGTTATTAGCACAATCTTCTCTTTGATATTATTAGAGTGTGTGTTTCTTATTTCATCAAATAGCTACCAAAAAACAAAGAGACAAGAACATAATATGTTGTCATTCTACCAAGTCCAAAACCTCTCCCTCTTGGAGAGGAAAACCCGCACATAATTCTTCTTATAGAGATTCCAATTGATGAACACCAAGACCATGACCCTTGACTTACTATGCCACTCCAAGAACAAGACCCCCAATCCTCTTCTTTGTCATTATTGAGATCACCATCATTGCTGCACCACTAAATCCATCACTACTGCACCGTTGAGATCTTAATTACTGCTGCAACACCATTGTTGCACCTTCACTAAGGACTTCACCATAATAAAGAGATCATTATTTTTGCACCATAGTTGCTCCTTCACTTAGATTTTCATCATTGTGTCTATGTCTCCCTTAGGATTATGACTATTGTTATGTCGAGATCATGACTGAGATTATGAGGACCATCATCCAAAATTCATGTCAAGACAGAGTGTCACTGTTGGATAACCGAGACTGTGTGTTCTATACATGGATCCTCTTCATCATATATATATGTCGAGACTGTGTATGCTATTGTAGGACAGTCCATCGAAGTGATATCTGAAATGTTCCCTAAAACTTCCCTCCGAAATACAAGATGAATCTAAGATTTGTACTAGAGACAGACTTTGAATCTTCCTTACAGTGGCATCCGAAATTGTATCTCTCTGTACTATGGATTTTAGACCTTTTTACCCATCCAAAAACTCAGAGAAATCTGAGTTCCTGTACTCTTGTGGTTGATCGAGATTCCTGCACCATCCGAAGTTTCAGAGGTATCCAAATTGTCTTTTCTGTGGTGACCCCAACAGGTTATATATAGTGGTTTTCCCTCCATATTAAGCTGACATGAACCAACAAAGAGGTGTGTCTTTATATGTGAGCAGACATTACTTCTTTTATCTATTTAATTCATTTTTGTAGGCCGACATGATTGTTTTGCTTGCTTCCTTCTTCAAGAGGATTGTGCTTGTCTTGGAGGGTTGTTCTAGACACTAGGTTGACTCATATACATTACATATATGCTCAAGAAGAGCTCTTTACACATGTCTTTGACTCTTTGACTCTCCTAGACCTATGGAATGAGAAAGAAACTAATTGTTATAATTTACAAAAATAATATTTTTTTTCCTTGACAAGTTCAAAGATCAAAATTACATTTGTAAATATTGAACCTAGTTACACTTTCTTCAACAACTTTGGCATCATGTTTTGTGGAAACACAAGGCACCATTTCACATCTACCTTGTCCATGACTGATTTGTTAGAAAATTTAGATACATATTGGTTGGAAATGAACCATAAAGGATAATGTTAGAAGCACCAGAGTTCCCGAAATGAAAAGGAGTGTATGTAGCAGAGGATAACCACACATACATAAAACTTTATAGTTATTAAGATAGATTGTTGTTACTCCCTATTTTTATTTCTTATAAGTATTTTGTTGCAATAATATTTAGGAAATATTGTTCTTGCTTAATCTTATTTGGTAGGAAAAATAAGAAGCAATTCATGTCATTACTATTTAAAGTTGGTGAAGTTGTGCTAAAGAATTTTGCACATTTGAAAAAATTGTCTATATGATTAATATATTTTAACTTGAAAGAGGTTGAACCTGCCCAAGGATTTGATCATGAGGGCCTCTTTTCAAAATTTATGGAATCACTATTGTATGTGATTCTGGATTCGGATATTCCACAACCTTCATTTTCATGTCGTCTATGTTTCAAGTCTAGAACAAGACTCATCCTCAGGATTGATTTACATAGAAGAGAAACGAGAGTTATAAATATGGTCTGGAGTGATGTCAAGTTGGGGAGCTAACTAGCTCAAGATGAAAGAAAACAAATTTTTATTATTACAATTCATTATTATCATTTTGTTATTTCATAAATAATTTATTTTTAATTTTAGTCGAATAATGATTTATGGACTTTTTAATAAGTTTTAATGTGAGTTTATATTATTTTTAAAAATATAAATTATGATGTTTTTAATTATTTATATAACTACCTTTATGTTTTTAATTTATTTCTATTTTATTTCTATTTTAATTAAATTAATTTTTTTGTTTAATGTTTATATGATTTAATCAATTACTTCATTATTGCTAGATTATATATTTATTTAAGATTATGTTATTAGTTTAATGCTAATATCATGTTATTTAAAAGAGCTAATATAATGTTGATTATTTATTGCTTAATAAATTCTTTATTTTAAACCTTCCTATGAAACTAATTCTATTTTGCTAAAGATTTATGGAATTATGTCTTATAATTATTGTTAATATATTCCAATATGAGTTTTATTATATTTGATAATAAAATTCATGATATTGTTAATTTCATTGTTACCTTTATGTTTCCAATTTTTTATTATTACAATTCATTATTATCATTTTGTTATTTAATAAATTATTTATTTTTAATTTTAGTTTAATAATGATTTATGGACTTTTTAATAAGTTTTAATGTGAGTTTATATTATTTTTAATAATATAAATTATGATATTAATTATTTATATAACGACCTTTATGTTTTTTAAATTTATTTTAATTTTATTTCTATTTTAATTAAATTAATTTTTTGTTTAATGTTTATAGAAGCTAATTAATTACTTCTACAAACCACTATCGTTAGAAAATTAGAAAGGAAAAAGATTTTCTTATACTTGATAATTACTTGTGATGTTTCTTATTATTACGATTCTATATATCTTTTTTTTTTTTATTTCATCAAGCAATTACCAAAGCAGCGACACATAAAATAATAGACACCATATGTAGCCACTATGCCAGGGCAAACCCCCCTTGAGGGGAAAACCCAGTCAAGATAATTCTTCCTTTCATTAGTATTCTTTGATACTCTTCACCCTAGACCAAGACTAGACCTTCCCTCCACACCAAGTTAGCCTTTCAGATTTTCGATCCCTTCCAGCAACTTTGACTAGGCAACGACTTCCGATAACAATGAAATTTAGGAGACTTCAATCTCCCAATCCAGACCACAAAACAGAGAGAGAGACACCAAAATTTTGATTTTTTCTTTCTCCTTAGACTTCCCCAAACTCGCATTCACTTTGGCTTCCTGGAAACAGACTTTGCACTCTTTCCCGGCTACAAGAGAACTTCAAACTGCTTCCCAGCTACAAGAGAACTTCACACTGCTTCCCAGCTACAAGAGAGATCAAAATTGTGTGTGATAATGATGCTCCAAATGAATTCATTGAGCTTGTATTTATAGGCTCCATGTGAGGTCGAATGGGGTCCTTCGGCCGACTTAATCTTCTTCTAGGCCGACATGGTATGGAGGTTACATAATTCATATTTGAATCAATACTTAACCTTTTTACATGATTCAAAAGTCCAAGAAGGGTCTCTTTAAACGTACAATGACTCTATTGACTCAGAATAAATCCTAGAAGTCCTCAATGGGGACTTTGACCTAAAACATTGTGACCCAAACATGAAACCCATGCTTTAATAAGTCACAATAATAATAATAATAATTATTTTCTTTATTCTTTTGACAAGTACATTACATGATGACTCAAGTACATTAATGACAACTGAAAATAGTTACATTTTCCAATGCTCCCTCTTAACTAGGGAGGCATTCATAATGTAAAAATACAATGGAAGATCTCAAACTATATGAACCATGAAGAACTTTAGGCACCACAATGCCATGGACTAGATTCTTGACTAGGGCAATCTATCCAAGTGGTCTCTCAATAATTTAGGCATCGCAATGCCATGAACTAGACTCCTGACCAAGGCAATCTATCCAGGTGGGACTAAGATGGACTCAAGATTTCAGCATCTCTAGGTACCATCAGGCTTACTTGCTAATCATCAACCCAAAAATCCAGATGTGTAATCAAAACAGAGCTCAATAATCAATGCCATATTTCCAACTTAGGGACCCAGACATCAACAAAAAGTGTCAGCCAGTTGTCTTCCTAGGCAATGCTTCACTCACAAAGCCTCAACACCCCTTAATCTGGTAGATCAAGGACTACAAATCTCTCCCGATCAAACTGATCGGTAACCAACATGCTATCAAAACTTCTGAGAGATTCACCTGTACAAACACAACCCTAATCAATAATATACTTTCACATGTACATAATCATATACAAACCTCCAGGGTCATTCTAGATGTTGCTCCTCAACTCAGTAGGACTATCAACCAAATCTTTGACAGAAGATTTCTCAATTATATATTTTTCCTTTCCTACTTCTCATGCAGCAACATATCCTCTGAACTTTATTAATCAGAACCAAGCTATGTCCTCCCTCTCAACTAGGAAACATCTCTTCATCCAGACTCCCTCTTAATCTTAAGGAGATCTCTTCTATGCATGCTTCCTTAGGAAGATCAACTTCTTCTTTTCGTCATTGAAGAATATTTCGTGGATTTCAACCATTTTATTAGAGTTATTATCATCCTCACCATGCTTATCATATTAATGAGCATCTTCACCATATTGAAGATTGTGTACATGCAAAACTTAGATAGCAAGTACAACCAATTCTATACAAGCATGAAGTTAGCCATACCAAAATCACAGAAGCATTTCAATCTTTATACATATCAAATACCCATACCTAATTACAAACAGGAGACATATACTATTCATCGTCTTGCTAGGGACTAAGTCATAAACCCTAGACTACTTCATAACGACTTTCATTCCATTTAGGTTTTCAATGTTACTTTCAAAGGTATGACATACTTTGCTACAACATATAGCAAACCCTAGAAACAATTCAGACAAATATAAAGCATCTAACAAGATTTCAAAATTCATATGTTAGACTTCTTACTAGGGTTTCATACAAATCCTGTATTTCATACAAAGGAATCGATTACAACCAATCACAACTTAGTCACTAACATGACCAAATTCCACTAGGGTTATTTGCAAACCCTATATTTCTGATCAACCATCAATCCCAACCAAAAAATCATATTTCAAGAATCTTACACAAATCTCAAATTATCATATAGTCATCATACATCAAAGATTTTTTCTTCTACTAAGGTTCAACTCCAAAACCCTAGAATCCCATTTTCACAACCTCAACAATCTCTATATAAGTATATCTCAGATTGTTATATCACACATACGAGACAATTTAAATACTACTAGGGTTTATCTGCAAAATCCTAGATTTTGAAATATCATTATCCTAGAATCTCAGACAAGGACTTCCATTAAATCCTAAGATTTATGACCATCAATAACTAGGTCAAAACTCATATCTAGGAATTCATATCATACATAATCATATCATATGTACGACAACATTAATATATCTAACGTAGACCAAGCTAGGGTTTCGACCAAAAGGGAATATCTATACATACCTAGATTTCATTATCATGCAAATACATTTCTTATCAAGAGTTAATCAAACCCAACTTCACAATGATCAATAACAGTTAGACTCCCAACTATATTGATTATACAAGTGTTTGATCAGACAAACACACCCATACCAAGGAAAACATTTCTAAGACAATATAGGGGTCTTTCTCACATATTCCACCAAACCCTAATGAGCTAGGGTTTCAATGTAGAAACATAGCAAACCCAACATTACCAAAACTTCAAAAGTTCGGGATTTTAGACCTTATCACTCATCCCGAACAAGTTAGTTTTTCCTGATCGTACCAAAATCCTAAACATGAAATATTCGAATAACATTTCTCAATATCCTTAAGAAACTTAGGGTTTCAAACATTCACATTAGCATACCCTTCGGTTAGGGTTTTCCAGAACCTGTCTAGAGTTCTACATAGTCAGTCAATAACATGAGTGGGGTGTGTAGATTTATCAAGTGATGAATCACCCAAAGCAAGAATCACTATGATTCAATATAGCTAAACATAACAATGTTAGTAATAGATTATCAAATAAATAATCCTTTCAATATCAATGTATTTAAAGCATACCTTAGTTCCTTGACCAACCTTGTCTTAAGAGATCCTCCTTCGTACTCCTTGTAGATGTTTTTCCTAATCAAGACAATAGAGGGAGAATGGTGATTAGTATTTAATATAATCAAAACTAAATGAACACATGAACCCAAAATTGAAAGGAAAAGAGATACTTATCTTTGGGAGTTGTTGGGGGCTCCCTCCAAAGCTTGATGGATACCTAAAAACTTATAAAAAAACAATAAAAATGTCTTTTCCAAAATATGTTAAAAACCTATAAATTCTAAAACATATAAAACAATATATATAAAGCTACAAGAAAAGGACTTAGTAGTGTAAGTCCCTAATGTCAAACTCTTCGGGCTTCGCCTTCTTTGAGTCTCCCTCCTTAGCAAAGTTGGCATGATCTCTATCTCTCTACTTATTCTTTGGATTATCGAGAAAATCACTCTTATAGTGACCCTTCTTATGGCATTGATAGCACTCTATCTTGGACATGTCAACTTTCTTCCTTAGTCCCTTCGATATCTTTCCTGTATGTTGAGCAACGTAAGCATTTGAAACACCTTCATAATTGACAACTAAAGAGATCCTCAATTCTTCTTGACTGCAGGCAATCCATAGTTCTTCAAAAATGGGAGCTTCCTTCCAACTGTTAAGCCCTGCAGAAAATGGACCCAAAGTTGGTGGTAATCCTAATAGGGAAGTGATCATGAGTTCTTTGTCTGGAACAACTTCATAAATGGCTAAGAGATCATCCTTGATTCTAGCTATCTTCACAAAGAAGGTTGCCACATTTTCTTCTTTAGTCATCTTCATTGTCCTTAGCTCATTCTTCAAAATTGCTACTTGACAATGTTCTTAATAGTAAATATTTTTGATAAGGCTTCATACATTTCTTGAGCTTGATCGATGTTAGCTATGAATGGGACAAAATTTTCCTGTATTCCTTCTACCATCAAAGTCATGCCTACCAATTCTAATTCCTTGTATTTCACTTTGTCAGCATCACCAAAATCCTCTGTAGGCTTCTTTACTTTTCCTCTTACCAAGTCTAGTACCTTGTTATTTTCAAGGATTAGGTCAATCCTCTTCTTCCAGGACCTGTAGTTAGAGGCCCCTTCAAGTTTTTTCTCTCCCTTGATTGTGTTAGACATCTTCCTTGAATATAGTAGATTGCTTCCCTAATATAGTCCTTTTGAATGGTTCCTTGATTAAGTGCTTCAGACCGCCTTTTCCTTCTTCACCAAAGCTCTGATACCATGTTAGAAAATTAGAAAGGCATAAATATTTTCTTATACTTGATAATTACTTATGATGTTTCTTATTATTACGATTCCTGATATATTCTTTCTTTTAGTTCATCAAGAAATTACCAAAGCATCAACACATAAAACAATAGACACCATATGTAGGCACTATGCCAGGGCAAACCCCCCCCCGAGGGGTAAACCTAGTCAAGATAATTCTTCCTTTCAATAGTATTCTTTGATACTCTTCACCCTAGCCCAAGACTAGACCTTCCCTCCACACCAAGTCATCCTTCTAGATCTTCGACCCCTTCCAACAACTTTGACTAGGCAGCAAATTCCGGCAACAGACGACTCTCGGCAACAACAAAATTTAGAAGACTTCAATCTCCCAATCCAGACCACGAAACAAAGAGAGAGAGAGGCACCAGAATTTCAATTTTTTCTTTCTCCTTAGACTTCCCCAAACTCGCATTCATGTCGGCTTCCTGACAACAAACTTCACACTCTATCCTAGCTACAAGAGAGATCAAACTTGTGTGTGAGAATTATGCTCCAAATGAATTCGATGAGCTTGTATTTATAGGCTCCATGTGTGGTTGAATAGCGTCCTTAGGCCGACTTGATCTTCTTCTAGGCTGACATGGCATGGAGGTTATATAATTCATATTTGACTTAATACTTAACCTTTTTACATGATTCAAAAGCCCAAGAAGGGTCTCTTTAAAAGTACAATGACTCTATTGACTCAAAATAAACCCTAGAAGTCCTCAATGGGGACTTTGACCTAAAACATGGTGACCCAAGCATGAAACCCATGCTTTAATAAGTCACAACAATAATAATAATAATACTTATTTTCTTCATTCTTTTGACAAGTACATTACGTGATGACTCAAGTACATTAATGAAGACAGAACATAGTTACATTCTCCAACAATGACAACCTGTTCACCAAAATTACAAAAATTTTCAAAATGACTAGCATCACTATGGTATGTTAACATGTTCACCAAAATTACAAAAGGAAGTGGAGACACTGAGGCAAAAACTTTAAGATCAAAAGGAAGGAACCAATTGTACATAATGATGAATTAGTCATTGAAATTATGATCAATTCATACTAAGAACAAGCAAAGAGATAATGACCCTACAAATATTCAATTCTCATCAGTCTTATAGACCCATCAAAGGTCCTCCTCAGCTTATAGAAAACAAGAAAAAACTACAAACTATGGAGGGAGTATTGAACAACGCTAAGGTGGAGATGATCGTGAAGAGTCACAGTCTCATGGTAACTTGGAAAAATCTCATATTGTTACTTCATAAAAAAGTAAAAGTTCCAGTAAGAAAGGGCCATAATAAGTAGAAGGACCCACCTAAATGGATGTGAACAATGGTATAATCCCAGACTGGGTAGCACTACGCTTAGATAAAATTCAAAAGATAGTAGAAGAACTAGCACCTAAGGATCCATGCATTTTTTAAGAGTAGTCTATCACAATGCATACTACTCAATATGATAGGGTTGATAATAAATTGTAAATTGAAAAGGTGCATATTAAAAATAAGAAAGTCACAAAAAATGGAAGTCATAGGTGGACATATTAGGAGTTGGACCTATTGGACTTCTTAAATTGCACATGAATGTAGGGGATGCACTTTTTCATTCTATCATAGAGCAAGAGATTGAGACCATGAGATTGAAGAGAAAGATAATCGAACTTGAAGAAACTCTCAATACCAAACTTTTTTCATGCCCCCTTTGGCTATTGAAGCTCCAAAACCTACTCTAGCAACTACACTTGGCACACCCAATAAATTTTAAAAGGAAACAAAATTAATAAATGGCATTAGAACCTATGTTGCGAATAATATTAATAAGTGACCATGTATTATTGAATAAGTGTGGGATTTTTTTTTAAATATTTAAGAAATACTTCTTAAGTGATTTCTTATTTTTCTAATTATTTGAAAAAGGACATAGAACATGATTAAGATTTTTATAATAATGGTATAGTGAAATTCATCACCAAAATTGCTACTCTTAGTAACTTCCAAAAAAAATCAACAAGGGCTTCCAACAATGAAGATAATAAAATGAATTAGGGCAGGATGGCATGACAGGATCAAAATTCTACACGACGTTATTTCTAAATGCACAAGGAGTAATGATTTCTTCAAAGCTATTAAATTTGTCAATGATATTCAAGGGCCTCGAATGTTTAGAGACTCTATGCTAGTTTTGAAAGATATATGACAAGAAGAATTGAAAGTTATTAAAACATCTTGAGGTAATTAGTTTGACAACTTAACATATTTTCCAGAAGAAGAAATAAAAAAATGGTTAGTTACATTTGTTAATGAAAATGAAGACCAATTATTGGTCGTTGAGTAATGGTGGTCAAATTCAAAGGATATAGAAGAAGATATATTCACACTAAAGGTGAAGAGGACATAATTGTCCCACTAATTAAGGATCATATTGAATAATGGATTAGGAAATATTTAAATGAAAATATTAATCTTGAATAATTTCCCAACAGTTAGATTAACAGATATATGAAGCCAATATCTAGTCCAACAATCTGATGCCAAAAGAGAGAGAGTATTCATTCCATTGGTCATCCTTTTGCAATTTTTTGAAGATTCTCCATTTTATCTAAATCAAATCTATTTTCTCTCCCCAATCTTAGATCATCCAACTTTGTGAATTTTTTTTACATTTGTAAACTCGATTTTTTATTGAATTCTTTGTGTTTTCTTCCAAGTTACTATATATTAATTATTGGTCCATAGATGCCCCATCCCAATCCATCAGGGATTAATACATTCAATTTACGTTTAAGCATTAGGATTTGTTTAGAGTGATTTTGACACATGCTTTATTCAAACTTAAACTCTATATAATATTATTTTTGACTCTCACAGAGAGATATTTTCAAGAGTGCACAATATATGGGATTTCCATGTTTCATGCTTAAATAAGGCTATAGGTGATAAGCTTCTAGTTCAAACAATATTGATAGAACTTGATGAGGAAGGAAAACTCATATTGGAATCTAAAGAAGTCATTGAAACAAGAACCAGGAAGTTATAAAATCAGTCAATTTCAAAGTATCTCATTAAGTGGAAGAACTTACCTATTGAAAATTCCACATGGGAGGATGAGTATTTTATACAGAAGTATCTAGAACTACTCAAGTGTTGAGGACAACACTCTTTTGAAGGAGAGGGGCATGTTAGATCCCTATAATACTAGTGTAGCCCCCATATTGTTATTGTTGTGCCCCATAGAAGCCCACTATTGTTATTGTTGTGTCCTTACATTATTATTGTTATGTAGGTCATTATATTGTGGCTCTTTAGACTCCTATATATACCAAGGAGGTCTTGTCATTTGTATCATCCAAGAATGTTCATTTATGTGATGTAAAAGAAGGTTTCTCCCTCGAAGAGGCTTATTTTCAAGTCCTTGATCTATCTCTTCTTTTGTTTTGTGATCTAGTTACATAACATGTTGTAATCTTTCTAATGTTAAATTAATTAAATCATTTTACAGTTCTCTAAAAAATTGGGTCATTTCTTTACTTTCTATCTATGAATTTGCTTCGAATATGTCTTCCTCATGATATTTGAATGGATATATACGATGAAATGATTCAATGAGATAATGTTTATTTTTGTTATTTTTCCTTTTTATCTTTCTTTTGAAAACATAGTCCACTCGTAAGTGAATGTGTTGAATGTTAAATTTTCTACCTTGAATTAATTTTCAAGGCCTGAGTGAATGAAAAGAGAAGTCCCACCTCGGTAAAAATGTATAGGGAATTTACATAAGTCCCTGCAAAGTTGATTTTGGTCCTTCAAAAGAAAATAAATCAACATTTTTGGAAAGTATACTAGAGATGTGAATGATTTTGTACCTCATTCCTAGTAAATGACTTGTCATGACCCAATCCAGCCTCATATTCTCATTGTATTAGAAGATCAAAAAAGTGTCTTGATTCAATCACGCAACTTGGTCTTGAAGACAACGAGAAATAGAGAAGAATTTGAAATATCTTTGGAAGATTTAGCTCAATAAAAACTTCCATTCCCACGAAATCCTGAAGTGGCTCCAATAAAGAGAAGTTTTGGATTTGTAGGAATCTAATATTCTAAAGGGGCCTTTAACCAAAAGCTAAAGTGAAAATATTGTTGACAAATCAATTATTTATTTGAACGAGGATACATCTATCTTTTTCCCACCTAGAAAAAACAAAATGGAATATACTCAAGAAAGGTGAGAAGAAAGGAATAATGATAAACAAAGGCATCAAAGACAAAGACATCAAATAAGTTATTTTTCCTTAGAAGGTGAGCAACATCAATTACCAAATATACATAAAGGAGAATTACCCATGTTCAAATGTTATGGTATCATAAAAAATGATAAACATATGGATATATTTCTAGCTATTTGTGATATTCATGGAACAATGCAAAAGGATTTTATGGTTAAGGTTCTCCTACAAACCTTGGTTGGACTTGCTTATGATCGATATCTTATGTTTCCCAAGGGTTAAATTACCTCTTTTGATGATATAAAAATGGACTTCATAAGAAGACATGCTCGACATGTTTCATACCATACTCTCCCCACCTAATTCACACAAATTCATTGAGAAAATAATGAAAAAATTAAAGATTTCTTCTCCAATTTTTTAACACCTTAAAAAATATACCACGAGAATTCCTTCCCAATGATCCATTTATCTTTGGGTATTTCAAACATGCAATTCTTGCAAATTTTAAGTATGAAACCAAATATGCTCATATTACTGCATTAAAAAAAGCTATGAGGAAATCACAACAGATGGAAGAAGATATGTTCGAAAGTAATGCTAATCCAGAAATTGTTTTGAGGGAAGTTCAAAGAAAAATATCCTTGAAAATTTTGAAACCGAGAAGATTAGCACCAATTCAAAATGTGCAAGATATAACAGTTGGTGGAGGTATTTTTCATGGTGTAATCCCAAATTTGTGAAATGTCCCAACATTAGATGAGTCATCCCACTCAAAGTTGCACACAAATATTGCAAACTTAAGTAGGAATATGAAGCAAATGAAAAATGAGATAGTTCAACTAAGAGGAGGAGAAGAACGATGGCCTCAAGAATAGAAAAATATTATACAAACAACATAACTTTTTAGGAAAAGGCTAAAAATATATTAGAATATTGATAATATGGCTCCAACGGAACCTAGGGCTCCATGTTTCCAGAATCCTAGTGTTGTAGTAATAGATGAAGAAGACCAATTTTTTAAGGTACTGCAAGTAATCAATGAAGAAAATATAATTATTCTTGAATCCATGGAGATGGGAGATGATACCATATCATTATCATAAGAATAATCGATTCAAGAAGATCAAGAATTTGTTAACATGGAAAAATTCAATGTAATCCAAACAAGGGCCCATTTGAACAAGATGAAAGGAAAAGTCTTGATTCCACAAATGATAACTAGATTTCGATGAGCGACTTCTACTAAGAAAAATATTCAGCAAGAAAAAACAAGACAAACTCCACCTACAGGAAACAAAGGAATCAATAAAACCAAGACAACTTACAATGTTATGGATAATTTGAACAAGTTACAAATTATTAAGGAATTTAGACTTCTGTGATCCATAACATTGTTTAGAAAATCTTCGGCAAAATCACATAATCAAACTTTTGTCGACGCGTTTCGAACCAACCAGTGTGGTTCATCGTCAGGACAAGTTGAAGAACCAAACTGGCAAAGCATGAATAAATAGAGCGTGCAGAGACTCCAACAGCTATCAAGCTAACGGCTAGTTTGACCTAATGCACCTGGTCAAACCACTAAATTAGTAAATTAATATTTCTAGAAATAAGGGAATTCGATTGTTAATTAAAAATAAATAGATATATTATCGTTAATATCTCAAAAATAATATTAATATTTTAATTATTATACCTCATAATAAATTATTTCAATATTATATAAATACAAGAGAAAGGTAATAAATCACTATTATTTTAATAATTTAGTTACAATAGGTAAATGAGTAATAATTATTTAATGGTCTTTTTACTATTTAGTTCATTAAAATATATTAAAATGGTCCATTAAATTACTAAGGTATATAAAATCCTATATGTTTATTATCTACTAAAATAGAATTAGTTATAATAGGTAAATGGCATACTTTAGGGTAAAGCTTAACCCTAAAGTATGCCATTTACCTATTATCATACTATGATAATATTAAGCTTTACCCTAAAGTATGCCATTTACCTATTATAACTAATTCTATTTTAGTAGATAATAAACATATAGGATTTTATATACCTTAGTAATTTAATGGACCATTTTTAATATATTTTAATGAACTAAATAGTAAAAAGACCATTAAATAATTATTACTCATTTACCTATTGTAACTAAATTATTAAAATAATAGTGATTTATTACCTTTCTCTTGTATTTATATAATATTGAAATAATTTATTATGAGGTATAATAATTAAAATATTAATATTATTTTTGAGATATTAACGATAATATATCTATTTATTTTTAATTAACAATCGAATTCCCTTATTTCTAGAAATATTAATTTACTAATTTAGTGGTTTGACCAGGTGCATTAGGTCAAACTAGCCGTTAGCTTGATAGCTGTTGGAGTCTCTGCACGCTCTATTTATTCATGCTTTGCCAGTTTGGTTCTTCAACTTGTCCTGACGATGAACCACACTGGTTGGTTCGAAACGCGTCGACAAAAGTTTGATTATGTGATTTTGCCGAAGATTTTCTAAACAAGTTACAAATTACCTTTCCTTTTTTGGAAGTAGTCAAAATTCCCCAACAAAGAGAAAATATCCTCAAATATTTAGAAAATAAATATGTGATTGATAAAAGAGTGGAAGCAATAGTTATTGGACTCAACAAATATGCTTTTCTCCTCCTTTGAATACAAGAAAAAGTTCCTCCATTTTATATATATTTGGAAACATCAAAGTTTGTATTACATAATTGTTTGATAGATGGTGGTGCCACAAATAATATTATGCAACTGTACATTATATTAGCAATTGGTCTCGATTATACCAAATATTATCAAACATGGGAAATTATTTGTTCAATTGATTCAAGAAAGGTGCCATCATATGGTGAAATAAAGGTTTTTTTGTGCATCAATAAGGTCTACATCTCATATTACCATTGTTTTTACTATAATTGTGGTAGACTTACTATTAAATTATGGTATGTTCTATGCTTAGAAAAATTTACTTAGTTTTCTTCTTATTAGCCACAGGTTTGCAATCATATATACATTAAGTAAAGTGCAGATAGAACATTAAACGATCGACAGAAAACAAGCCAAGACAAGAGACACAAGATGTGGCGGTTAGCCAGGGACAAACCCCAATGCGGGAAAACCCTTTGATGAAATCTTCTTTTATCTTCAATAGTTCAGCAGAGAGAAACAATACAAAATCAGAATTCTGCAATTTTATATCAGCAGCAGCAAACCCTAGATCAGTAAATTCAAACTTGGTCAAATAGTCCCGGATTGACTTCTAGTCAAATTGAAGAACTCGGTCTTCAACAACAATAAGTAGCAGCCCAAAACAGTCCTCAAAACATGGTCAAAATGGAAGTCAATATATCAACTCCTACAGTCAGCCCTAACCAGTCAACGCTGCCCCAAAACAATGGTCAAATAGAGGTCAACAAGGCTGATCTAAACTGTGGCTAGCAAGAGAGAGACTCCCCACACAAATCCGCAATCAAGGGAGCCTATACGCTGGTCAACGCAGTCCTCTAGCACCCAAAACGTGTTGTTGTACCTTCCTGCGTCCTCCTTCTTCCACGTCATAGCTTGTTGCCCTAATTGCATCCTCTTTCTTCTTCCCACGTGAGAGAGTCTTCTTCCTCCTATGCATACCCAAGAGACTAGGAGAGAGAAGAGATGTGTAGATGAGATGATTGGAAAATGAATCAACCTCTCTTATATTTATATGATTCATTGGGCATGTGTGCCACACATTTAACTGTTGGCCAACCTTGACAATTTGTTAAGTAAATATAAATAAATTCATATCTCCATGTTACACTAAAATTTGTCACCATGACTATTTGCAGTTAATATGGCTCCATCAACTGTCATACTATCCTCCTTGGCAAGTCTCATACCTCTGCTCTCCATGTCAAACTCCAAGAAAGAGAGAAAGTCTTTAAAAATCTATATATCTCTGGGTACGTAGTTTCTCTTAGCCTTACCTGCGTGTACGCACCCCAAGTTCACAATACCTGCGTACTTGTACGCTCTGTCTGTAAAGGGGAGGGTGCGTACTCCTGTAAAGGTCAAAAGGCGCAAGTTTCACTCTAAAAAAGTTACTTGTAGTCATTTCTAGAGCATTCTAGAAGCTTGTTTGACGTGTATGGAGCGCCTCCAGATGGTTCATGTATCCCTATGAAAGAGGAACTTATCCCATCAAGAGGGGAGCTATCCCATCCAAAGAGGAGCTTATCCCATTGATGGTGGACCTGAATAACTTCCTCTAAAGCACTATAAATACAGGCATTGGGCCAAAGGGAGGAGAGGTTGAAAGTTGAACATTCCTAAGGGTAGATGCTGCTGGAATTAGGACTCCCTTGTAAAGCTTGAGAGGAGAGATTCCCATCCTTTCCTAGCCTTATTTGAGAGTGGGTGAGCTGATCAAAGTAAAGGAAAACTCTTGCTGGACCCTAGGAGGGACCTGCACAACACCAAGGCTCAGGTTGTAATGGTTTCTTTTGTTTCCACTTAATACAAATGAACTCATTTTTCTCAACAGATTGTTATTCATGATTTGTTTCATATACTCCTTGGTCTGTATGATGGATATGTATTGTTTTATGAGTTTATCAGGTGCTATTTAATCTTTTGGCTTGTTAGTGAATGCAGGTTTCGAAGAGAAGGAGGAGCTCATCCGGATCGGCGAGGCTGGACTACTACAAAGCGTTGGACTAGAGGTATGTTAAAATCACCTGATTACTTGTATTCTAAATGCATGTTTAGAGAAAGGTAGTGTTTATTTGTCTTGTTTGTCACTAGAAAGCCTTTGCTTCTAGGGAGGTCGGTTTTGTCCGCATTATCGACTCTTTCCGCATGACAAAATGGCGACTCTGCTAGGGAATCCATTGATGTGAATGTTTTTTCCTTTGTATGAAATTTTGATATGAGAAAAGTCGTTTGTTTTCTGGTTTTTGGCTGTCTAACTGTGTTTTTGGGTGGGCTAGCTTAGGGTTAAATTAGATTTTAGTTTTTCTTAGTTTTGCTAGAAGTACGCAGCCTCTGCGTTGAGCACAGTGCATACCTGTATGCACTGCAGCTTTGTGCACAGAGCGTACACGCACCTGTGCAAACAGGTTGCCTGCGTACCCTGTCAAAATTGAGAAAATTTCAATTTTCTCCTTTTTTGCCTTTTACATTTTGTTTTTAATTTGTTTTTCTACCCAGATCCACTGGTTTTCTGCCATAAATCTTCACCTAAGCTTGTTTCGTCAGTGTCGAGAGTTTTAGTGAAATTCATAGAGATTTTGCCCTAGGGTTTGATTTTTGCACTGGTCCTGTAGTGACTTTGGCTTTAGAAGTCGTCAAACCTTGGATCTCCCTGGTTTTGTTCAGTCTTCTTAGGAGTCGGGCCTGTCATAGAATCCACCCTTGTGAGAAACCTACCTTTGTGTCCTCTCTTTGCCGAATCTCGAAAAATTTTGTTGATTGAACTTTGAATTTTATTCTTGATTGAACTTTGATTTTTGTTTTTGACTGGTTTTTGGTTCTGCATTAACTAGTCCTTAGTTACATTTTGACTGAGTAAAACGTCCGGGAATCATCTTTAGTAGGCTTTTGCCTCATTAGATTTACTTTTAGATTTATTTCTCTTAGATTTGCTTTTGAGTGAAATTGAGTTGATTTGATTGCCATAGCTTTTTTAACTTTGATTTCTGTTAAAGTAAGTTTTACATGCTTTATTAATTAGGAAAAAATACAAAAAATATCTTTTGAAGGAAAGTTTGCTTTGGTAGCATTTGAGTCTTTGAAAGGAAAAGGAATTTTCGTGAAGTGATTAGTGGTCATGTGTTGTATGTTTTGGAAAAGATAAAGAGTTTGTTTCTTTGATTTTCATTGCCAAGAAAGTTGTCTTTATATCAATTTTGCATTCTCCAACTCTCTTAGCTAGGGAATTCATTGAAAAAGAAAATTAGTATAAATCATCCTAAGTGCATCTTTTAGTGGATTTGAGTCAAGTCTACACACCATCAGTTTCATCTCCACTACCTTTTGTCTTAAAGAAAAGCCGTAAAAATTAACGCTTAAAGTAAAATCAACTTAGTAACTTTTTATTTACTAGGGCTCTGAAACACCAATATAGATCAGGCTAGTGTCTTGGAGTAGGAGAGTAATTAACTCTCCAAGACAATAAAACCAAACAAGTAGCTCATCTTGTGGTAGGATAAATCCAACTGTTTCATTTGTACTCTGGGAAAGCTCCTCTTAAAGGAGAAGCACGAGACCGTGTCCGAACCAGTGAGGGGATCAATCCTCCTTCATTGGGAAAGACGCCAGATACGCACGTACTACAAACGGTAAACCTCAGATTATTGTCGAGGAGCCTGGGGTCACTTGTCGGTAAACCTTGGATTATCGTCAAGGAGCCGGCAAGGGGATTAAGCTTGTTACTCTGCCCTTGCGTGCTATCGGGTCGTAGACTGTTCCCCCAGGTATATTTGTTGCTGTTGGTGACTTTAGTGACCATTATCTTTAGGATTCTACCGAGGTGACGGTGGAGGGAAGATCCCACTGTACCTGGAGCAGACGTCGGCTAGACTCACTTGGATTTTCCGGGGGGTTCACTTCACTCGAGACGGTTAAAGTGGAGGAACTTGTGCCGGTCTATTCATTAAGCAGGTTGCCGGGGTAACTGTTCCACCCACCACTTCTGTACTGAATTCGGCGATGTTGGGTTTCATCTCCAACTAGTGTTTTCGGTCCGGAAGGCTACTGTTTGTGTATGGTTTGACGCCCTAGATTCTTTAGGCGTGTGATTCGAATTTGTTTGGTTCTTTAGAGACTTTAGGTGGTTTTCTTTGAGATTTTACTTTGTTTGCGTGTGCAGTAGTTTAAAGTTTTTAACTGTGGCTGAATTACCGAGATAGTCCTGTAGACTTCGGGGCAAGTCTCCTGAGATTGTTACCGTGGCCGATTTGTTGAGGAAGTCCCGTAGACTTCGGGGCGAACCTCTTGAAGAGGTTCCGGGTCATTACGAGGGTTTGAAATTCCTTGTAACTCCTAGTGGCAGTAAAGTAGGTTCACCTGAAGAAGGAGAATCGTCATTGGTAGTCCATCCAGATTACCAAGGTCTAGAAACAGGTTATAATCCCGAAGCTGTTGCAGTTTCCGAGCTTGCTGGTAGTTTTTCATCTACTAGTGATATAGGCGAAGAACCTGAAATATCTGAACCTGCTACTCCAACTTCTAGTGCCCCTGATTCACCTAGGGTAGAAAGAGTCATCACCGAAAATCTTCCTGCTGGTTTGATCGCTATTGAAGAACTTGCTCCAGAGGAAGAATTTGGCGTCTCTATCCTTGAAGATCAACCTACTATTGATCTAAGGGAGCGTGAATCCATCTTTTACAGTCCTCCTAGAAGTACTACTTGGTATCTTTCGTTAACTAATTATTTAGACAACTCAGGGATAAGTTTTTCTCCACCTCGTACTCCTTTTCCACCTGGAGGTATTTATACTCCTGTAAATATGTCTGGTCAGTCGTCCGTGTTCACTCAATCTCCTGAATCTTTCTTGTACGGCGGTCCTTCTGTTTCCTATGGGTATCAGTCACTTTCTGGTACTTTTGCGGGAGCATCTCCTCAACCCATTGAACATGGGTTATTAGCTGGAAACAATGGTAATAAACCGTTGGGTGTAGGAGACATTTACATGATGTCAGGTTCAGTTCCCGGTTCTCAACCTCAAGGTGGCCAATTATCGCCTGGGGGGCAACCTCAAGGTACACAAATTGCATCTGGGGGGCAACCTCAAGGACAGTATGTACCCATAGTACAATACGTTCCTCAAGGTCAACCCCAGCCTCAATATGTACCCCAAGGTCAACCTCAGTATCAATTTATAGCTCAAGGTCAACCCCAGTATCAGTATTTACCTCAAGGGTATCAACCTCAAGGTCAATACTCGAGTCAAGGTTATCAACCACCTCAAGGTCAATCTTATGTTCAAGGTACGGGAAATGTACCTTTCAATTATCAATCCTACCCTCAATCCAGTTATGGATCACAATATCCTCAACCTGTTATGGGTTAATACCCCGGAATGAACATAGTGTGGGATCCATCGCAAGTTCAACAGGTATTGCAGCCAAGCGTACAGTTGTCATCTCAAACTGGACAACCCTTAGTTGCTGGTTCATCCCAGCAACCAGTCCAGCCTAATGTTCAAACTTCTGTACCTTCGGTAGTTACTCAGTCGCCAATTGCACCTAGTACTCCATCTCAAACGACTGCTGCAACTACCGCAACATCTGTTCCTTCTACCACACTTACTTCTAGAGTATCGACAGCTCCGGTTTCTACTGTCTCTGCAACTACTCCTCAGACATCTTTACCATTGTCTGGATCTATGATTCAAACTACGGTTCAGATGCCTGTAGGACAACCTGGTTTAAGTACGGTTGTCACTAGTCAACCACAATTCACTTATCAACCGTACCAGGGACAGTACCAATACGGGCCTGCTGTCCAACAACCAGTTTACCAGTATCAACCGTATCCTGGGTACACTTATCAACAACCTCAGCAACCCCAGTACGGTCCGGTTAATCCTGGTTTTCCAGGAGGATACAATATCCCGAATGCGATACCTATTCCAAGTTATCCTGGATATCCTCCTCCTGGGACTGGTCTTGTGACCCAGATTTTTAGGGATCCTAATCGGCAATTACCGTTTATCGCAACTTTGGATTTACCGGACTTGTCGCGCCTAACGAACGATCCAATAAATTATCTTCCGTTCTGGCCGCCAATGCCAAATAAGTTGCCCAGTGATATACCCAAGTTCGAGGGTAAGTCTGGAGAGGATCCGTCAAATCATGTGATGACTTACCACCTCTGGTGTGCTTCAAATTCCATCTCGGATGATTCGATCCGCTTACGTCTTTTCCAGCGTACGCTCATTGGTCTCGCGGCCAAGTGGTACATTGAGTTACCACGGGCCTCTTTTTACAATTTTAGTCAGTTAGCTACCTCGTTCCTAACTCATTTTCAGTTGCCGGTCAGATATGATAATGGCACGGAGCTACTAACTTCACTAAAATAGTCGACGTCCACTTATATTTCCGATCATATACATGAATGGAGACGTCGACGGCGATTAGTGAAAGTTTTTATCCCGGACCAAATCTTAGCTGAATGGTTTGTTAAATCATTATTACCGAAGATTACTGAAGACGTAGCTAAGGCCGGAGTAGTTATTGAGGAGCAAGTAATTGCTCAAGTGCAGTACCTTGACTTAGTTTACACTCAGTCAAGTACGTTACACGAAAAGATCCCAAATCTTCCAAAGTCAAATCAAATCGCTGCTGCTCCTTCGGGATCTCATGTTGCTGATGGCATGATTGGTACGGTAAATACTAAAAGCAAGAAGAAGTCTTCAAAGAATTCTTTGCCCATTATAACCTTACCAGATTCCCCGACAGGAGAATCTTCTCCTGAAATTTCCGCTGATATTCACGCTGTAGAGTCATCTACGGCTAAATCAAAAAACGGTGGAAAGAAGAAAGGTAAGAAGAAGAGTAAAGCAGACAAGACTCCAAAGGAGAAAACAGAAAAGTCGGAAACCAATGACGAAAAGCGCAAACCTCGATATCCTTGTCTTATTTGTGAAGAGGATCATTTTACAAGAGATTGCCCCCATCAGGCCGAGGTTGTGAAAATCATCAAAGGTTCCTCAACTCCTGCTGTTTTGAAAGATCCATTTCCAAAGCAGGAGAGTAAGATGATAGGTTCTTCCTCGGGTGCTACTGAAGAACCCATATTGATGATGTCTCATGTAAGGATTGCGACTCGATCGCAAGATTATGGTAGTAAAAGTCCTGTTGATGGATCGAAAGAAGCAGAATCTTCTCATTCAAATCCATCAACCTCAGCTCCCTGTTCCGATCCACTACAGATCGAGAAACCTAACCCTGACTTAGTAATCAAACCGCCCGCCAAGGGTGTACTTCGAAGGTCTGCTTTCAATCCACATTCGAGAGCGGCCCAGAATTACAACATTGTTGAGGATTTAGTTGTTTCACCCTCAGCAATGTCGGCTTTAGAAGTGCTGCAATCATGTCCAGCACAACGAAAATTACTTTTGTCGGCTATAGGAGCTGTTGATGTTCAGGACCCGAACCTAATAATATTTGATCTAGAAAATAGTACACCGCGTTTACCTCATCAGATGGCTTTCCAGATCCCAGTGATAGTCAAAAACAGGCCTATTCATCGGACTGTAATTGATGAGGGAGCTTCCACGTGTATTATGTCGATACAGTGCTGGAGATCGCTTGGTTCTCCTTCACTAAATCAATCCCCGACAATTCTTAAGGCCTTTGATGGCCGTGGGTTCCATCCGTTTGGCATTCTACAGGATTTGCCTATAGGGGTTGAAGGAAAAACCGTTAGTCTAGATGTGGAGGTGGTTGATGCCCCTCTAGACTACAACCTTCTTTTGGGTCGAAGTTGGTCTTACGCTATGACAGCGGTCGTTTCATCGGTCTTCAGAGTAATAAAGTTTCCACATAATGGCAAGATCGTAACCATAGACCAGCTGGCTTACTTTTCATCCGACCCAGCCTCTTCAGAGAGTATCCAGCATGTCGGTAAAACGACTATCCCTTACAAGGATGTTGGCGTAGGATTAGTTAAAGATGCCGGTTTACTGGGAACTTTTCCTTTTCCTCCAATCAACGCCGTGTCTTCATTTGCATCCATTCATATGATTACTTCAGACACCATTATTTATGACGATCCTTGGATCGTCCCTTCTGAATCTGAGATAGACTCATTTGGTGATGCAATGCCTTTGAGTCCATATGAAATTGCTTATGAAGCCGTGTAGTCTTTTTCCAACCCGAGTTCAACCAAAATCGACCAAATGAATGTGGTCCGTGAGGAATCCCTTTTCGCGTCAACCTCGGAGTTAATAACGTTTCCCGAAGTTGTGTCATCTGACGAACAACTTTGTGAAGTCCTGTGCGTAGACGATTTACCATGGGAAGATCTCCATCATAGATCTTCGTTTTTACCTGAGGATGATCGTTTTGAAAACGATTTCTCATCAATCTTTACAGCTGAATATGTCAAAGATGCTCAGAGTCCAATGAAACATCCTGATTCGGAGCTGAACTTGGGAAACATTTCTCGTACTATTCCCATTGACATTTCAGTCAAAGCCGGAATTGTTGAACACATTCATATAGGTGCCTCGTGTTCAGATGACGAAATTCAAACATACAAGGCCCTATTTCAAGAATTCCGCAACGTGTTTGCCTGGTCTTATGAGGAAATGCCAGGAATTGATCCCGCCATTGTTGTCCATGAAATCAAGTATTACCCAGACGCTAAACCCATTCGGCAACGTCTGCGTCAGATTCACCCACGAAAAGTGGCTGCGATTAAAGCAGAAGTTGAGAAGCTGTTGAAAGCAGGTTTCATTTATCCGATCCCGTTAACGGATTGGGTATCGAATATTGTTCTGGTTAACAAAAAACAGGGAACAATAAGAATATGTATCGACTATAGGGATATCAATCGTGCTTGTCCTAAGGACAACTATCCAACACCCTATATCGATCAAATAATTGATGATTGTGCTGGCAGTGAAATATTTTCCTTTATGGACGGTTTTTCCGGTTACAACCAAATCAACATTCTACCTGCCGATCAACCAAAAATGGCTTTCATTTGTCCATGGGGGACATTTGCTTATTGAAAATTACCTTTTGGGCTTAAGAATGCTGGAGCCACTTTTCAAAGGGCGATGTCTTATGCATTTCATGACATCAAGCACATTGTGCAACCGTATCTCGATGATTTTCCCGCTCACTCCTTACATCGAGCTGATCACCTTGTCCATTTACGAGCAATTTTTATGAGGTGTAGGCATTATCGTATACGGTTGAACCCACACAAATGTGTCTTCTGCATAAAAGTGGGACGATTGCTGGGATTTGTAGTTTCAAAAGCCGGCATTCGCGTCGATCCCTTGAAGGTAGAAGCTATCATCAAATTGCCTCCTCCTTCGAGTTTGCGCCAACTCCAAAGTTTGCAGGGGAAAGCAAACTTTTTATGCCGATTCATTCCGAACTACGCCGAGATTACCAAAGGTTTTACCCGGTTGTTGAAACAAAATGCTCAATTCTCTTGGGATGAGATAGCTCAGAAATCTTTTGATGCGCTTAAGCACGCGTTGACCCATGCACCGTTGCTGCATCCTCCCAACTACAACCAGGATTACTTTTTGTATCTCGCCGCCGCTCATTCCACCATTGGAATGGTCTTAGTCCAGGAAGACGAATTCGGAATGGAACATGTGATCTATTATCTTAGTCGGACGTTAAATCCCACTGAGCTCAAATATTCACATGTGGAGAAATTGGCCTTGGCAGACGTTCAAGCTGTGCAGCGTTTTCGTCACTACATTCTTCTCCGTAAAACTACAGTAATTTCGGATTGCAACCCTATGATCTACATTTTGACTAAACAATTGCTAGGGGGCAAGTACTCTAAATGGATCGTTATCCTGCAGGAGTTCAACTTGGAATTTGAAAAGTCTAAGTCTAAGAAATCTTTAGTTTTTGCGGAATTGATGTGTGATTTCCCGCGTGCTGACACGGAAACTGTGGCAGAGGAACCCCTTGCGGACGAATCTTTGTTTCTCATCAGCACTTTAGATCTGTGGTATGGGGATATAATTGTCTATCTCCAAACCCAATCCTTTCGGCCCGAAGTTTCAAAGTCGGAACGTCGGAAAATTCGATTCCAGTCCCAACAGTACAAAATTATTGGAGATACTCTTTATCGTCGTGGGGCGGACTTGGTTTTTCGTCGTTGCTTAACTCATGAGGAAGCTGAAAGGGTTTTGAATGACTGTCACTCTGGAGCGTGTGGCGGTCATATGTCTGGGTATGCCACAGCCCAAAAGATATTGCACGCTGGCTACTTCTAGCCGTCTTTGTTTAAAGACTGTATTATTGCGGTCCGGAAATGCCACAACTGTCAAGTGTTTGATCACAAGATGCGCGCACCACCTGCTCCTCTCCACCCTATAATTGCCGTTGGTCCTTTTGCCAAATGGGGTATCGATTTTATTACATGTAACCCTCACTCGGCCGGGGGGCATGCGTATATCATCCTTGCGGTTGATTATTTTACTAAGTGGGTCGAGGCGATGCCTACATTCGAGGCAGACTGCAAGACAGCTGCGATTTTCGTATTCAATCACATTATTGCTAGGTTTGGTGTCCCACAAGCGATAATCACTGACCATGGGTGCCATTTTCGAAACGTTATGATGACAGAACTTACAGGCCAGCTTGGTTTGCGTCACGATAGCTCAACTCCTTATTATCCACAAGCCAATGGCCTGGTTGAATCTATCAACAAAGTTTTAGTTATCATGATCCGGCGAATCATTGGTATTCATCGGTCGAATTGGCACAACATGTTATTTTCCGCGCTTTGGGCGTACCGAACCTCAGTGAAAACATCAACAGGGTTCACTCCTTTCCAACTAGTTTATGGTTTGGAAGCAGTGCTGCCCATTGAATGCGAAATCCCGTCACTTCAAATGGCTGTCGAATTACTTCCAGCTACTTCCGAAGAGGAGAAGCGTCTATTATACTTAGCTCAATTAGATGAGACTCGACGTGACGCTGCATTGGCAATCGAGACTCACGCAAAACGGATGAAAGCTCAGTATGATCGTAACGTGACCCCTCAAAATTTTTCAGAAGGAGACCTAGTGCTATTATATGATCAAGCTAACGATAAATTAGGTGCTGGAAAATTCGTTCCTATGTGGCATGGGCCCTATATTGTCAAGCGAAAGCTAGCAAAAGGGGCCTATGAGCTGGTAGATTTTGATGGGGACTCTTTGGGTAAGCCCAGAAATGGACTTTACCTAAAGAGGTATTATGCTTAAATGATGGGTATGGAGATTTAGTTAGGTTAGTTTTTCTTTCTAGCTGGTGTGTTTGTTAGTATAGACAGTGTGCTTAGCTTAGAGAGTGTGCTTTTCGTCGTTATTCTGGCTTATCTTGGTTTTACTCTTGATATTGCAGATGTCGACACCTCTCCAAACGTACATTGGATTCGCTGATGGTGCTTGTCGTAGTACACGAAATATCTCTTCCGCAGCTTGGGTTATCTATTCGCCCTCTGACGAGTTAGTTTCTATGCATGGGGTGAGCCTCGGTCAAACAACAAACAACATTGCAGAATACAGTGCAGTGATTGAGTTATTGTCTGAATCTATTTCATTTGGGATTCGGAGTTTGATAGTGAGGTTAGATTCTGAACTCGTTGTATTACAGCTTAATAGAGTTTATGCCATTAGAAATCCAGTGTTATTAAGGTTATTTTTGAGAGTGCGCCTTTTGGAACGTGAATTTGATTACATTGAATATCAGCATATTCCAAGGTCATTAAATACATTAGCAGATGCAATTGCTTCTCGAATGTTAGACAGACATTTGCGATAATCATACATGTAAATTTAAAAAAAAATTCATCACACATGTTTAACAAGATAAGCCGGTAATAATGATATATATAGATAGGAGTGTGTCAAAAAATACATCGTCTTCGATCATAGGTTGAAAAACACCTTATGATCGGCAAAAATGATAAGTACAAAAAACCAAAATGTCACATGTGTCTACAAAAAGTGACCAGCCAGTCACTGGTGGTGCTCTCTATACGACACCACTGCACGCGCTACCCTACACAAGAACCTCCTAAAAGGTCCTGGGACTACAACCACATAGCGCTGAAGTCTGATAGGAATATCGTCTATAGTCGTCTCTGGTATGTCTGCCATAAGACACTCTAGGTCCTGTTCCAACTCAGCTAAGGTCTCTGCGGCCGCATCCTGTGGGGCCGGTGCTGGTGCAACTGGTACTCTCCTCTCGAAAGGCTGGAGATTGGCCGGACACTGTGGACCTACATCTGCATTTTGAAAATTGTCACTGTCAGTTTTGAGACGATATAAAAACAAAAAAAAAAAAAAATTTAAAAACTTGTGAAAAATGAAGTACTTGTGTCGTCCCACTGTTCTCCCGGTGGAAGAATCATGTCCGGATCTCCGCAAAAATCAACTCTGGCATACGGAAAATCCTGAATCGAGAAGACCTGGTTCTCTAACCAGTGAAAATACTCCGGTCTAAATTGGACAACCTCCGTGCCCTCGTCAGGATGACGGGCCATCACCGCAACCCATCGCATCAACTTAGGCTCTCGGGGAAGCCCAACCTCAACAGTGAGCTGCTGCGGGATCAACATCGGAACCCTCTCTAGGGCAAAACTCACAACTAAGGGCCCATAACCAAAAGTCTTCAGTTGCCCGTTTTTTGCCCTAGTCAGTTGGCCCTTTAAATTGGCCAACACAGCATCGCACCAGTTGAAAATGGTGCCCCGATAGCAGTCAATCGCCATCCGCATTTGGGACCCGGTGGCAATGTGCAAAGCGGCAGCGCCGCAAAGTCTGGTAACTGTAAAGGCAATTACCATAAGTTCAGGTAGGGATATCTTTTTTATTTCTATCCCCTTATCCTAGTTTTGGTTGTTACACCACTCTAGCCGGAGGCTAGCAATGGACTGGCCACCCGGCCTAGTCCCGGACAGAGTCAATTGTTCGCCCCTCTTGGGCAAACCAGTGAGGAAGTAAATATCAGAGGGCTCTATCTCAAGCTGGTGCCCTCCAATGTAGAAGCACTGATCCTGAACGTTCCACCTTTCGACCAGCCACTCTAGAAAGCGCACCTGGGCCCTCATGCCAGGTATGGCCCAGTATTTGTAAAGACCGCATGCCTTCAAAGCATCAATGGAAGGTTGATGATTAATCGCGGCCAAATCAACATCTTCGTGTTCCCTCTCGCGCCAATCAAGCATGGTGGGCAATCTACACACCATAAAACATCTGTTAGAGTCCATAAAAATGAAAGTTTTTGGTTCATTTTGGAGAAATTGGAGTTTAAAAATCCACTCCGCGGTGTACGCAGCCAGCCCTTTAGAGACAGGGCATATGTGCGCACCTTCTCTTAAGGCAAGCTGCGTACGCCCGGAATTTTCCCAATGGAGAAAATGTCGGGGTACGCAGGTCACCCATGGGACACCTGCGTACCCCGAAAAGCGGACCTTGAAACCCCCAAGGCTTCCAAAAAATAAATCTAAAGCCTAAAAACAAATTCTAAACGGATGGAAATGCAAGGGAGGATGTTGTAGAATACCTGATGAGACGACGTTCGGTTTCGATGGTCGGATTCTCCGCAACGACCACGGGAAGTTTCTTGCCAAAAGCCCTTTTTCTCTCCTCAACAGTGAAATGGTAAAAATGAAATGGTAAAACCCCTTTTTATAGGTTTTTTGAGTAAATGAATGTTAAATTTGTTTATTTTCCACCATGAAAAGGTATTTTTCAAAGTATTTTTATCTATATTAAACAGGTATGAGTAATGTGTTGGTTTTTGTGCAGGATAAAAGGATTTTCAGGGAAAATTGTCATTTTTCACATACAAAAATATCATAGTCATCTTTTAAGCCCTTTTCTGACTCCTAAAATATGAAAAGATTGTCGAGCGTTTCTTTTACACTCGTTAAAACGGAATTAAAAGACGGTCCCCTTATAGCCATTTTCTGATCGTAAAAACAGGAAAAGATTGTCGGATTTTTGTCGTTTCAAATTCGATATTGGAAATAAAACGAAGTGTCCTTGATCGCTTTTTACTTTTCAGGTCAAAGACACTAATCATGAAAGTACTCCTTGGTCGCAAGATCAAGCGGTTCTCTCAAGTATTATTTTATACTTTTTCAGGCTTGGGAGACACAACTTTACAAAAAAGTTCAACCTAGAGTCTTCTTACGTTTTTTCAGACTCTCTAAAAATTGAAAAACGCCGAGTTTCTCCTATGCTGGACTCGTTAAAATTTCACAGTAAAGGACCTGTTCGATTACAAACAGGAACGGACCACTCCTTCTTAGGGTTCGAATCAAAACTAAGTTTGACTCATCCGAAGGATGAGCTTATAATCAAGCATATGTTATCCTCCTCAAGCTTGTAAAAAATAAAGAGGTACTTGCCAGAAATGGTGGGGGAAAAGAGAGAAAAATGAGCCTATTTGTTATCCTTTGTCTCAGAAGAAGCCTTATTACCACTCTTGAACACGACACTTTGCATTCACCTGGGTTGGGAAATCCTTTGCCTCACAGTTGATCAAACCACATTGAAAGTCTTCAACCGGGTATTAACTTTGGGTCAAATGTCACCAAGCCATCTGTTGTGTCATTATGTGTTCAAGAGGTCTTTGCAAATAAACCATTCATCTGCAAAATACCCGTCATCCATCTTGACCATCCCTGAGTGAGTCCTTACAGCTACATTTCTTCAACTTGATCTATGATTTCGTGTTGTGGGCTTGCCTGCAACGGGTCGCTTTCTATCGACATCAGCACATTATCTAGAAAGATGACCTAGGAATCGTCAGTACCTTGAAATCTGCATGCATCAATGGCAGGTTTCTCGCCTTTGACGACGGTTTACATCATTGACTTTCGATCGAAGGATTCCGTGAAATGTTCGACATCAACTCATTCATTCACATCTCATGGATTGTACTGGGTACTTTGAGAACCATTGACATCACAGGTGGTCTCTCTCACGCTTGTTAACAGTTTACATCATTGACTGGTAATCAAGTGGTTTCTACCATGTTCAACATCAACTCATTTATTCGCATGGATAGAATCATACCTTTTCGGGAAGTAGAAATGAAGACCCTGGATCTAGTTTCCACCATCCAAGTTGCGAGGAGTTTTGTATTCATTATACAATAGACTAACTATAAACAGATGGCTGCATCCATACTGTGTCTACAAAAGTCTATAATTATGATGTACTGCAAAATCATTCCTGTATCAGAACAGTAGATAGTTTGTTATTTAAAGTTTTCAATCTGAGTATGGGAATGCCTACCTCAGCGATGATATGATCTTATATATGTATTTTGTGTTGAATACTTGCAGGTTTTGACTGGGCTCTCCACAAGATAATCCTTGAAATGATAAAGTACTTCACCCTTCCTAGATGATATGAAACCCTTATCTACTACAGGCTTCGCACATTAGGGGGCAATCTGTTACACTAAAATTTGTCACCATGACTATTTGCAGTTAGTATGGCTCCATCAACTATCATACTATCCTCCTTGGCAAGTCTCATACCTTTGCTCTCCATGTCAAACTCCAAGAAAGAGAGAAAGTCTTTAAAAATCTATATATCTCTGGGTACATAGTTTCTCTTAGCCTTACCTGCGTGTACGCACCCCAAGTTCACAATACCTGCGTACTTGTACGCTCTGTCTGTAAAGGGGAGGGTGCGTACTCCTGTAAAGGTCAAAAGGCGCAAGTTTCACTCTAAAAAAGTTACTTGTAGTCATTTCTAGAGCATTCTAGAAGCTTGTTTGACGTGTATGGAGCGCCTCCAGATGGTTCATGTATCCCTATGAAAGAGGAACTTATCCCATCAAGAGAGGAGCTATCCCATCCAAAGAGGAGCTTATCCCATTGATGGTGGACCTGAATAACTTCCTCTAGAGCACTATAAATACAGGCATTGGGCCAAAGGGAGGAGAGGTTGAAAGTTGAACATTCCTAAGGGTAGATGATGCTGGAATTAGGACTCCCTTGTAAAGCTTGAGAGGAGAGATTACCATCCTTTCCTAGCCTTATTTGAGAGTGGGTGAGCTGATCAAAGTAAAGGAAAACTCTTGCTGGACCCTAGGAGGGACCTGCACAACACCAAGGCTCAGGTTGTAATGGTCTCTTTTGTTTCCACTTAATACAAATGAACTCATTTTTCTCAACAGATTGTTATTCATGATTTGTTTCATATACTCCTTGGTCTGTATGATGGATATGTATTGTTTTATGAGTTTATCAGGTGCTATTTAATCTTTTGGCTTGTTAGTGAATGCAGGTTTCGAAGAGAAGGAGGAGCTCATCCGGATCGGTGAGGCTGGACTACTACAAAGCGTTGGACTAGAGGTATGTTAAAATCACCTGATTACTTGTATTCTAAATGCATGTTTAGAGAAAGGTAGTGTTTATTTGTCTTGTTTGTCACTAGAAAGCCTTTGCTTCTAGGGAGGTCAGTTTTGTCCGCATTATCGACTCTTTCCACATGACACTCCATAAATACTTGTCGGAATCGAATGATCTTTAGATCAATCCTACACCTTTCGACAAGAGGAATCTAGGAAAAATATCAGCTACCATAAATGAGGTGACCCACATGGAGTTTGGTCCTAGTTGCCAATTTTAACACTCCCTCTCAACTAGGGAGAACTCCATCTGCAATCCGTCTTACCGTCGCTACTATCCCAACCATCAAATGCACTGCCTTGCACAGCTTGGCCCTGCTCTGCTCTGCTCAAACTATGAAGAAGAAGAAATTATCAAGGATGTATCATACCATCCTCCACTGACCTGAAGTCATTCTCAGAGTGTGTCATACCACTCTCACTGATCCCAGGTCAGTATCATTGATCCCAAATCAATGGAGGTCATTCTAGCATAGGGAATACGGTAGATACAATGATGCGTCCATCGATAATACTACTAATGGTACCTAACCCCATTTCCCTACTCATTGATCAGATGAGAGGTACTTCCCATGAGTCCCAGACTGCATGGGTAGGATGCCTCGATAGGAGAACTAATCATCCTGTCCACAGGAGAACTAATCATCCTGTCCTACAGTCACCACAAAGAACTAATCATCCTCGCCCACATGAGAACTAATCATCCTGTTCCATAGTCGCCACAGAGAATTAATCATCTTGGCCCACAGGAGAACTAATCATCCTGTCCTATAGTCGCCATGGAGAACTAATCATCATGGCCCACAGGAGAACTAATCATCCTGTCCTACAGTCACCATGGAGAACTAATCATCCTGGCCCATAGGAGAACTAATCATCCCGTCCTACAATCGGCACAGGGTGTCACAGGGGAAGGTTGAACCTTTCACCCTGTACGTAGTGAACCACCAGGGGATGGTGAGTCGCCCTGTGGTCGCATGTCGCTCCAAGAAGTACCCCGCGCCCCCCTGGAGCTCCCAGAGCTCAATACATCATACTCGACCCTCATAAGAGGGTCTCTGAATGACACCAAGTCATTCTCAAAAGGTCAAGAATTTGACCTTTCCCAAGGGCTTCATCAAAATGTCGATGACTTGTTCATCTGTACCGATATGTTGGAGCCTTATTGCTCCCTGCTGCACCATATCCTGAATATAGTGGTACTTGATATCGATATGCTTGGAGAGATCATGAAATACAGGATTCTCTGATAAATGAATCCCACTCTGGTTGTCACACAGGATCACGATGGTATCAAATGTAAATCCAAACAGCTCACTGAAGAGCTTTCGCAACCAGACCGCCTCATAAGAGGCCATACTAGCAACAACGTACTCTACCTCGACGGTGCTCAAAGCCACTGACTTCTGCTTCCTACTCATCAGGATATCGAGGTAGATCCCAAAGAGAAACAACACCCAGAAGTGCTCTTTCAGTCCACCGCACTGCCTGCCCAATCATCATCGATATATCCAAGTAGTCTCACATCTTTGGCAGTGTATCTCAACCCATGAGTGATTGTGCCACGAAGATATCTCAACAGATTCTTGGAACCAATCCAATGTGTGTGGTGAAGCTCAACCATATGTTGACTCAACATGTTGACTGCAAAGCATATATCCAAACGGGAGTTCACCAAGAACATCAATGCTCCGATGAGTTGACAATACTCAGTAGCATTTCATAAAACAGGTCCGGCAACACTACCGCTTAACTTCTTGAAGTCAAGCTCCATCGGGATAGTTACGGGCTTGCAGTCCACCATACCGAATCTCTCCAATATCTTCACCACATATTCCTTGAGATAGGAAAATCTCCCCTGGCTTCTGCTGAACTTCTAGTCCTAGGAAATAGCGCATCAATCCTAGGTCCTTCATCTCAAACTCAGAAGCCAACTTCCTCTTACATTTGTGAATGAGAGGATCTACCCCTATTAGAAAGAGGGCGTCAATGCACAGCACTAGTATGACAGGATTTTCATCTTCAACCTTAAAGTAAAGGTTAGGGTTGGCTTCACTCCTAGTGAATCCCAGCTTCATCAAGTAGCTATCAATCCTCTCATACCACGCTCGGGGTGCTTGCTTCAGCCCATAGAGGGCCTTCTTCAACCTGCACACATGATATTCTCGATCATGAATCTCAAATCCTTCGGGTTGCTCCACATAGACCTCCTCTTTGATCGAACCATGCAATAATGAAGTCTTGACATCCATTTGATATAAGTTCCATCCTTGCGAAGCAGCAAGGGCTATGATCGAGCAAATGGTGGTATATCGGGCAACAGGTGCAAATATCTCGTCATAGTCTATACCTTCCTTCTGAGAGAAGCCACAAACGACAAAACGAACCTTATACTTTTCCGCACTTCCATCAACTACATGCTTTATCTAGTGAAGCCATTTCAAAGCGACAACTACTTTGTCCTGGGGTTTGGGAACCACATCCCAAACATCATTTTTCATGATGGACTCATATTCCTCAGTCATAACATCCTTCCATACTTGATGCTTGACAGCTTTTGCAAATGAAAAAGGCTCATTTTGGATGATCGTGCTCATGATGGTCAAGTATCCCTGATACCTAGTCGGCTTCTTACTTTCCCGGAAGGTTCCCCTGGGTGCAACATGCCCTTTAGCATCATCAAGTGTCCCCCTAAGCCATGAAGGCCTTTTGCTAGAAGAGGAGGGCTCTTGCAGAGGGGGATCAATAGGATCCATAGGTTCTTCCACATCGGGCATCATCTTATCTTCCTTTTCCTTCGGCTCCCTGGTGTCAGCTTCTTTAGATCCCCTTAGAGTAGGAAGATTGTCAACTTTGCTAAGAGAAATATCTTCGTCAAAGGTGACATCATGGCTAATATCGACTTCCCTTTGACTAGCCACATAGATTCTATAGCCTTTATTATTTTTTCTATAGCCCACAAAGATTCCTTTCTTTCCAGATGCACCCAATTTATTCCTTTTCTCCTTCGGCACATGAAAATATACAGGACTTCCAAAAATTCTAAAATGAGATACATCAGGTTTCTTACCAGTGAACATCTCTTCGAGAGCCTTGGAACCCAATGCTTAATGAGGGCATCGGTTTTGTACATATACGACGGTATTTTCAGCTTCGGCCCATAGAAACTTCGGAATTCTTTGATCATGGAGCATAGCACGGAAAACTTCCACAATTGTACGATTCTTCCTTTCTACCACACCATTCTGCTCAGGAGTATATGGTGTAGTAGTCTCCCTCTTAATGCCAACCTATTTGCAAAAGTCATGAAACTCATTGGATTCATACTCAGTCCCATTATTAGTCCTTAAGATCTTGATCTTCTTTTCAGTTTGATTCTCGATCAAGGCTTTGAAGTGATGAAACCAGGAGAACACTTCATCCTTCTTTTTCAAGAAGTATATCCAAGTCTTGCGAGAATAATCATCTGTAAAAGTGAGGTAATATAAATATCCTCCCAAGGAGTTCACAGGCATCATACCGGATATGTCTGAGTAAACCAACTGCAATATATCAGAGGTCTTGCTTTGGCTTGAGGGGAATGGTCCCCTTTTGAGCTTTCCTTTGGCACATCCCAAACATACACCTTCTTGCTCTAATCTGAACTCGGGCATCCCGGTCCCCATTTTTCTCACATCGAGTAGAGCTTTATAATGAAGGTGAGCAAACCTCTGATGCCATAGTTCGAACTAAAGAGATGTGTCACAAGACATGACACCCAATAGACTTCCTCCGACATGATATAATGAATCAACTCGAAACCCAAGAGTGAAAGCATATTTAAAATTATTTTTCCATACACGTACCTTGCCATTGATGAAGTCCACCTTGTAGCCTTTGTCTTCCATTGCTGAAATTGACTCCAGGTTCTTTTTGAGATCAGGTACATATAATACTTCTTGTAAATGAATTGTTTTCCCTGATTCAATTGAAGAGTGACATTCCCTACGCCTTTCACGGGATATTTTGAGTTGTCCCCAAGAACAATTTCCAGGTTGATCTCCTTCTCTATCAAATTAGAGAGAGCTTCTTTGTAACCAGTGAAGTGCCTTGAGGCACCACTATTAATAAGCCAATTTCCCAGCGAGTCCGAGGGAGTAGTAGTAGAGAGGGCCGTTGGTAGATAATATTCATCTTTCTTATTGTTAACAACATTAGATTCATACCTAGAGTTTCTTGCCTTCTTGAAGGGTTGTCCTCTTCCTTGATTTCCGACATTTCTTTTACCTCTGCCATTGGACCTTCCATTCCTTTGATTGCCTTGAGAGTGATTTTGATCATCATCATGGTGTGAGTCCCTTTTATCAAGACACTCCCTAGCATAGTGGCCCATTTTGTTACAATTTTAACATCGACCTTTTATTCCACCTTTTGGTCCAACCTTTCCTTTGGATTTAGCCCCATAAATGTTTCTTCTTTTAGCATTAGAAGAAAAAGCAGATGGATGGCCTTTAAGTGCGAGCATTTCTTGCTCCTCCATCCTTGTTTCTTCTTGAATGCATCTTGCTATCAATTCCTCAAATCCAGGAATTACATTATTTTTTAGAAGAGTAGTCCTGAATATATACCATTCAGGTGGCAGTCCTCCAAGAGTTGTGAGTGTCATTTCCCTATCAGGAACTACTTCCCCAATAGATAGGAGATAATTCTTGATCTCGATGATCCTTAAGAAATATGCTTGCATACTCTCATATTTTCCCTTCTTAATTTCCTTCAGCTTATTTCTAAGGAACAAAACTTGATTTGCATAATTAACTTTAAATAAACTCACCAGTCTATCATAGATTTCCTTGGAGGTGGTCAGCTTGGAAACATAGGCCACCAGGCGCTTGTCGATAGAGTCCCGGATGATCTTCCTTGCTTTGACTTCTCCCTTGGTCCACTTGCTTCTAGTAGAAATGGATGCATTTGATGGAGGCGCAACAATATTGCCTCTCACATGGTCCAACACTTCCTACTTTTTCAATGTTAGATCGAGAGACATCTTCCATCTGTGATAGTCAGACTTCTCACGAAGTTTTTCTTCAGCAGGGAAGTGTGCCGAGGACCCCATGACTTCTTTAAGGTTTCTTCAATAGCCTTCAGTGATTGCTCTTGCTCTTGCTTGGGCTTTGTCTTCACCTCAACTCTGATACCATGCTAAATTATGGTATGTTCTATCCTTAGAGCAATTTACTTCTTTTTCTTCTTATTAACCATAGATTAGCAATCATATATACATTAAGTAAAGTGTAGATAGAACATTAAACAATCGACAAAAACAAGCCAAGACAAGAGACACAAGATGTGGCGGTTAGCCAAGGACAAACCCCAATGTGGGGAAACCCTTTGACCAAATCTTCTTTTATCTTCAATAGTTCAGTAGAGAGAAATAGTACAAAATAAAAAATCTGTAATTTTATATCAGCAGCAAAAAACCCTAGATCAACAAAGTCAAACTTGGTCAAACAACCCCAGATTGACTTCTAGTCAAATTGAAGAACTCGATCTTCAACAGCAATAAGTAGCAGCCCAAAACAGTCCTCAAAACATGGTCAAAACGACAATCAATATATCAACTCTTGCAGTCAGCCCTAACCAGTCAATGCTGCCCCAAAACAGTGATCAAATAGAGGTCAACAAGGCTGATTTGAACCGTGGCTAGCAAGAGAGAGAGTCCTCACACAAATCCGCAGTCAAGGGAGCCTATACGCTGGTCAACGCAGTCCTCTAGCACCCAAAATGTGTTGTTGTACCTTCCTGCGTCCTCCTTCTTCCACATCGCAGCTTGTTGGCCTAACTGTGTCCTCTTTCTTCTTCCCACATGAGAGTGTCTTCTTCCTCCTATGCATACCCAAGAAACTAGGAGAGAGAAGAGATGTGGAGATGAGATGATTGGAAAATGAATCAACATCTCTTTTATTTATATGATTCACTAGGCATGTGTGCCACACATTTAACTATTGGCCGAGCTTGAAAATTTGTCAGGTAAATAAAAATAAATTCATATCTCCATAAATACTTGTTGGAATCGGATGATTTTTAGATCAATACTACACCTCTCGACAAGAGGAATCTAGGAAAAATATCATTTGCCATAAATGAGGTGACCCACATGGAGTTTGGCCCTAGTTTCCAATTTTAACACTTACCTACTCCAGACAGTTTGACATTAGGAAAAAAATGAAGCTTTCCTTTAGGAGGATATATAATGAACGATGATAGTTGTATGATGATCCTATGTAAAGAAGTTTGATTGACAAAGGTTCCTCATGAAGGGAAAAGTTATTTAAGAAAAAATAAATTGTAGTAATCAATTATATTGATATCAACCATGGTAGCTATGTTGTATTAAGTGAAGTATTGTAAATAATAGTGATCAAGATACATTTCAAGGTTTTGGAAAATGTTCTTGGATGGTGTTTCTTCAAATGGTGAACCATGAGCTACTATGATATTAAAAAATCCTCAAGAAGAATGGCTTCCAAATCCCTTTTGTTTGCAATTTTATTGTACCAATAATGAAACTGTATATGAAACATTAATTTAGGCTTTGTCACTTACCCATCATGTGAAAATTCGAGACATTATTTTTTCAATGTGGTTCACGGTCCCCAGAGATCGATGGCTCACTATAACCATGGAATATTATTCTAGGTAGATCCACTTGAACATATCACTTCCCTCCGACTCAAACAAGGAGTCTGGCCCCGAGAGTGTCCAGAGAAATTGACCACGCGATCTCTCAGTAGCAGAGGTGATTAACTAGAGCACTCGACCAGTTGAGCTAACCCTCGGGCTAAAATTTGAGACATTATTATTGTGGGGGACACTAAATTTTTTGTTAATCAGATTTGCAAAACATATAAATCTAAGAAGAATAAGCTAAAAATTGTATATGCAAAGAGAGTTTGGGAATTAATCCAAAACTTTAATTCTTTCAACATATTGTTTGTCCTAAGGGAACAAAATTAGAAATATGAGTCTTTGGTAGTGGTTGCCTCTTTATTCAATCGATAATTGACTCATAATTCATTTAATATTGAAGTTATATTCCAACCATCTATCCAAGATAATGAAGAGTATTGGCAGATATTTGATAATGAAGAACATATTGCTAGGTTTTTTGTTAAATAAGATAATGAAGATGGTGAGATATCAAAAAATCATAACAAGCTACTAATGTGTCTTGAGTATATTTTTACTCAAGATGATCAAATCCAGATTAATAAGTTATCAAAAGAATCATCAACCAAGAAGATTCAAAAAGTTAAGAAGGTTAATATAGGGAGTCCACAAAATCTATAGCTAGTAAATTTAGGAAGCATATGCACTTAGCAGGAAATTTACCAATATAAAATATTGTTCAAAAATTTCCAAGATATTCTTGCTTGAACTTATCAAGATTTGAAAGAATACGATAATAAGATCATATAACATGTCATTCCACTAAAGGAAGGGGTAAAGCCAGTAAAACATAAGCCAATTGTTATATGGAAAAATCCATTACGTGGACAAAAGTGAATCCCATAGATCTAGTGGTTTGATCTAGAAACAACAAAAACAAAACACTTGTGTTTTCCTTAGAGAAATTAGAAAATGGAGGAGAAAGCCTACCTGGAATCCAATGCAAGTCCTCCTCTTCTCTTGGCTTGTAAAATTTAGCTCCAACTCCAATTACTATAAATGGGACCTGCAAAACAATTACAACAAGCAAGAGAACTACAAAACATACATAGCATAGACTAATATCTCTAATCAATGAGTCAAGAGGGCATTGAAATACATAAGCATCAAATAGACACAAGTATAGGAAAACAAAGCTTTTTGTATTAATGAAATGTAGGAGAATATTACAACCCTTTTGCAGTTCTTGACAATGTAGATGTCTCCCACCAAAACTTGTCCTTCCTTAGCCACAAAGCAAGCTTTCAATCTCAACTCAAGGATGGTAATGGATCCTTAGGTAAAAATAAGCAACATTAGGGCATAGCTAAGAGTCTCCAAAAGCCAACCTAGACTCTATGGGAGGTAGTGAATTTATAGGGTAAATGGGGTAGTTTAGGATTTACCAATCTAGGACTTAGATCCACATATGAGGGAGGATAAGCTCTAGGGATAAGAGATAAGACCTCTAGGATAGGATTTTGAGATCTCAATCAATAGTAAATGGTTAAAACCACCTAAGAAGCTTTTGGAAAGAGAATATTCGTAGTTATTTCTTATTTTTCCCAAAATTCTAGAACCATCACACCTGCAGCAAAGGCAACCTGCATTGGTCAGTGCAGGTTCCAGTTATGCAACATGCAACCATTGCAGGTGGCATAGAAGACAGGGTACGATGGGACCAAAAATGAGTTAAGAAATCTAATAAACAAGTAATAAATCACTCATAAAATAAATGGAAGACATATACACAAATCGGACATGGCGGAAAAGGCCTCAACCTCACTATATTCCTCTCATGATGCAATCAAATGTACAAATAATGATAATAGTACAAATAAATACATGAGGAAGTTTGTCTCAAGATAGTACGTCTATCTTGGGCACTATGGTTGAGTAAATTTCTCAACCAAACACTAATCTAGGAGCCTAAGTAGTTGGAGAGAATCTCTCAACCAACTCGGCCTAAACTGACTCCTACCCATGAGGAACAAACTCAATCTAGAAAGGTAGGATTAAATCCAACTTTCTTGATTTTAAATAATTTAATTGTTTTGGACTTATAATCGTTTTCATCACATGAGAGTGAGGCTAACATTCCCCCCCTCAATGATAAGTCCAAAATAAGAACAAGGAACCATCTTTCAAGTTCTCATGTTGATCCTAAAAAAAGCTGCCTGAAAAACTGCCAAAGCTGGATGCTGAAAAATCTCTAATCCGAAGAGAACATGAATCAACTACAAGTCTGAGTCATCTTTGAAATTTTTGCTTGACAACTCCATCATGTGCCAAGCTGCAAAAGGATCCATCTGTCCTTTGCTTTCAATTAGCATCCTTTGTCCACTGACAAAATGTTGATGACACCCACTGGCGAATCTGATGTTGATGAACGCCCACTAACGAATTTGTTGATGATGATTGCCCACTGGCTGATGATGTTGAAAAACAACTCATTGTTTCTTTTGCTGTGTTTGAAGACTGCTCACTACTGACTTTGTTGTTGATCGCCCACTAGCGAATTTGTTGATGCTCACTCGCTGATGAAAATGCCCACTCACTGCTTTGCTGATGTTGTCGAGACTTTCAGTATGACAACCACTGTCAATTTCATTGACATTTTCGCCCCTTTGTCAGTTGAAAGGAGAGACAATCTTCTTCAAATTATTTCTGAACTCCCCCCCTTCAGGTGTAGGAGTGTTTCACTGGTGTACTCCCCCATTCAACTGCACGAGAATACTACATTCATTTTTACTATTGGCTGCAATATGTGTGAATGAATTCGATTGTAAAACTTATACAATCTTCTGACCATGGATGACCATTCCCAGGGATCAATCCATGAAAAATTGATCTTCAATCTCGTTGATTGTTGTTGTTTGCTGCATTGTGCTGATGAATGATTTGACTTGCCACAATGGTGACAAGGATGGAGATAAAAACACCGATCTTCCAGATGACCAGTTCTTTGATAATGAAGGCATTTTGGTTTGACTGTAACTTCAGTTTGTGCGTATTTCTGTTTGTCTTTAACTTTCTCAGAACTAGTCGATGTGATTTGTGCAAGAAACCCTGCACTGACAAACTTAATGGGCCTTTAATAATCTGGGATACGCAAGTTGGCGTCATCTTTGACATATCCTAAGCCTCGTCAATTTTTGTTACTTTGGATTTCTTCCCATGGCTTGATGATTGGTTTGGAAGAAAGTTGAACTGGATCAAGGACCACTTCGACACTTGAAGTTGGTTGGATCAGTGACTTGGAATCATCATTGTATTTGTATTGTTCAAAGACTTGGAAGCATCACTCTTCTCTAGCAACTCAGTTCTTTGTAGTTGCGACTCCAGTTGAAGGAACTCAATCATTTCATGTGCATGTTGAAGATGCACTTGAATATCAACAAGATTTGTTTTGCTGACCTTCACCATTTCGTCAACTGATGATAAAATCAAATTGTTAAGAATGTGGGACAGTTGAATGTGTGTCACCATGTTAGCTTGCTCACTTTGAATTCAGGCTCGCTTGTACGGTTGCTTATTGCTGATTCTTTAAACATTTGCTAGAGTTTTATAACTTGGTTGCTTGAACTCTTGATTTCACACTCGCTTGATGACGATCGCTTTGCTTGAATGCTTCACTAACACTTTGTGAATGCTTCAATCAACTTCACACTGGCTCCTTTGTTGTAGATGCCGTGCATTAAACTTTCGCACTTGATTTTGTCATGCTCGCTTGCTTGGTTATCTGAATGACACGCTCGCTTGCTTTGTTATTTGAATGATACGCTCCCTTGATTTATTGCTTATTTCACTTGCGTTAAACATTGGCTTGATTTGATGCTCACTTGAAGCATATAATACTAGAATTCACACTCGTTTGATGATGATTTCTTGCTAGATGGCTTTCTTGAACTTGATTGATTGATTACTGACACTTTGTTCTTTCTTGAATGTACTCACTGAATGTGTTGATTTTAAAAAAGGAAGGTGTCAAACACTGTCGAAAATGCACCCAAGAGACAAATGACAAGTTCAATCTTGATGACTCAGTTGAAGACTTACTTGACTTAATGTATTCACCTTAACAATTCAAATTAGGGGGTCAGTTACAACCAAGGATGCACTCATACAATTCAGTTAAAACATGTTTATCTGCAAGTGATACAAAAAGTGTTAATGATGTTGATGTCGTCTTGGCTTGAAATGCTGGATTTTGTAGCGTCCTTAACTTGATTTCTTTGATTACATGGTGTGAAATGTGCTTGCTTGGAAGATGATCTTATCAAGTTGATGATGTGATGCTCTGTGTTTGTGTACTTAAGCTTGATTACAGGAACTTGATTAAGCATTCTTATACTTAATCTTGCTTATGTGCATGTAGTTGTTTAAGCATAATACAAAGAGAGCGTTTTGATAATCTGAATACAAGTCATGCACAAACATTCATTACACACAGTGTACCTAAGATCCCCTTATTCAATTTCGGGCGGATCTAGGACACAAGCACCACAAAAATTATGATTTTATTCATTACTGGAGTACATCATTCTTCAATGTCACAACTTTGTTGTGAAACTTCTCAATGAAAATGTCACACTTGCAAACTTTTGAAGCAAATTATCTTCAAAAACTACCTGCATTGACTCAATCGCTCTCAAAGTAAAATATTACTTTGAATTACAATAATGACTTTCACTTATCACTCCAAATACAAAAAATTCACTTATGACTTCAAATATGACTAAATCAAGTTCACCTTACCACTCCACATTTACAAAATTTTATACCTTATTACTTAAAAAAATACCAACATTTCTTATCTCTCCATTTCTAATATCAACTTACCAACACTTTATCTCTTCAAAAATTACAAATTTCAAAAAACATACCTCCCTGAATCAAGGTTCAGTTCTTCACAATCTTGAAGTGTCTGGAAAATTTTATACATACATGACTTTGGCGCCCGAGAAAATGCAGCAAACACAATAGGCCTTGCCCTTCTTTCAATTTCCTTATGATGGTTCCACGCTGCTATATCCATAGGTACCATTGCTGCTTGAGCTATCTAACCACTATATGCATGTTTTTAATTCAATTTCACGCAGATCTCACAAACCTCTTGTTGGAATACTGTCTTCAGAGTCAAATAAAGCTGGAGCAGAAGCATGCAAATATAAACGACTAGAGAGCTAACAGTGGTACTGATGTTAGAACAGAACCATAACAGTCTTCTGCCATGAATTAAAGTCACAAGTTTTTTTCTGCTACTGATTTTTACGGACATGGGTTATTTACAAACCATTTTGAAAGGAGATACACGAGACGAAAATTCCTTTTTAGCTAATTTAAAGTTTGCAAGGATGGGAGGAATGCCAGATTTATTACCGGATTCCTTTGCCAAAAAAGACACCAGAGGCCAAGTGATTACAACTAATGAAGCTGAAAGCAAGCGTGCACAGAAACTTACGACTGAGATATTTAATCTATCAATAACGAGTGAGGTCCATATTGTTTGTAGTTTCATTGACAAAACTTATGGAGCTCTTGCCTCAAATTGGAAGATCTTCGCATGATTACCCAGATAAGAAGAAGCCTTATTTTTTTCGGGACTTCTTCAGATAACACATGTAGAAATTTAATAAACAACTAAAACACTCAAACTGAAGGTAAGCGTTCTTTGATAAGTTAGACATAGATGATCATGGTCAAGTAACACTTGAGGACCTTCAAGTTGCCATGCAAAAGAGAAGGCTGCCACGACGTTATGCTCGCAAGTTTTTGTAGCGCTCAAGGATCCACATGTTTGCATAGTCGATTGGCTGGAAACAATTTTTGTCTCTAATGGAACAGAAGGAGCCAACTATGAAAAAATTGGCTCTATTTCAATTTTTTTTCTCAGAATCTATACGCTACAGGTATATTTTCGGCCCCACATCATTACCAATAATTTGATCCAGAGATAAAGTTTGCCCCAATGTAGGCTCCCACAGATCTCAAACTACACTGAGGGTTTTCTGTGCTTCCAATACTCAAACAACCATCACCCCATACTCAGAAATAAGTCCAGCACACACGTTCAGTAGTTCAACCTGTGACTTGCCCATGAACTCTAGGGAAATTATCCTTCAATAAAAAATGGATCTCTTTGGAGGCACATCATTAGAGCATGCTCTAAAACTCCACAGAGGATATGAGGATTTTATGTATGGATGGGAGCAAGAGGATTTCAATATCATTAATATAACAACCAAAATTAGTCTACATTTTTATCTCAATAAAAATCAACACAGTCTTTGACATGCTTTTACTTATCACTGGCATCTATGGACCTTACCAGAAATCAAAGATTTCTTTAGAAGAGGCTGGATTCAATTCTATGCACTTTTGGATGCATGAAACGCCAAATTGCTTAAAGTGGCCAACAACAAGGTGCAAATTCATTTCTAAATATCTCCTTTTCGTTCTACATCACTTTCACTGCGCTGGTGGCATCAATGGAAGAAGCTCAATCTTCTATCGGAGATGCAGACAGGGTTGGTAATAAGGTCAAACCTCAGGTAGCCTTTCCTGAGGCTTACACACAGTATTAACGCAACACTTTACTCTATGTACAGACTTTGGATCTTTTGCCGCTCCACAACTCATGTACATCCATCCACATGCAGACCCAGATTCTACAGTGCCTATGCAGTTCATTCATGCCCAGTCTGGGTGGATTTTTTTGTATGGGCCAACACACAACTTCGTTTATGTAGGTCCAAAATTCATTACATATGCACCACTGATGAATAAATGAAAATTCTCACAAATTTCACTAACTCTTTGAGCCATGGCTCTGATACTAATTGAAGAAATTTAATAAACAAGTAATAAAGCACTCATAAAATAAATAGTATACATATACAGAAATCAGACATGGCGGAAAAGGCCTCAGCCTCACTGTATTCCTCTCATGATGCAATCCAATGTACAAATAATGATAATAGTACAAATAAATACATGAGGAAGTTTGTCTCAAGATAGTACGTCTATCCTGGACACTATGGTTGAGCAAATTTCTCAACCAAACACTAATCTAGGAGCCTAACTAGTTGGAGAATCTCTCAACCAACTAGGCCTAAACTAACTCCTACCCATGAGGAACAAACTCAATCTAGAAAGGTAGGATTAAATCCAACTTTCTTTATTTTAATTAATTTAATTGTTTTGGACTTATAATTGTTTTCATCACTTCAGAGTGAGGCTAACATTTTAAAGCTTATAAACCCAAAATTCTTGGACTTTTTGGAGAAGTAATGCTTGAGGCTTTGTAAAGGGATGATGACAAAGTGTCAAAGATGTTGATTGATCTGGTTTTCATGCCATTTGAGTGAATGCGACAAAATGACCTGTTATCACCATGAAAGTTTTTTTTTTTTTTTTTCCCAAACCTGAACAGTTTACATTGTTCCTAGTCATGGTCCTAGATAGGTGTTAAGTCATTTTATGTTTTAATGGGTAGCTGATAGGTTAAGAGTCTCAAAAGTCTCATTTTCATATCCAAATAAAGTTTAACAACCTTATTCCATGTCTTAGAAGTCTCACATTCTGTTTAGAACTCATATCTTAAACCATTTTGAAAATTTTTGGAGTTAGCCCTGAAACCACATTTTCGTAGCGCAAACAGTGTAGGTTTGTTTTGCACTAAGAAAACGTTTCTCTTTTCGTAGCACTTTTTCCCAAAAATACACTAAGCGCACTACGAAAGCGCGGATTCGTAGGTAGTCTTGTCAAAACATCAATTCGTTCAAATTCCGTTAATTTTTCATTATTAGGTATCAACTAGGAGTTAGTTCTTAAGCATGCAACCATCCAAATCCATCATTTCAAATGTAGGGGTCATCATGATAGGTAATTTCAAATTTGAAAGGGCTAGATGGTTTCTTATTGCAGTTTGCATGCAAACACTCAAACAGATCGTTTTCAAATGATAAGCTTATGGTAATCTCTTACCAAAGCTTCTCTCATCTATAATTCAAGCGAGGCTAATTACCATTAACAAGCAAGGCTGACCACCATAAGCAAGTGAGGCTAATAAATAGAAATTCAAGCGAAGCTAATTTTTTACAGGAATTCAGATTGCAGAGATGCAGAAAGAATGGTTCAAAGAAGTATTTTACAGTGATATAAAAGTTGTGCTACGAAAACAGGCTATTTTCGTAGCGCAGTCATGTTTCATCTTCTTCTCCATTTGTTCGAGGTTCTCTTTTTGCACAGGTGGAAAACTGAAGTTTTAATGGATTGCTAACACATGTCACATATATGAAACAATCATCAATGCCAGCAAAACTACTCGAAGATAAGCATAAAGGATTAAGGGCTAAAAAGGAGGAACTCTGTCTCCTTGTTTTTAGGACAGTTAGGTCATGAATCAACAGGGTTTGTAACAATGTTGGAGGCATCATAAAGGTCGAAGACATGGATTAGCAGTTGTCAAAGAATGTATTTAAGTCATAGATAAGGTTGTTGAAACATGTTTTAGGAGTTTCACTCCTATTTGTATTAGGACTCCTAAAAGACAGTTAGCTGTCAGTTTGTAATTAAGAAGTTTGTTTTATGAGTAGATAGGTGTCAATTTTAGAAATTCAAATTCTCCTAAGGATGGATCATAGAATCCAAGGTTGTAAAAACTCTATATGAAGCATGAGGTCGAATTCCTCAAGGTTGGCAATTTTATTAGCAAAAGAAGCTGTGTTATTGTAGCAGACGGTGTGTTTTTCAAACTTAATACAGAGATCAATTTTACTACTCAAGATTCACAAGGGGTTTATGTGTTTGATATTTCTATGGCCTTTTTCAATTACTTATTTGCAGTGGTATGAGCATGTGTTACTTAGAATTCATTGGAAAATGCTCTAACTTCCTTCACATGCTTGTAAACTATGTTTATTCACTGTGTTACTGTTTCACTTATAAACCTAAACTCCAAGTGCCTTGACTTCCATGTTTAGCTTATTATGATGTTTTGTTGAAAACTATCTTTATTCCATAGCCCAATAGATGTTTGCTAATATTTGATTCAACCAGCTATACATTTTTGTCCATTTTTATTCCTAGAGTTAGCCACCTAATCATTAATCAAAAATCTTAAACCTATTGAGAGAGCCCTCTCAGGTTGAGGAGGCTTAGCCTCAACCGAAAGATTGGTTTTAAAGAGTTACTCAGAGTCTACTTGATCAGCAACCTATCAGGGTTAGATTTTGTGATAACATGACCTATATCAGATTGCCCCTAAAGTACAAAGTCAGAAGCAGTGGCTGAGGACTTAAGTGCTTTACTTTGTGACACATGTAGATCAAGAGAAGGTTGAGATCATCATATATTACAATACATAACCATCATGATAACCTTGTTGAGGTAGGCATACCCATACTCAGTCTCTAAGCCAATATTACATGTACAATGATCAAAAGTATCGTCCAGTGTGTTATCACTCAGATTTTTCCTTAGAAGTTATCAAAAGAAGGGACACTCCGAGATAACCACAAACCAATCTTTTAAGTACAGAATATAGCCAATCTATACTCAGAGGGGGTTCTCTCTTTATGATTTATCTTTGTTTTGTGAGATATTAGGCTAGTTATGAAATCTTGGGGGGTTTTGATTTTGTTTGGTGGGGGGATTCGAGAGCAGATGGATAGAACAAGGTATTTCAAGCCATTGGGCTATGGAGTCAACTAAATGATGGCTTAACTGGATCAGATTGATTTAACAAAGGAGAAATTTCACAGGGCAAGATAGCCAAACAAAAGACAAATGATAGTTTCAAATGGGTGAAATGGTCTTGAACAGGGAGGAAGGGCAACTAAGAATCCTTCAACAAGGTCCAAGATGAGGGAAAGTGGGTGCTCATTAACAAAAAGCAATTAAGTATTCTTTGTTAAATGGTCAGAATGATAAACTATGAAAGCAGGGAGCAATTAAGAATTCCCTACCTATAATAGCCTGGAAGAAAACATTAAGAATATAAACGATTTTAAAGACAGAAATGCAGTAAAGCTCTTTTTGAAATATAACTTTTCGTTTATCATTCAGATATGAAACGCATATGAATATTTATTAAACCAGAAAAAACTAGAAAAACACAAGATATAGAATACTTATTTGTTTCTTGTTTGACACAGGTATCCTGTAAAAGTCCTTTGCTTTATTACTTTGTTCCAGCCAACCATACAAAATTTGTTCAACAACACTTTAATTCCAAAAGTAATTTGTCTACAGAAATGTCTATGAATCCATGTTGTGGCCAGCAACACCCCCCCCCCCCCCCCTTGTTCATTTAAGTGTTGTCCAAAATACTAAATGAATGGGGACCCTTAGTTAAATTTTAGGAAAAAAGTAAGAGTTTCCTTTCTTCAAAATAAGGTTACCATCGTAAGCTTAGAAAGGTCCTTTGAATATTTTTTGACCTAAGTCTATGATAAGGGAAATATCTTTAAAGCCGCGTTGTAAAAAAGGTAGGAAATGCCTCCATTTCTCTATAATATCGGTATGCGCAAGACTCTCGTGTTAAGCATAATATCGCATCGCAATAAAGTGATACTCATAAGGAAAAACTTCAAGATTTTTCGATCTGCGATAACGCCGATCGCAAGATCGCATATCGTAGAAATGAGCTGGCAAGATTCGGCAAACATTAAACTTCTGCGACCTGCGATGTTGCGATCGCTGCGATATTATGTTCACGCGATCTGTGATGGTGCGATTTGCGATGGCGCGATCTGCGATGTTACGTAAGCAAATCATAAATCACTTCAGCACGAATCTTTAGGGCACGCTATTCAAAGAAAATCCACTTACCATAATCTAACTCAAGATCATGCGTTTTTAATGATAGTAAATGAATTAGTTGTCAGCTATTAAATGAAATGAGGACGCGTGCTTTTGTAAAGAATTACTTCACGTAAGGTGGCATATTTGATATATCTGTTGCATTTAAAACTCTCCCATCACCTTTCTTGATCAGTCATTTCCATTTCACTCGTAATCTGCAGGAACGAAGAGCTAAGACGATTCAAAGCCAAACGCAGGAAGAAATGGGAAAGAAAAATAAAGCTCAAGGCTCTGAGGCGAAGGAAAAGATGAAGGAGATGGCGCCTTTGTATACAGACACAGCCTGTAACAGAGACGCAGGGATATCGACATGGGAAAGCATGTACAGGCTGCTTGAAGAAGAAAATCCTAGAATAATGAAGGTTGATGCTGTCGCGGGCTCACAACGCTCTTCCGAGGCGTCCTTAGAGGAGCTAGCATGTTCATTTCTTCACCGGATAGCAGCAAGGCCCAAAATTCTACCATATACGGATATGATCAAGTGCATACTTGACAATGCAGAAATGAACAACAGACAATTCAAGGTTCAAGGACATGGGCTCATCGGATCATTCGCTGCGCAAGATTTAAAGCTTATGTATCATCTTCCTGAACCGCAGGCAACTTACAATGCACAATTCCTTAAGAAATTTGCGGCAGAAAACCCAAACCTAGCGGAGACCACCAAAGATTGGTCCAGAAAAGAGGAGCCGCTCAAAAAGGACAAAAACGGTATGTAAAGCACTGGTTCCCTCACCTCTCCGTATTGTTTCGCTGCGGCCATGCTTTGTAGATTATTTGGGATGCCGGATATCAATAAGTTTTCGTCTAAATGGCTACCATTAATAGATGCTGCCACAAATGCCGATATTATGGATTGGGCCAAGATCTTTTTTGATAATCTATACATGGCTATTATCAATTACCGATCTAAAAGATCCTTGTCTCAAAGGACCTATCCTCCTTTTTATCTGTCTGCTTATGTTATGGATTCTATTTGTTATGTGTCTAAATTTTCCACTATGGGTTGGAAATGGACTACCCAGGACCCATTACCTATCCATGTTTATCATAAGGTGTTATGGGATTCTCAGTTCGTCCCACACTTCTACCAGATTTGTCACGGGCTTATCTTACCCTTGTATAGAATGATGTATGAAGAGACCACCTCGGGGTACCTACCAAATAAACTACGACTGGAAGTAGAATGGAAGCAGAAGACGCAGGAAAAGGGAAAAGCGATCCAAGCATTAAACAGGTTAAATTGGGAGTGTTACTGGGCATACTTGGTCAAGACGCATAGTCAATGGATGACTGTGAAATGCATCATAAACGCAGCCGAAAAAGTAGTGCTAGCTCTCATAGATTCTGTTTTTGCAGCCCAGCTCAGCGCAGAAGTCAGCCAGCCAACTCTCCTCAAGCCCATGATGAACACTTGCAGCTTTAAAGACCAAGTTCAGAAGTAGCCTTATTTTAGAAAGTTGTTTTTTCTTTTAGATTAGATTAGAAAAAGGACGGTCATTTGAAAAGCGCATCCTAAATTTTGTAAAAACACTATTATTAGAATTAGGAAGTAGTATTTTAACCCTTCTCATGCATTTGGAGAAGGGTCCAAAAATTTGTCAAAAACTTGTCCTCGGAACATGCACTTCTGCACCCTCAGAGGAGGTTTTGATGAATGGATGGATCGAGATTTATTAATGTTTGCATTTTAATGTCTGCTACTGATGTTGCACTTTTGTACTCTTAGTAGATGTTAGAACAAGTAGAGATAAATCGTTTTTGCTTGAAGCTTATGGGTAGGATTAGTCATAGATGGTACTTTTATCTCTTGGCCATTTCTGCTTATATTCTTAAAGTGATATACAGTTTTTAGTTGTTTATATGTTACTGCATGAATGTATGAGTTACCATTTGGCACTTTTGTACGGTGGAGCCATTTATTTATGTCTGATATATGAATAACTTATTATGCGATATGCTGTTCACAACTATTTTGCCTAACTTTTTATGCAAAGTGGTTTATCTTAATTGATTTCTATTCTTATGATAGCTGAATGATCTTTATTAACAGTTATTGTTTGAAATCTCTTTAGATCGCATAATAGAAGAAATTCACCCCGGGTTAGCGTAGATTAGATGTGTTGTTTCTCATTAGATTACAATAGCATAGAGTTAGTTTAAAAGTTTGAATTAAATTAGCTTTAAGTACTCTTAGATCAGCATCATCCAACTCTACACACACACACACCCTTAGATTGGGAAACTGGTCCCATTATCCCCAGTCGGACCCGCTATACCAAACGGATAAGGAGCTGCCAACCAAGGTCCGGACCGGGTGGGTATCCCCCTTGTTGTCGACCCGATTTTCGGGGCTTCAACATATTTGGCGCTAGAAGGAGGGCCTGAACATAGTGTCTGTTGGAATGATTTTCAATTGTAACATCTGAATCAGGATGGCTGCTCACAAACTTCCCATTTGGAGTTGCATCCATGTTCCTACCTCTTCCAACACTCCACCTGAAGTGGTAAGACTCTTGTCTCAGGTAAAATTCAATGGTAAGAATAATTCTTCTGCTTTTAATCATGCTCTTCAATTTATTCAAAGAGTTTCAAGTTCGGATATTCAAAGAATTGATGAAGGCGTTTTATGCAGAATTTTTACTCTTACATTCACGGCGGAAGCTAGAAAATGGTGCAGAACCCTCCCAGTTGCATCAATTCACAGCTGGGACCAATTCGTCAAGATTTTCATTTTTGAATTTGATTGTTATGACTATGACCAGGTATATGATGAAATTGATTATCTACGGAAACAAGATGAATCTGTTAGGGATTTTAATATGCGATTTCATCTTAATTGTCTAAAGTATGATCTTGAAAGTGAACTCATGGATGAAGAACCTTCAGATTATGCTGAGTATTCCCTGCCTCCTATGTCTGATCAAGCAGAAATTAGTTCAAACTTTGTCTCATTTTCTTCTAATGTGAATGAGGATTCCAATTTGAATATACAAATCACCCATGATGAAGAAAGTTCCCAAAGCCTAGGAGACATGCATGCTCTAATGCAAGAAGACAAAAGCGAGAATGCTGGAGGAAAGCCTGCCTTGGAACCAGGAGATGACTTCGATACAAGGTCAGATAATATCGTTGCAAACCAACAAATGCAGATGCCAAGGTTAGAACAACAAACTATTTCTCTTTCAAAAAGTATCAGTACACAAAGGTATGATCTAAAGCCCGATGTCTATGATGAATCTGATGAACAAAGATTTTTCCATGATGATATTTTCAAATGCATTGTTCCAGAATCGCATTTTTCTCTTTATCCTGATGTTTTTAATGATGATAATTTTTCCCCTCTCAATATTAAAGATATCTCAAAAAGTACAGAGGATTATTCAAATGAATCATCATTAGGTTTTCAAGATAATAAGACAGCTATAGAACATCCTTTGATCATTTTCAAACAAGAACCACTTGACCTTCCTTGTCTGAAAATATATGACGAAAAAGAGAAATCTAGGGAAACCTGTAAAATCATTTATGATAGCTACTTTGCCAACGATGATGTTGTTGATTTATCCCAAGTAACTCAACAAAGCTCAGATAATGAGAGATATTCTAATGCAGAAATCATATCAGTCAATCCTCATTTCAAAGTAAAAGATCATTTGCATGATTTTACTATCCAAGACAATGCCCCGATCTATGATTCATATCATGAGGAAACCCCCATGCCTATTCACAATCATAACTTGTCCTCTGATTCACAAGACGGAATTCGAAATTGCTCGGATCCCATAATTCTGGCCAGTTCTTGTGAAAAACAAGATATTCCAAGTCAATCCCAGTTGTGCTGTAACACTATTTGTACAGATAATCATTTCTTTCTTTCTCACTTGCACTCATTTTGTACAAAATCGGATTGTGTTTTAAATTTTCAGACTTTTGATAGATTACTGTGGCATGTTGAGCACCTTATCAAAGAACATTCGAAAGATGTGCTACCATTTTGGAAAGCTAAATTGTGTCAAGGAAGTATAGAACTTTTTCAATTCCAAGATCAATCAATATCAGACTTCCTTAGAAAACTTATTTGGCATCCAAAACACCATCAACGAAGGAAAGTACCTTTCGAAACTTGTCGGAAATTCGCACCAATTGATAAATCTCTTTCCAGAAATTTCCATCTATTCTTCATTGATTTATTTAGTGATTCATATATGGAAACTTTCCTTTTACAAGAAATTGCTAAAAGCTCAACTTCAACCCACAGTAGGTTACAGGCCATTAAAACTAAAAAATCATATTCGCAACCTGGCTTGTCATCTTTCCTATTACGAGATCATCAATCCATAACAGAAATTCATCCTGATTTTTATGATCCAATAGGTATCCAGTTGGAAAGAAGTTTTCATGAGAAAGAGATTTCAGACAGAATTCCAACTGAAGTTACACATTCTTATTCCACATCCAACATTAACAGTCCAAGAAAAATTTTGTTCTTAACACTGATGTTTGAAAGTTACATACGTGTAGGAATAAAAATGAAAAGATGGCTCCACTGGAAATATCATTTCACCTAGTTAATTTTCTGTATATAGTTAGAATAGGAGTAGGAGTAATTTAGCTAGGTTATTAGGTTTACTTTTAATAGTTGGTAGGCAAAATAAGAGAAGAGATTATCCCTATTCTGTACATAACCCTAGGGAATGTCTACCTCTCATTTCGTTAAATATTTTTCTCCGTAATAAAATTTGCCATGGTTAACAAGGATTTGACATTTACTAAAGACACCTTTTCTCTATCAAGCTTTTGAACTTCTGCTTCTATGAACAGCAAATCTTTTGGAAACTTGATCTTTATTATCAATAGAACTTTAACCCAGATATGATACTAGTTTCAACTCCAAGAAATTTGAAAAAAGCTATCTTAGTGAAGAAATTGTTTTATGTCAGTACAATGAAAGGTATCAATACTGAAATAAAGATTCTTTATAGAAACAGCCATTTCCAAAAAACTCTATTATTGTCGTCCAGAACTTTCTTAAGGAAAGAAAATTTGACTTCCTCCCTGCTAAAGGAAATCACAGCATTCAGAGGAACAATCCGAAAAAAACACTATATCTCAAAGAATAAGAGGTCTCATCACGAGCCGGCTTATCATGATCACAGATATTATAACTCGCTGACTTTGCCAATACTGTCCACCAAAACAGGGCAACGACTCAAGATTGTTGCAATCAAAAGACAAGGGGTCTCATCACGAGCCAACTTGTTCAGCAAAAGTGTAAATCAAGTGAATGATTGTGTCATAATTTGGCCACCAAACCAAGACATTGTTCTTTAGAGAATAAAAAAGGAAAAAAGTGTCAAAATGGGTTTTTCTCTGAAAAGTTGTAAATAGCCTTAAGCAGGATAAAGGATCATTACTGGGTAATAGGTAACCCTGTCGAGGCTATGGACGCCTGCTGGCAGCAGAGGCTCTACCTACAACAAAGGAGCATATTTAAAAGGCTACTACACAGGGGAAATTTTATTTTATGTTTTACAAGACCAAGTAATGGCTGATGTAAATGCAAGGACAAGCTGAAGATACAAGTAATTAAAATAGAAAGAGGTTGAAACGAAATATCATTGACAGTTTGAAGTATAATATGCTTTATCTTTTTATAATAAATTTTAAGTTCTCTGAGAAAAATTTTTGTTTCGGAAGTTTGAAAACGTCAATAGAAGATCAGAGATAACTGGTTCTCCCAAGTGAATCGCCAATTGTTGTGGCTAGCAACACCCCCCCCCCCCTTGTTCATTTAAGTGCTGTCCAAAATACTAAATGAATGGGGACCCTTAGTTAAATTTTAGGAAAAAAGTAAGAGTTTCCTTTCTTCAAAATAAGGTTACCATCGTAAGCTTAGAAAGGTCCTTTGAATATTTTTTGACCTAAGTCTATGATAAGGGAAATATCTTTAAATCCGCGTTGTAAAAAAGGTAGGAAATGCCTCCATTTCTCTATAATATCGGTATGCGCACGATTCTCGTGTTAAGCATAATATCGCATCGCAATAAAGTTATACTCATAAGGAAAAACTTCAAGATTTGCCGATCTACGATAACGCCGATCGCAAGATCGCATATCGCAGAAATGAGCTGGCAAGATTCGGCAAACATTAAACTTTTGCGACCTGCGACGTTGCGATCGCTGCGATATTACGTTCGCGCGATCTACGATGGTGTGATTTGCGATGGCGCGATCTGCGATGTTACGTAAGCAAATCATAAATCACTTCATCACGAATCTTTCGGGCACGCTATTCAAAGAAAAGCCACTTACCATAATCTGACTCAAGATCATGCATTTTTAATGATAGTAAATGAATTAGTTGTCAACTATTAAATGAAATGAGGACGCGTGCTTTTGTAAAGAATTACTTCACGTAAGGTGGCATATTTGATATATCTGTTGCATTTAAAACTCTCCCATCACCTTTCTTGATCAGTCATTTCCATTTCACTCGTAATCTGCAGGAACGAAGAGCTAAGACGATTCAAAGCCAAACGCAGGAAGAAATGGGAAAGAAAAATAAAGCTCAAGGCTCTGAGGCGAAGGAAAAGACGAAGGAGATGGCGCCTTTGTATACAGACACAGCCTGTAACAGAGACGTAGGGATATCGACATGGGAAAGCATGTACAGGCTGCTTGAAGAAGAAAATCCTAGAATAATGAAGGTTGATGTTGTCGCGGGCTCACAACGCTCTTCCGAGGTGTCCTTAAAGGAGCTAGCATGTTCATTTCTTCACCGGATAGCAGCAAGGCCCAAAATTCTACCATATACGGATATGATCAAGTGCATACTTGACAATGCAGAAATGAACAACAGACAATTCAAGGTTCAAGGACATGGGCTCATTGGATCATTCGCTACGCAAGATTTAAAGCTTATGTATCATCTTCCTCAACCGCAGGCGACTTACAATGCACAATTCGTTAAGAAATTTGTGGCAGAAAACCCAAACCTAGCGGAGACCACCAAAGATTGGTCCAGAAAAGAGGAGCCGCTCAAAAAGGACAAAAATGGTATGTACAGCACTGGTTCCCTCACCTCTCCGTATTGTTTCTCTGCGGCCATGCTTTGTAGATTATTTGGGATGTCGGATATCAATAAGTTTTTGCCTGAATGGCTACCATTAATAGATGCTGCCACAAATGCCGATATTATGGATTGGGCCAAGATCTTTTCTGATAATCTATACACGGCTATTATCAATTACCGGTCTAAAAGATCCTTGTCTCAAAGGATCTATCCTCCTTTTTATTTGTCTGCTTATGTTATGGATTCTATTTTTTATGTGTCTAAATTTCCCACTATGGGTTGGAAATGGACTACCCAGGACCCATTACCTATCCATGTTTATCATAAGGTGTTATGGGATTCTCAGTTCGTCCCACACTTCTACCAGATTTGTCACGGGCTTATCTTACCCTTGTATAGAATGATGTATGAAGAGACCACCCCGGGGTACCTACCAAATAAACTACGACTGGAAGCAGAATGGAAGCAGAAGGCGCAGGAAAAGGGAAAAGCGATCCAAGCACTAAACAGGTTAAATTGGGAGTGTTACTGGGCATACTTGGTCAAGCCGCATAGTCAGTGGATGACTGTGAAATGCATCATAAACGCGGCCGAAAAAGTAGTGCCAGCTCTCATAGATTCTGTTTTCACAGCCCAGCTCAGTGCAGAAGTTAGCCAGCCGACTCTCCTCAAGCCCATGATGAACACTTGCAGCTTTAAAGACCAAGTTCAGAAGTAGCCTTATTTTAGAAAGTTGTTTTTTCTTTTAGATTAGATTAGAAAAAGGATGGTCATTTGAAAAGCGCATCCTAAATTTTGTAAAAACACTATTATTAGAATTAGGAAGTAGTATTTTAACCCTTCTCATGCATTTGGAGAAGGGTCTAGAAATTTGTCAAAACATTGTCCTCGGAACATGGACTTCTGCACCCTCAGAGGAGGTTTTGATGAATGGATGGATCGAGATTTATTAATGTTTGCATTTTAATGTCTGCTACTGATGTTGCACTTTTGTACTCTTAGTAGATGTTAGAACAAGTAGAGATAAATCGTTTTTGCTTGAAGCTTATGGGTAGGATTAGTCATAAATGGTACTTTTATCTCTTGGCCATTTCTGCTTATATTCTTAAAGTGATATACATTTTTTAGTTGTTTATATGTTACTGCATGAATGTATGAGTTACCATTTGGCACTTTTGTACGGTGGAGCCATTTATTTATGTCTGATATATGAATAACTTATTATGCGATATGCTGTTCACAACTATTTTGCCTAACTTTTTATGCAAAGTGGTTTATCTTAATTGATTTCTATTCTTATGATAGCTGAGTGATCTTTATTAACAGTTATTGTTTGAAATCTCTTTAGATCGCATAATAGAAGAAATTCACCCTGGGTTAGCGTAGATTAGATGTGTTGTTTCTCATTAGATTACAATAGCATAGAGTTAGTTTAAAAGTTTGAATTAAATTAGCTTTAAGTACTCTTAGATCAACATCATCCAACTCTACACACACACACACCCTTAGATTGGGAAACTGGTCCCATTATCCCCAATCGGACCCACTATACCAAACGGATAAGGAGCTGCCAACCAAGGTCCAGACCGGGTGGGTATCCCCCTTGTTGTCGACCCGATTTTCGGGGCTTCAACAATCCACCCTCAATACTTCGAATGAGGAAGTATTTATACAAATGTTTACATCAAAATATCTCCTAACTAAGAGAGATATATTCTAGGAAAACTAAATATCTTTTACATGAATATAGAGACAGATGGTCTCAAATGTAGAAACTGAATGTGAACTGATTGTTGCTGTCCCTGTTTTTGTTGAAGGAGCTGGAGGCAGGTCCTATGAATATGCATCTTGTTGTCATGCTAGTAACTCTGTGTTGGACATCTGATTTTATCTTTTCACTAATACTCTTTCACCTGTATCTGATACTCTTTACCTGTTCACCATTTTTCACCCTTTTTACCAAAATTTACTGTGGTAATTATTTCTCTTTACCTCACTTAAGTCATGGTAATTTACAGGATGTCAGTCATGCTGGACCACCAATCATCTTTTGGTATTCTTGTCCTTGTCAGCTTCCTGTAGATTTCATCTGCTTTAGTATATTTCACAAAATTGGGTTGCACTGGGAATAGGTGCTTCACTTCATGTTCAATGTAAAAAAGGTTCTCCAAACCATCATAGAGAACTTTCCCTGTGGGCAATGCCTTGACTGCAGATGAACTGGCCTGACTATCAGCTTGCTGATGCAACTTGTTGATGTAGTCTATCTGAACCATTAGCTTGTCATTGATGACTAAAGGACTTGGGAGTCCTTTACTTTGTAAGATGCCAAATTTCCTCATGAACTCATCGATATCTTCCTGCATACTTTGACATCTGTGTTCTAGGCCTTGCATTAGATTCCTTTTGGTCAACACTTTCTTTATTTCGAGGATGGTAGCAGTCCTATCCTCAATGTTTAATTGCTCCAACTATTGCCTGTTTCTACTGTTTAGAAAATTGATTAACTGGATTGCCTCTTCAGGCTTTCTACCCAATTCCTCTCTGGTCCTTTGAACTTCTTCAAGAGCAGGCTTAACCAAATCAATTTGTTCAAAAATAATTTGAATGGATGACCAAATATCATTGATGGAATCAATGATATTGGTCCACAATATTCTCCTGATCTCTGTCAAGGGCTTTTCAAATGTAAGGTATTTCTCCAGTGCTCTAATCTGTTGGGTTAAGCCTTTGTTTTTCCTCATCTCTTCTGCAAAATTGATTTTTGATATATCATATTTCTACTCCAAAGTAGTGAATTTCTCTTTCACTTTCTGCAGTTTTGTAACTTGGAGTTTCATCTCCTCCATGGATTTGATTAAGTCTTCTGTACTCTGTGTTGGTGTACCTGTCTGTGATGTACCTGTTACTTCTATGGGTGCAGTTGTTGCCAAAGGAATATTTGGTGCTAAAGCTGATGCCAATGTAGAAGGGACTGTTGTTGAAACTATAGGCACTACAGTCTGGGGTTGTGTGGTCAACTCACTCTGCCTTGACTGTATTGCTTTCTCTAATTCCTGCTCTATTTCTTTTAATTGCTCATTTAGCTTAAGGACCAAGTCCATAAGCTCTTCTTCATTTTTCTTCTCAATCACTTCAGCACTCTGAGGGTGAATGAGTGGTGGCAATTTCAATTGTTTCCTAAGTGCAGCTATATCTTCATTTTTTTTCTTTATTAGGTTTTCCGCTACCTTGACATCTTTTGGGTCATGGCCCAACTCAATAATCAACTCCTCCAATGATTTGATTATGTTGTCTTTTGCTTGTGAGGAGGCCTTTTCTAGTTTCAATTGGGCAGTAGTGTTGCTCAGTGAATTTTGCAACCTATGTGCCATCATTTCCTTGCTAGTTAGTGTAGAATAGACCATCTCTCCTGTTTGTTTGTGCAGTTCTATCTGGTTTATTGGGTGGATGTCTTTAGCCATGACTTCAGAGTCAATTTTGAGATAATCTGCCAACGATTTTGGCTACACCACTCTGGGCTTTAGAAAGCTCACTTGCATTTTGCTTTCTTTGATGTCAAAAGCTGACATCAATCTGGTTTGATTTGTAGGGGCCATCTTTAAATATTGAGCATAGGCTTGGGCCTTCAGCTGCTCATTCTTTGTCTTGATTTCCTTAAACTTTCCTTTGATATCTATAATTTTCTCAGATGAAGACCTGAGAGATGAAACTTCTATACTTTGTTGCCTTTCCAGTTCTTGCCTCTGTGAGCTTGAAGGTGTCCCACCTGTTGGGGATGTATGTAGACTGTCTGCTCCTTCCTTCCTCATGCTCTCTATGGTTTCATCTATGAACTCCTCCTCTGAATAAGGATTCAACCTTTGCCTCTTAGCAAAGGTTTGATCTGTAGGTCTGTTAGAAGGGGTAGCTACTTCCCTATCTCTTTTTAAATTCTTTTCCTCATTCAGAGGAGTCTGCACAACTGGGGGATTTCCCATATTTGTAGGAGCTAGGTGTGGCTGTGGTGGAGCTCTTTCTTCAGAGATTTTAGGCTGCTCTGATACCTCTGGCTATTCTGATACTTGTAGTTGTCCTGTTTGTTCTGATGTAGGAACACTAGTTTCCTGTGTTTGTCCCTGTGATTGCTCTGCTGTGGGAGCACTGGTTTCCTGGGCTGGCCTTTGGGAAGACTCGGTATGCACCTGTACAAAAGAGTCCAGGTCAAGTCTCTTCTCCAAATCTTTCATTACATTCTCAACTTCAACTTTATCACTATCTTATTCTATCAATGTCCCTTCTCTTCATTCATCTAAGTTGGCATATTGTTCTACCTCAGGGATTCTGTGACGGATGTAGGGTGAAAGCTTATGTTTTGTCCTCCTGTCACTGATGAAACCATGAGGGTCATAAACCCAAGCAAAGCTTTTCTTTAGTCTCATTGTTGTTTCTATGATTTCTTCTGCTCTTTTCCCTGCTTCTCTATTGTTGCACACAAATGGGCCTAAGTGGTCTTTAATCCTCAATTAGGCTTTCTTCTTTGCCTTGGTGAAATGAATTTGGTCAGAGTTTAACATTTGCCTGTAATATTCTAGGGCAAACAATCTCATAGGAACATACTTAGGTAGTTTGAAAGGAGGGAGTTCACAACCATAGATTCGGATCTCAATGTGATTCTGGTACAAGTACCAGTCACCTATCTTGTACTGCTTTGACAGTTGAAGGATTCTCTTGATATCATCACTGATTCTTGGGGGAGGATGTCCTGTCAGCATGGTGGTTATAGGATAGAAAAATTGATCTATGAATTCATTGTATGAATGGAGAGAAGTGTGTGAGTAATCAAAGATGGAAGTCTAGAAAATGACTAATCTGGGATTACCTCTAGTATCAAGCTTATTCACAGAGAATGGGAATTTTTCATTTTGGTAATACAGAAAGTGGTGATACAAGACTGTGGAATACTTGAACACTCTCTCATTTTCCAATCTCATGAACTGATCATGGATTTTGTCAGATATGAATGTAGCATAGTCATACTTGGCAGTAGGGGGCTGGCCAGGGGTGAAGATAGTCATATAAGCAAAGGTCATTTCATCTACATATTCATTGCTTGAGAAACCAAGAATACAGGCAATCATGGTAATAATATCCCTACCTAAGCTTGTAAAAGTAGTTGTCATATAGGGTGGAGGGTTTTCTGAAATGTATTGCTCTAACATGAACATTTGGCAAACTCAGGCGATCTCTAAGCTGGATAGTTTGGAAGACTTGTCAAGTAAATCAGCAATAGACAGAGGAGTAAGGTTCTGACTAGGTTGCAACTGCAATATTTCATTGACGAAGTCTGATGTAATGGTAAAAAGGATTTGCTGGTCGGGGACATTACAACTCTAAGATTAGGGTTATAATTGGCATGGCACTAGTGAACAATGTCTGGGAAAATGTTCATAGAAGGGAATTGGTACTTTGGGAGAATGGATTCCGACAGACAATATTGTCAACATTATTGAGGTAAAGGTTCTGGTATTTACAATGCAGTCTCAAGGGGGAGTCATCAAATGTGAGGTCTTTGATTTGGAAATCTTGATCTGCTAAGGGCAGATAATCCAAATCTCTATGAGGAGTAGTGATAGGAGGTACATTGAGGGCTACGGGGGCTTCCATTTCTAGTTCTTGTGGATTCAGAAATGGAAATGGGGTTTTTGAGTAAAGTTGGTGAAAACAGAGGGTCTTGGGAGTCTTTACTATAAGTTTTGCAACTGAATTACACTGAATTTTGGGGTTTTCAATGTAATCTCAGAGGACATTAAGTATTTACAGGGTTTCTAGAAGGAAACTGGTAAATACCTATTTATGGAGTGATTGGCAATGGAGTACTAGTTCACTAGCTGCAAATGGTGGACTAGAGCGGCGTCGGACTAAAATTTTCGGGGCAGTTAATGGTTGGAGTACGAGCTGGTCAAACTCACGTTATGGTTGCATTCATGAGTTTTTAGAATAATAATGGAGAAATAGATTAACTTTGTTTTGTATGCAAAGTCAAAGTTTTTGGCGGGTTTTGTGATACAGACAGATGGCGTTAGTGGGGAGGCGACTTGATGTTTTGTCGTTAGCGGGAGGCGGTAAGCGGGTTTCATCGCACTGCTTTTGGAGGGTAAGTGGTATTTGGGGGGAGCAATGCGATGCCATACATCTTTCGACACGTAGCATCGGCACTGTTCATGAAACCGCTCACATCATGCGCTAAAGGTCGACCAAAAGGCCTGTGCGATATGAGCGAAGGCCATCGGATCTGAAGGATCCGATCAGACGATGGTCGGGGTAATGACGTGACTGATGGATAACAGGGGCAGGCCTGATATTAATTAAAGGATTTAATCATATCGAGGGCGATTTGATTGGTTGGGAGAGTTATTAATTGGTCTGGAGGACTAAATTAATCCTCATTAAATGGTGGTGGGGTCGGGTTCTTAATCAACTACAGATTAGTTGATTAATCCCATTTATTATTTGTTTTTTGGTTATACTTAACCATCAGGGCGAGATATGTAATAATTTGGGGTTTTGCATAATATAATAATACGGGCATGGGTAATTTTCTTTTATTTGGGAATTATATAATAAAACATCAATGGTTAATATGACCAAACGAATGGGAAAGCGCTAAGTCCCATGTTTTCCAAAACCATTTCGTCATATAACATATTGATTTAGGCTAAAGTGTACGAAAGGGTTTTTATGAAGATTTATTTCAATTTGCCTAAGTAAAATAGGATTGTACTTAGGAAAAGTTTTATCAAAGGAATGAGTGATCTTATGGGTGGTTAATGTTGATAAAAGGGACTTAAGTACTCTAGGCATTTCCAATTATTAGGCCGAGGGTCCGGTCCCTCCAAAAGTCAGAGAAATGCTCTGAGCCCCTCTAACTATGGAAATTACCTTTAGCACTTAAGGAATTAGTGAAGATTTTAGGGGAATGAGTAGGGAAGTTAATTATTTTGACTTTGAATGTTGGTGTGCCTTTCCATGTGATACATGTCTTTGCATAGTGATGAAAGTAAAAGATTTAAGCATTTAAACTTAACATTCACCACACATTTATTCTGCAACCATCATCTACTTACCCTACCTACTTTATCCTAGGATTTTCACTTCTTTATTAGGGTGCACTTAGACTGGCACCCTTTTCAAACTTTTTTTTATTTTACATAGTGATATCTATCTAAATCTAATCTTATTACATCCAAGGGCTCAGATTACATTGTTGAGCTCCTTTTATTCACTCTACCTATCTACTTATCTGCCAAGATTAAACTGTTTGGTCAGATCTTTATTCTCTATATCTAAAACATGAAATTGAAAACATGGACTAGTCAAGCTTAAACTATTTGACTATTCATGAATTGTGGCATAGGTGACAAGCTGCACACAATTTTTTATTATGAAAAAGTAAAAAGTAGTGGCATTTAGACTTGTACACTTTCATGGTATTTTCTTTTTGTTGGGCTTCATTTTCTTTCCTTTTTTGACCTTTTCTTTATTCTTTCTACCCTTTTATTCTTTTTCTAGGGTATACCCTCTTTACATTTTTTTATTTTTTGATTTTTTACAAATATGGAAAACATTTGCAACAAGCAAAGGTATGAACATATTTCAGAGCTAACCCAAGTTAATCATGATATATGACACCTATTGGTATAGGAACCTAACATAATGATAGCGATGGTGGGCGCATGCTTGGAAGACCTTTGGAATGATCATAGCCATCATACTTTGTGATTTGGTATGAATCCCAAAATCGTAGCCTGGATGGATGAAACTAGATTTGGGGCCTTTTATCTCGTTCACTCAATAGTACGAGTCTAACCATGTGAGTAAATGAGTTGGAGACGAACATGGTAGACACCATCTAATTACTAACCAATGAAGTAAGTCGTTAACAGATGCAGGAGGAACCACCAATAATGATAATGACTCTCAAGGTACTACGATGCAGTCTATGTGGCCTGAGTGAATGAGCTGAAGTTGAACACCACACAAAATTTTCCGGTTGAAGGCCAATGATGAGAACCAATTGCCGAAAAAAAGGAAAATTTTGATTGAGGTATCTAAGTCCCAAGGTATTGAAGGGAGTTTGAAGTCAACTTCCTGGGTAATGTTTTGATATCGACAGGAAGTGACCTATTGCAGGAGGGCCTTAATGTATCCCCCATCAATGACATGAAATGAGCATCAATATTTTAGACAAAATGTAATGATGCAGAGATGGTTCAGGAGAGGCAGACATGAAGTAAGGCTTAAGGGTATTGTAGCAGATGTCAACTGGGGGCGAACTTTCTCTTGAACATATCACAACACTTAATGGAGTTGATAGCATTGACTGAGACCCATGATGAAGGTGTGATCAACAATGAGGCAAGCGGATTTCCCAACCCAAAGCAGTCACAGAGATGAAATAAAAAAGTGTCATGTTCAAGAGAAATGTGCGACCATTAATAGGTAAAATGCCCTGTTTTCCCAATCTCCCAACCATTTTTGGCCAGTACCTCTTAATTTTTGACAAGTTTGAGGAGGATAACATATACTTGATCTATAAGTTCATCCTTCGAAAGAAACCTTCTGAGTGTTTTTAATGAACCTTGAGAAGGAGTGGTTTGATCTCGTCATGCTTGACGAGTCCATTATTGTTTAATAATTTTACGAGTCCAACAAAGGCATAACTCAACTTCTTTTTCATGTTTAGACAGTTTGAAAAAGAGGCAAAAAATAAAATTGCAAAAGGTTCCTTTTCGTAAATTTAGTGTATTGAGTTCGAAAAGGCATGAAATGATCCACAGGAGAACCTTTTAGTCATGTTCGACTAAAGTATTCATTTTTCATAAATAGTCTATCCCAATCCGGAAAAGAGTTAAATTTATACCAGGTAGATGTCTTTTCATTTACTTTAACGAGTTCAAAAAAATAATTGCTCAACAATCTTTTCATGTTTTGGGAGTTTGAAAAGAATTGAAAGAGGAATCTAAGGCATTCCTTTTTTGTAGATTTAACGAGCTTGAATAAGTGATAAAAGTGTACTCATTCATCAAAATGACTTATATTTGACTTATAATTTGCATTACATCCTTCAATTAACATTTAACCTACTCATAACACCACAAAAAGATTAAAAATACATGATACATGTTAAAAATTAGGTCAAAATATTAAAAAACATTAAAACATATTAAAATAATGACTAAGTTTGACCATAAATAATGAAAATGTAATTCATTTTTTACCATTTGTATTTTTACCAAGTTGAGTGAGCTCCAAGTGGGTTTTTACCTTCAATCTTTAGCAGTTGATTATGGCCAATCCGGTGGACCATTTTGAGTACCGTCAGTTCTTGGTAAGAGATCTATCTTTACTCTTCATTTTTATGGTTTCCATTTCTCATTTAATGCATTTTTAGGAGATTTTTTTAAAGCTTTTAGGTCTAGAAAATTTCCCTCAGCCTATCGCACCCTCCCTATATTGTGAGGTGTGATGGGTAAATTAGAATAACACTGGGAAGGGAAACCAAGTGCACTCACTAGTGGGGGTGAGTGTGATGGGTCGCTTTGTCCAAGAACAGGATAGTGCAATGGGCGTAAAGGGTTTTGGAATTTTTTTTTTTTTGAGTATTTTTCCCCCTAAGTTTTTTAAATTGCTAAACTTATGTGTGTTCTCATGTCATTTTGTAGACATTCATCGAAGAGAAATGGATTTTTTGACTTGGAGAGAAAGAGAGCATGAGATTCAAGGTATGATTGTTGCCAATGACCTAGTTGTTGAGAAATATAGGACATTACCATTAGGTGATTTATCTTTTATTAGTGACTTCTTGTGAATGTTTTATACTTGTTTAGAATGATATCTTCTTCATACTATATTATTAGTGTTCTTCTTCATCAAACAGTAAACAATGCATGAACATAAATAGACAAGAGACACATCATGTAGGCTATGAGCCAGGGCCAAAACCTCTCCATATTAAGAGGAAAATACACACAAATTCATCTTATAGAGATTCCAATTGACGAATACCAAGACCAAGACCCAAGACCTATTAACCACTCCAAGACCAAGACCCAAAACCTATTAGCCACTCCAAGACCAAGACATTAGTTCTTTGTTCTTCTTCTTGACTCCTCTTCTTCTTCAACCCTCTTCGCACTGAGATCATCTGTTCAACAAACTGTAGATATACTAGTCATGGCACTGAAACTTGTCAATGTTATGTCACCAAAATATGACCTCTACAGCAACACTAAAACATAGTAATACATCATTGAATAATAGCTCCTTAACTAGACAATGCTTCATTGTCCCTTTATCACTCCTTGTTTTCCCTTGACCCATCCGAACCGTTCTCCCTTTTCTGTGAACCATTTCCCAAAGGGATCAGAATTCCCTTGAATGTGAGACAACACCGAATTGTAGTCTCACTTCCTTTCTGAATTGCATCACTGTAGTTTCCATAGAAATATCTTGTTACCACCCATCCAAAATCACAGAGATGTATTCTACATCTACCCATCTGAAATTATAGAGACATCTGAATTTCCTTACTGTAGCTATCCACCCAAATTCAGAGATCCAAACCATTTGTTGACTTTACTAGAAATCTGAACTTGTCATTGTTCTGTCCATCCGAAAATCTCAGAGGTATATACGAATTTCTAATTGTGAAAATGTGAAGTATCTTCACGCCTATTTATAGTGGTTGGTCCTCCACAAAAATCTGACATGTGTATATGAAGGGTTGTGTCTCCATAATAAGTTGAGACGACATGAGTTTCTTATGCATCTTGAGGCTGACATCAAGAGGAGGATTAGTGCTTGTTGTTGGAGGACTTTATAGAAATTTTATACACTTATATACATTGTTATATCCCCAATAAGGGTTCTTCATACATGACATTGACTCTTTGACTCTAATGACAAATCCTCAGGATCTCAATGGGAGCCATCTAAATAAAGTCTCTTGCACAACAAGGCATTACAAAAATAATTGTATTATCTTCTTTTCATCATTTACAAAGATCATAATTATATGTCATTATGAAGACCGAACCCAGTTACATTTTACAACGCTTCCTCTTAACTAGGGTGGTATTCATAATGGTACTTGGTCATTCTCAATCTGAATAATTTCTCATAATAAGAATCAAATTGGAAACCCATTTGTTTAGCATCATATTCATCAACATTGTTACATAGCAAGGCCTTGACTAACAACTCTATCCACATGACCAGAGCACAATGCTAGCGAGACCAATGATTTATAGACACTCTCATCATTGTCTCTCTCACAACATACCCTACTCGGGTACTCAGGATATGTCCCATGAGGACTATTATGCTATTGGACTCCCCATCCCTCAAAGAATATCGGTCATCCATGACTACTCTTCTATTGGATGCCCTATTTCATCCTCAAAGAGTATCGGATGCCAAATGATTACCCAATCCTCCCACTCTATCTTCCCAGGTGAAGACTAGAATGATGTGTCTATCTCTCCCTCTCAATTAGGAAGGACATATCGATTCCATTAAAGGAATTTACACATTCCTACACAAGGAATGTACCTAAGCTCCCTCTTGGCTTAGGAATTGCAGGCTCCCTCTTAATTAGGGACCTACAACAGCTCCTCAACCAGTTGTCTGAAGAGCTTCTTCCTTCGATGTCATGAATTTATTTGTCAAGGAGTATTCATCTTTTGTGGCCTCTAAATAGGGAATAGACCATCCATCACTTTCATCCATGGGCCAGTCATTTCATTATTCCTTTCATCAGAAATTGATCCATTAGGCTTCATCTAGACTTGCTTCATGTCATGCTGCTTCCCTTAGCAGACCTACATAAACCCATCTAGATATTTGTTCAAAAATAAGAAATGAACACACAAATCAAAATTACCTTTGTGATGGTCTTTCATCATGACATCTTCCAGTGTGCATCAACATCCTGCATACATGTTGACATATTTCCCAAATATATCCATTGTCAAGGGTTTTCATCTTAATTTTCAGACTTTCATCAGAGTCTTCATATCTTTCCGGGAGATTTCCTAGTCAAATATTCTTAGTCTTGTAGATGTTGATTGCCTTTACCATGATTGCATATCTCACAACCTCTTCCTTCATTTCTTCACACATGATATTCCCAAGAGCTTCCATTCAGATTTCCTAAATTGCAGTCATCCATCTCTTACTCCATATGAGAGCATATTATGTTGATTTCATCTACTGTGACCCATGCCTTCCGACATTTTTTCATAGGAGGAGATTCCTTTCTTTTGATCATGCTTCTCAAAATAGAGTAGTGATCCAAGTTATCTGCAACCATACAACATGACTTTATAAAAAAAAATACAAGCATACATACCTCATTTAGCTTTAGGTCATCTAGGCTTCTTTCAACAACTTCCTTGATTGAAAATATCTTCAACCCCTTGATTTGCTTCATCTCTTATGCCATCATACCATCATCCCATGAATTCCACTGTTGGAGTTCTTGATGAAACACTTTCTTCCAATCCTAGAGATCATTGAATCCTTCTATAAGGATTCCATTAGAGAATCTTTATGATCTTGCATATCCCTATCCAGAAGATGTTTCCTTTTGTATGATGAGACTTGTTTTGGATGACTTATTTCCTTCCTTTAGTTCTTCATGAGGTTCCCAAGAGCTATAACCTTCACAGTTGACTGTCCTAGATTTTGTTCCATCTATCCTTCATGTTTTTTCTCACTAGCTCTTGATTCTAATGTTTTTCCTCTTCCTTGGACTTCCTTCTTTTACCTTCCTCCACTCCTTTGGTGAAATGTGCTTCTTCTCTATCTTTATTGCAATTTCCCTACTTGAGTTTAGGACAATATTTCCTTGTTCATTAGTTAGTGCATTTAGAACAATGTCTTGGCATTATGATACATGTGTTGTACTTGATGGCGACCCACTTGTAGCAGAACAACTCACTTTTATATGGTAGCTAGATGAATCTACAAGAGAGATTACAAATGTGACAGAATGCATGGCAATTGTGTTTACAGATGTGACAAAATGCAAGGCAGTTCAAAGGACATTATAACAGGTCTATTCAGAGGGAACAAAGTAATGGTACAAAAGAATAGGATGAAGGAACAAAGGACTACAGATCAGAATCAAGAAGTTGAAGAAAAAGGACATTTTCAGGTATGTTAAGTTGTATACACGGGTTCACTGTACAAAAAGAGCGTATACGTATGCACACACTTTCATAGAAGAAAAAGCGCATATGGGATGAAAAATTAAGGAAATTAAGGTGAAAGAATACCAAGGGTCAATACCATGGTATTAGCCCACAATATTGAGCAGAGTAACGGTTATTTGATCCCGTCTAAGAATACCATAGGCTCTAAGTGTTGTTTTGATCCGAGGTATTGAGAAAGGCTAAAACTATATAAGGAGGAGAAGATCAAAGGGCTAAGTGCAGAAGTAATGAATATCTTATGAAGTGTTAGATCAAAAGAAAATATGCATGTTATGGGTTTCTAATGCTTTGCTTGATCTGAACTAAGTATGCACCTGAGTGTTTGATGATGGATGAGATCTAATGATGGATTAGGATCATAATGACTTATCATTATGTGATCTGATAATGGATAGGCTAGATCTGATTACTAACGCATGCTTTATCCTTTATATATGATGATTTGGGTATGTCTGAAGTCTAGAATTTCATCGAAGTTATAAGTAAGTATTTGCAGATCTATATGCTGGTTCGCTTTGGTGAAGGTGCGTATACACACTGGTTCGGCTCTTCCAAGTAGCATATGCAAAAGAAAAGCTTGATGTTCAGGGATAACTGATCTGTCAGATCAATGTTGTTGTTTTATTGTTGTCTATCAATGAAGTCTTCTAAGATCTGAAAGTAAAATTGAATGCATAAATAGTTTGTGTGTGATTGAGAGTAGATCTGTTTAGAACTCTATAAATTGATAGTAGATCTTCAGAATGTCACTGATTGGTACAGTTTATGGTTCAGAGGTTTTATGATTCAGTATATTTATAGGTATACATAGGTTGGGCTAAAGGAAGTTGCGTATACAAGTGGGTTGGCTTCATTGAAGAAGCGTATACAGTGTGACACATGATTTTTGATGTTACAGTTGGTTCTGGGTTTTGATACAATGTTCTGGGTTTAGATCTATGTACTAGTTACATTGATCTTTCTGTTCCAATTGATTGGTTGAATTTGATTAAGTTTGAATGAATGGTTGATTTAGTTGTGTCAGAGGTTCAATGATTGACTGATTCAATATGTCAGAGGTTTCAGTGATTGATTGATTCAATTATGGTTTATTCAGAGATGGACGATTGGTTTCAGTTATGTCAGAGATTGATGATTGAGTTTCAGTGATTGGTTTTGATGGTTGTATTGCAGTGGTGATTGATTTTGAGCTTCAATGTTACTAATGGGTCCAGTGTGAAATTTTGATGAAACGTGGCCGTCATATTGTAGTATTGTGTACCAGGAGTATCCAGTGTGAAAATTGATGAAACATGGTCCTTGGAGGATACTGAGGGTTGGAGCCTTAGGTGAGGAAGAGGAAGCTTCCTGCTAGTAATGGTTGGTGATTTGATCAGGGGGTTGGAGCTCCCTTCAGTAGCAGCTGGAGTACGAGTGAAGGTTGTAGCCTTCTGTAGATCGTAGCCTACGTACTAGTAAACATATCGGCTAGTACAATAACTAGGGAGTTGTAGCTCCCTTCTAGAAGAATCTGGAGAACGAGAGAAGGTTGTAGCCTTCTACAGGTGGGTGCCTACGTACTAGTATGAATCTGCACCAGTACAAGATTGTAAACAGATTTTCTTATTATTAAAAGAAGACCAAAACAACAACAACAGGTGGTTTTCACCCACATTGGGTTTGCACCTTAAATCTTGGTGTTCGTGTGTGTTGCTTATGTGTGATGGTTTATTCTGTTATTACTGCACATGGTTACTGTTTAATGTTTAATAAAGTATTGATGCACTGATTAAAGATCAACATATGATGAATTAACCGAATCATAAGTTCACTGGATATACGTTGATCGCCTTAAGAACAGTTACGTGCACACGCGTGTTCCCTTCACAGAAGTAGCGTATATAAATCTGATTATGGAAATGAAAAAGTTATTGATTTGTAAATATTGATTCACCCCCCCTCTCAATATTATTTCCAACAATTTGAATCAGAGTAGGTCCTTTGAAAGAAGCTTGATCGCTTGAAGGAGATCCGTCGTAACAATGGGAAAGAAGCTAAAGAAGAAAGCACCTCAAAAGAATAAGACATCTCAAAGGAACTATGACAGCGGGAAAGACAATTGGCCTTTATGTGGAAGCAACTCTTCAGATTCAGAATCACCTCAGAATGAATATGAACAAGAAAAATCACTATCAGGTATGAATTTGTTGTCCTCTGGTGATACATTTCTCTGTTCATTTGAAGATAATGAAAGTGACAACGAAACAACTGAATTTGCTCTTATGGGTGAAAGAGAAAGAAATAAAATAGAGGCAGAATTTAAAAATCTCACAGACACAATTAGAGATCAAAAGGATCTAATTGATAAAAGGGAATATGCCTACAAAGAAGAAGTTACCAAGCTAAAAGCCTAGTTGGGGGAAGGAAACAAAATAAAGAAGCAGTACAAAGAAAAGGAAGATCAAAGTCAAAGGCTGCAGGATGAAGTGACATCATTGAGAAATGAAGTGAATGAAAAGGACACAACAACCAATGAACTTATAGAAAGAACCAGCTACTATGAAGGTCTTGAAGCTATGGTCGTTTCTCTAAAATAAGATCTCAAAAATTCAAGTAAGCAGAATGAAGAACTTGTTATGAAACCAGCTCACCAAAAGATAGGAAAGATAGATAAATGCCTTAGAAACAAGCCTCTTTGAGGGGGAAACCTCCTTTACATTACACAAATGAACAATTAGTAGATGATATAAATGACAAGACCTCCATTCTATATATAGGAGTCTAAGGGGTCATAATATAATCAGAGCTGACATAACTACAATAATGTAAGGGCATAATAATAACAATAGTGGGCTTCTATGGGGAACAATAATAACAATATGGGGACTACATGGGCACAACAATATAATAAGGGGGTTGTACTAATAATAATAAGGGGTTACACTAGTAGTATAGGGACCTAACATGCCCCTCTCCTTCAAAAAGTGTTGTCCTCAACGCTTGAGTAGTTCTTGATGCTTCTGTATAAAATTCTTGTCCTCCCATGTGGAATTTTCAGCAGGTAAGTTCTTCCAATTGATGAGATACTCTGAAATTGATCGATTTTGTAGCTATCAGGTTCTTTTTTATGTGACTGCGCCAGGTTCCAATATGATTTTTCCTTTCTCGTCAAGTTCTGGCAATATTGTTTGAACTGGGATCTTCTACAACTTTTGAATGAGTGGCCACACTTCTTTGTCCTTCTTCCATTCCTCCTTACTTCATTTATCCAATCTCGTTGGATAATAGAAATAGCATAAAACAATGCTTCCACATCCTCATCCTTTCTTGAGAGTGCACCCGCAACAAAATTTTGTTTCCCTTTTCTGTAGATGGTGTCAAAGTCATAACCCAACATATTTGTGACCCATTTTTCTGTTCTTCTAAAGATAATATTTTTTCTAAAAGGTATTTAAGACTATCATGACCCATTTTTACGTTGAAGTGTCTTCCCATTGGGTAAGGTTACCATTTCTTAAGTGCATATAGTATTTCCAACATTTCCTTCTCATAAATAGCTTGCTTGAAATGTAGCTGTAAAAATACCCAATCACCTACATCAAAAGGTTTTTTACTACGATGTTGATCTACCTGTTGTTTCATTTGATTCTGCATCAAAGTGGCATTATCCTTTAAAAGTTGGAGAACTTGTTGTTGATGCTCGATGTGATCTTTCACTGCTTGAACATTTTTCTTCTTGACATGTCCTTCTATCTCGAGAGTTTGAGTAGTGGTAATTTCTTCCAATGCTTTACAAGATATGGTCAGATTCATTTCTTGATGCTCAATGTGATCTTTCACTTCTTGAAAATTTTTCTTCTTGATATGTCATTCTATATTGATAGTTTGACGAGTGGTAATTTCGGCCAATGCATTACAAGATATGGTTGGATTTATTTCTTCTTTCTCGATGTGATCTTTCACTTCATGAACCTTTTTCTTCTTGATATGTCCTTCTATCTTGATGGTTTGAAGAGTGGTAATTCTTTCCAATGCTTTACAAGATATGGTCGAATTCATTTCTTCTTTCTATGGGGTTGATTCCTTGTGTATATCCTCTTCTTTTGATGTTTCTTGATCCTTTTCTTCCTCCTCTTCATAATCTATGTAAAATAATTTTTTTTGAGCACACTTATAACCTTTAGTGCATTTGCTATCACAATTGTAACAAAGCCCTTTTTCTCTTTTTTTCTTACAATTGTTGTGGTGTAAACCTTGTAGGTTGTGGAAGGCTAGGAGAAAAAACACTTCCGTAATTATAGTCGTGAGTGGTGGGATTCCTTGTTTCCATAATTTCTCTTTCAATTTTTCTTGCCCACCTAAATGCCTTCTCCAATGAATCAGGTTCCCAAAGACGAACCTCATGTTGAATGTTATCCTTTAAAATACCTATGAAGACATCAATCCTTTGCTTCTCTGGAATATCATTTACCCTTATATTCAATTTTTGAAAGTCCTCAATGTGCTCTGCCATTGAATATATTTGTTTGAGATTTATCAATTGGCTAAAGAAGGTGTTTCTCTTTGTATCCTCCTAATGTGCTACCATTTCCTCCGTGAAAATTGACCATGTGACAACTGGTTTACAAGAAAAAAGACCTTTATACCATAAAAATTGATTCAGTTCTAAATAAGTAGATGCAATACATACCTTTTGTAACAGTGGTACACCATGTAGATCAAAATATTTCTCCATCTATAGTATCCAATTTACCAGATCCTTGCCATCAAACTTCCTCATCTTATTTTTTCTTGATTTTAGGAGCTCAATCTTGAAACAATTGTAACTCTGTACTTTCAGATATTTAAGTTCTAAAATTTCGATCTATAATAGCCCTCTGAGTCCTCTTTCTAACCCCGCAAGTCTGATCAAGATTGGATTCTCTAAGAAAGAGTTATGCACAATCTCCCAAGATGACATGATTATATACCTTATTAAAAGAGCAAACATGTATGAAGTTCCATCACTTTTTTGACCTTCGGATCTAAAAAATATACACAGAAAACTATTGTCTGTCCTCTTTATGCAACTTCTTATGAAATTTCAATCTGATGCTCAGAGAGAAAGTTATGACGATTTTCCCAAGGTCACCTGTTTAAAATGTAATTCAGGAGTCTACAAAAACCCTAACTTCCTCAAATCATATATCCGAAAATATAGCGAGACAAGATTTGCAATTCAGATCCAAAGTTTAGAATGATTTCGGATCAAATGGGTTTTTTTATAGCTTCTGAAACGTCACAGAAAAAAGTTATAGCGAAAATTCCACGATGACCTATTTGGAGCAGCGAAACCCTAGAATCCAAAGCTCTGATACCAAATGTTATGAAACCATCTCACCAAAAGATAGGAAAGATAGATAAATGCCTTAGAAACAAGCCTCTTCGAAGGGGCAACCTCCTTTACATTACACAAATGAAAAATTCTTAGATGATACAAATGACAAGACCTCCTTTCTATATATAGGAGTCTAAGGGGTCATAATATAATCAAATTCGACATAACAATAATAATGTAAGGGCACAATAATAACAATAGTGGGCTTTTATGGGTCACAATAGAAACATTATGAGGACTACAAGGGTACAACAATATAATAAGGGGGTTGTACTAATAATAATGAGTTACACTAGTAGTATAGGGGCCTAACATGCCCCTCTCCTTCAAATTCCACGATGATCTGTTTGGAGCAACGAAACCCTAGAATCCAAAGCTTTGATACCAAATGTTATGAAACCAGCTCACCAAAAGATAGGAAAGATAGATAAACGCCTTAGAAACAAGCCTCTTTGAGAGGGCAACCTCTTTTACATTACACAAATGAACAATTCTTAGATGACACAAATGACAAGACCTCCTTTCTATATATAGGAGTCTAAGGGGTCATAATATAATCAGAGCTGACGTAACAATAATAATGTAAGGGCACAATAATAACAATAGTGGGCTTCTATGGGGCACAATAATAGAAATATGGAGACTACATGGGCACAACAATATAATAAGGGGGATGTACTAATAACAATAAGGGGTTACACTAGTAGTATAGGGACCTAACAGAACCACTCCAAGCATTTGAAGAAAAAGAAAATAAAGTTCTCGAATTAAGGAAACAAGTGGAAGAAGGAAGAAAAGCTAAATAAATCATGAAAAAACAGTATCGTGAAAAGGAAGAGCAATATCAGGTTGATGAAAAAATCCTAAAAGGTAAATTAGAAGAAAATGATAAACTTTTATGATTTCAAGATAGTACTAAGATTTTGGATGATATTCTTAGTAGTCAAAGGTCTCCTGCCATCAAATCTGGTCTTGGTTTTCATGAAACTGTTAAAGGTGAATCTAGCTCACAAACTGAAGCAAGAAACTCTAATGCAAAAATCTGAAATGTTCAACAAGGAGATAAGAGGTCAACCCCATCAACAACCAAGGAAAGAAAGACTTCAAAGAAAATCATTTACTCCTAACTATGGAAGTGATAATCGGTTCTTTCCTCTAATGAACAATATTGAATGTTTTATATGTCATAATTTTGGACATGTTGCAACCAGATGCAGTAGTAGATTGATTCAAGCTAATAACCGTCACACGGAAAGATCATCAGCTTCCAGGTACTTTAAGTGATGTTGTTTTTCTTGCAATATGTTTGGTCACAAATCCATTGACTGTTATAGAGGGAATATGAAACATATAAGATGTTATGTTTGTAACAAGTTTGGGTATTGTTGAAGCTCCGAAAATCAGGTCTACAACAAGGGGGATACCCACCCGGTCCGGACCTTGGTTAGCAGCTCCTTTTCTGTTTGGTATAGTGGGTCCGACTGGGGATATGGGACCAGTTTCCCAATATGTGTGTGTGTGTGTTGAGAATTGATATTTCTTAACTAATGATTCCTAAGTAAAATGCTTTCTTTATTCTAAATCTAATCTATCAACATGCAATTGTAATCTAATAAACAGAAATATCTAATTCTAAACTAACCCGGGATGTAATCTTTCCTTTATGCGATCTAAAATGATTTCAAATGACAGTTGGTAATAAAGATCATTCAACTGCTATGAGAAAAGAATTCAATAAAGATAAACCATTTCATATAAAAAGTTAGATGAAATAGTTGTGAAAAACATATCGCATAGTAAGCTACTCATATACTAAGCATAAATAAATAGCTATCACCATACAAAAGTGCCAAATGATAACTCAAGCATTTAAGCATTCATATATAAATAACTGAACATGAATATCACCATAACACATAAGCAGAAACAGTTAAGAGATAAAAGTACCATTTATAACTAGTTCTACTCATGAGCTCCAGCAATAATGATCTATTTCTTCTTAATCCAACATCCACTAAGAGTACAGAAGTGCAACATCAGTAGTAGATATTAAACGTAGATATCAATAAATCTTGTTCCATTCATTCATCAAAACCTCCTCGAAGGGTGCAAAAGTGCATGTTTTGAGGACAAGTTTTTGACAAATTTCTGGACCCTTCTCTAAATGCATGAGAAGGGTTTAAATACTACTAACTAATACTACTAACTAATTCTAAAAATAATTTATTACAAAAATGTAGGATGCAGTTTAAATGACCGTCCTAATTTTAGGAAAAAATAAAGAAAAATTAAAACTGAATCTAAAACTAAAACTACTAACTAACTATTTATGTATCTGCTCCTTGAAGTCGCAAGCGTTCAGCATTTGCTTGAAGAGAGTTGGCTGGCCGACTTTCGATTTTAGCTGTCCTGCGAAAACGGAATCGATAAGAGCTGGCACCATCTTCTCGGCAAAATTGATGACACATGTGAGAGTCATACACTGGCTGTGTGGTTTTACCAACTACGCCCAGTAAGAATCCCAATTCAACTTGGTTAACCTTTGGATTGACTCTGCCTTTTCCTGAGCCTTCTGTATCCATCTTGTTTGTAGACACTGCACATTTGGTAGATATCCTGGAGTGGTCTCTAAGATTAGATTTTCCCTGTGTAAATTTTCATTGATGTTGTCAATGACGTTATTTGCTACTGTGGCTACTTCTTTTGTCGCTTGTTCTGCTTTCCTGATCTGTGCATCCCATTTATTAAAGAGAATTTCTTTGTGGGTGTCATTGATTATTGGTGCACCTTCCTTTTTCCCTTCCTCTGTTTCTTGCCAAGCCAAATATTCAGTAACTCTTCTGTCAATTAGATCATAATCATGTCGCTTATTTCGCAATAAGAGCTCCACTGTGATATTTTTTGGCACAATATTTCTTGTTGCTGTAGCAGTTGATCATTTAAGGAAATGGATTCTGTAACAAATTCTATAAGCTTAGGATCATCCTTGTGCATCTCTTGTATAACCTGCAACTATTTTTCTCTTTCGGCCAAACTGTTCTGGTATCCTATCTGCATCTGTTGAAAGTCCTGCTGTAGCTTTTCAAGCTATTTCTGTGCTTCGCTGTTTGCATTGGCTTGTTGTAGCTGTTGCTGCAAAGCTTGTATTTGATCTTCTTTTTCTTTCAGTATTTGTTGTACTTCAGATGCTTTATCAATGGTCGTAGAAGCATATGCTCCTGCGATCTGAGATAATTTAGTGAGATTTTCAGTAGGATCAGTGGTAGGATCTTGCCAAAGGATGTCTAATTGTTCTACATCATGAGAGAGCACACTTTCCAATTTCCTTTTCTTTCTTTGTCTTCTCACCACAGCCTTATGCTGCGAGCTATAGAATACATCAAGAGGGGGAATTTCCTCTATTTTGAGCATAAGTTTGGAGGATGGGGTAATGGGAATATGTTCCATTTCTGGGCCATTGCTAGTTGTTCCTGTGACTATATCATTCACCGTCTGTACATTTCTTTCAGGTGTTTTTGCGTTCTGTCCCTCAATATTGATTAAGTCATTGAATGTCTCCCATTCTTTATCCAACTTAGTTCTGATTGATCGTAGCTGGACGATGAGAGGGGGAGGATATACCTGTTGAGAGATCAAAGCCTGTTGTTCTGGGAGGTCTTTAGACTGGGCAGTATCCCTTACTGACCCTTCACTTTTATTATGGTCACTCTCGGACCTCTTGGAGTGTTCTGACGTTTCTCTCCTGGACTTAGATTTAGACCTATCTGTTCCTAAACTTCCACTGAGACTAATGCTGGGAGTTGGTTCCCTTACAGGTTCCAAGCGTAATTTATCCAAAGGGATATTAGCTAATCTCCTCTCTCTGTATATTTTGAATTCTTGAAATTCTGCTGGAGGGAATCGCATTTGGGCAAAATGAAAAACTTCTTTAAGTGTACTTTTCTGTTGGAACATATCATCAAAAAGGTCATCTACTTTAGAAAACACCTTTATTTTCACTGCAGTAGTGAAATTCTTAACAATATCATAAGGGTCGAAAGGCCTTCCTGGAAATTTGAACAATTGTATACATGACATGTTGTTTACTTCTTTGAACACATGGCCTAGATCAAATAATGAAAAGGCCCCACAGGCCACAGGAAATTGTGGCCAAATGGCCTTCTTCTTGTCCTTCAACTCTTTACTCATACCTCCTTCTCCGCAGGTCTGATAAGAAATCTCCCGTGCCAGTAGTTTGTCAGGAACATATAAAGGTAAGACATGAGGGGAAGCGAGACTTCCGAATACCCTGACATATGTGAAAATTTCTTCTCTGAACCACCTCGTGACAGGGAGCATATCGACCTCTGCTTCGGGAGAAAATCTTGGAGCGTATTTATCATACAACATTTTGTACAGAGGCAGCATGATTCCATGAAAAATCTTGTAGAAATAAGGAGTGAACTTGGAATCCCACAGTTCTTTGTGATAAATATGAATGGGATCTTCAGTAGTCCATTTCCAACCCATTAGAGGAAACTTGGAAATATAATAGATTGCATCCATCACATATGCAGATAAGTAGAAAGGGGGATAAATTCTCTGAGAGATAGTCCTTTTAGACCGGTAACTAAAAATGGTTGTGGCTAAATTGTCAGACAAAATCTTAGCCCAATCCATAATAGTAGCATTAATGGCGGCATCCAATAATGGTAGCCATTCAGATGAAAATTTGTTAATGTCTGGCCTTCCAAAAAGTCTACAGAGCATAGCAGCAGCAAAACAATATGGGGAGGTGAGAGAACCAGTACTATACATACCATGCTTATCCTTTTTTAGTGGTTCATCCCTTTTTGACCAGTCCTTGGTGCATTCTGCTAGATCTTCATTTTCTTTAGCGAACTTTTCTATGAACTATTTGTTATAAGTCGCCTGTGGCTCTGGTAAATGATACATGAGCTTCAGATCTTGTGTAGTGAAAGAGCCAATGAGTCCTTGACCCTGAGTCTTGAATTGTCGGTTTGTGATATCAGCATTATCTAGTATCCATTTAACCATGTCTGTATACGGGAGAATTTTGGGTCTCGCCGCTATCTTGTGCAAGAATGAACATGCTAGATCTGTAATAGACGCCTCAGAAGACCCGTGTGAGCCTGCAGTGGTCGTTACCTCCATTACCTTGGGATCTTCTTCCTCAAGTAAACTATACATGCCTTCCCAAGTAGTGATACCGGCGTCTTTGTTGCAGGTGGTGTCTGTGTACAAGGGATTCATCTCTTTATCTTCAGTACTGGGGGCTTTACCCTTCTTTCCCATAATATCTTGAACTCTGCTCTGTATACTTCTTAGTTCTTCGCTCCTGCAGTTTACAAATGAGGTGAGAACGATGATAAGAAAAGGTGACGGGAAAGCTTTAAATGCGGAAAACATATAAAAGATATCACCTTACGTGAATTGGCTCCTTGATAAGATCAAAACCATATTTCATTAATGATTGCCAACTAACTCGTTAATTAACATAAATGCGCATGACTAGGCCTCAGTTTATGGAAAAATCTTTCTCGAACAACAGGCCATGCGGATCTAAGATAAGGCGATTTTGTGATTTTCTTCGCAGTATTGCAGATCGTAATATCACAATATCGCAATATTGCAAATCCTTTACGTGCGGCAAGCATCCGTTAATGTGTTTTCTGTGAAATGCGATTCGCAAGATGTTCCATCACATATCAGCGTTTTAAGGCACTTCAATGTAGGTGAGGTTTAAGGCATGCGATGCGATGAGGGTTTTTCATGCGTGATTTCGCATCGCGATTTCGCATTTTTAGAATTCCGCTTGTGAGAAGGTATCCTTTACCCTTTTTGCGATGCGACGTGCTTTTAAGGAGTGATTTCCTTCTAACTTATCATAAAACTTAAGTCTTTTTAGATGTTTGATGGTATTCTTCTAAGTTTATGATAGTAAGTTTTATTGAAAAAGGAAATACAGGCATTAATCGATTTTTTTAAAACTTTTGAATAAGGGTCCCCACTTATTTAGTATTAGTGATAACACTAAATAAGAAGGGGGGTTGTTGCTGGCCACAATAGGTATATAGCAAAAGAATGCAGGAGCAAATTTCGGGCAACATACCAAAAGGAGCAAACATCATCACAATCCAAGGTATGGAAGAAGAAGGAAGTACAACCAAAAATATGTGGCATAGCTCAGTATGCAGATAGAACAGACTCAAGAGGAACTGAAAGTATGAAATATCAGTGTTTTAATTCTCATACGTAGTTATCATGAAGACAAGTCGCGTATATACATGATTTAGAAGCTGCACAACCACGTATATGTTGGTTTGATGAAGCAGTGGGACAAACTTAGAAAAATGATCTGATATGGTTCAGACAATTATCAATTATATTTTATGTCTTGATGATTGATGACTACAGTCTGTGGATGTTATTTAGAAGTGATTTTGATCCTCATAGTTGTTTATGACTTGATGTATATCTGATTGATGATGATGCCTTGATATCTCTTACGGATATATGCAATGATCAGATCTGACAGTGAAAAGGTGGCACAAGTTCAGGGGGAGAATATGCTATACTTCTAATAATGCATTGTTGGCATTATGTTTAGAAGTCTTTGGTACTTATGTTGTTGAAGTGTTTAAATGATACATCATGCTATGCTGCAGTCATGAGTTTCCTATGATGAAATCTCAGATGATACTTATATTGCTTGAGTTACATATTTGTTATTCAGATCAAATTTATGGACGATAGTGGATGAATTTTTGATGATGCATACAATACATATACATGGTGATCTTAATAAGGACAAGGAGAAGAACAAAGCCTGAAGTACAATATTTCTTTTTCCCACTATTGTTTTACCAGTTAAAACATATATATTCAGAACACAAGATGAACAACAAGAATAAATGCTTTTATTAATATAAATTGTGCAATAAAATAGATACAGTATATAGATGGTCACAATCAGTTGCCAAGCTCCAACTTGGACTTTGGTGAGGCTCCAACCTCCAGAGCACCAACTCTATTTTGCCAAGACACCAATCTTGGACTTAGGAGCACAAACTCCCAAGGACTTCAATCCTTCCTACTTCTGAGGCATCAACCCCAAGGACTCCATTCCTACTCACTTCTGAGGCACCAACCCCAAGGACTCCTATCCTTCTAGCTTTTGAGGCACCAGCCCCAAGGACTCCAATCCTGTCAAGGCACTTTTGATAATAATGTTCTGCTCTCAGAACTCTTCTCTCCTGAATTCTGTGTATTTACAGCTTCACTATAGTCTCCAAACTACAGTATCAATGACAACCAATCTTCTTATGAATTAGTCTACCCAATTCTTCATATTGCCCACACAGAGTGTTCAGTACCCTTCATGACTTCTGATAATGTCTTCATGCAGCTTTAGTCAGTCTACTGTTAGCTGAACTAAGCTCTGCATAAAGAACAACTTCTTGTTCAAGCTTATGTTCTCTACTGGCTGCTTCTCCCCTTCGACTGTCTGCTATCTTGTTAGCCCTGCGGCCCTCTTTCTGTTCTGCTGGACCCTCTTTCTGTTCTGCTGTTTTCTCCAATTTTTCAACAGTGTTCAACAGCTGCAGCAGCCTTCACCAGCGTTCACCAGCAACTTCAGCTATCTCACACTCTGGTTCTTCACCATGCCAACCTCTTCACAGTCCTCTGTTTTTGTTGTTTTATGCATACCCGTGCCTCTGTCCATTCGTTTCCTCTTACACGTTGGCTCTTTGGCTTCCTCCTCAATCGCTATCATTTCCTCTGACTCGCTTGATCTTCTATGCTCGCTTGACACTTCGGCTTCCCAATCCATGGCTTCTTCTGTCTATTCGAGTGTTCCAATACTCACAGGACGCGTTGAATCAATGGCAAGAACTGAGTCATACGCAGAGGACACATATATCAAAATTGTAACAACGCTCCTGTTTTTCTCATGATCGCAGGCATACACAGGGGCCGCTTCATTTAACGGACAGCCACGTCCTGATCGCAATCGCCATCGACATTATTTCAGCCTCCTGAACTATCGGGAGCATTCTGTAACGTATCTTTGTCTCCAAGCCCCGCGCAAGCAATATATACAAATATTTAATTACACAGAGAATGTGATACAAACAGTCCAAAAGACTAAGGGGCGGACTTCAAGCAATATTACATCTGCACCTAAACTGTATCGGGTCCATGCTTGCAATCGCAATCGGCGTTCAAGACTTCTGGGGGTCCTTTATATATCAGACCCATGACTTCGCCGATGGCCGATGGCCGATCCTCCACTGCTCCGATGAACTGGATGCGACGTAGCATTTAACCATGTTATAATGTCACCTCGGGTCCGCAACGTTCATCGCAATCGGCGCTTGGGTGTGGCAAGGCTTCATAACATATGCAATTGTGACGGATGTGATAGCATATTAAATTATATTGCACTGGTGTAGTCAGGTCCATATGCATATTGCTATTGACGCTTCTAGTTGGACAACCCTCTGTGTAGCATTGTGATGGGTGGATGCGATAAACATTCAACCATAACACAATACCACATCGGGTCCGCGTACATTATCGCAATCAAAGGTTTCAGGGGTGACACTTAATAAAGCCCGCCGATATGATTTCTCTGATATTATATACTGCTCCGCCTCCGATAGTGTTTATTGCATGCAAATATATATTGTTCCATTGTTTTTTACTTTGTTTATATATATATATATATATATATATTGCTCCGCTTATGAACCTTACTCTTGCCCTATGCGATATGCGATAGCTCTACTCCTCCGATAGAGTATTCCTTTGGCACTGTTGCTCCGATAGCTGTGATTGTTGCGTCCCATGGATATATGGCTCCTGATAGTTGTGTGCTTCCTCTGATGCTCTGTCTACTCCTCTGTTGCTCCGATGGTTGTGTCCTCCGCTCTTCCTCTATGCTCCTTTGATCGGTCTCTGTGTGCTCCTCTTCTTTGGCATATATATGGCATATATATATATATATATATATATATATATATATATATATATATATATATATATGGCTCCCATGGCTGTTAAATGCATGCATATATATGTCTACTTTGGCATACATATATTGCATATATATATGTGGCTCCTCCTGTAGCTCCTCTTGCTCCAATGTGGCTCCTCTCGTTTCCATCTGCTCCTTGCATATATGTCTGTTTCTGCATATATATGATATATATATATAGATCCTACTGCAAATCCTCTTAGTCCAATGTGGCTCCTTTGGCTTGGCAGTGTCTTTCAAAGACCTTGCATATACGAATGCCTCGCTTGCTTTGATATCCTGTAATATGCTTTGATATGCCTCCTTAGGTAGCTCCTCTTTGCTTATGGCTTGGCTATCCTGATGGCCTTGCTCCTGTCTCTTCATGAATCTGCTCTGCATCCCCTTGGCTTCATGTCATCCTCTAGTATCCAGAATATTGCCATATTGACATCAATGACAACCTAGGTCAACAACTTCATGATGATAAGAGTCACTCATTTCTTTTATGTTGTTGTCATCATGCCTTCAAAGATGTATAAAGTTCATATGGTGCAGTTATGGTGCAAGATTCACATAGTTCTTAGCTCTCACATGATATATTGGTTAAGGATTACTGATCTTGATGGTATCAAGAAAGTTTGACAGATGATTGTGAGCTCATGGTTTTCTTTTCACATTGATGAGAAGCTAGATACATATTGCTATCTCTTTGATGGATACACATTATGGACATTGATAAATATTATTGGTTGGCCAAGAGAAAGTGATATTGCAGGTTTCATGAAGACATATCTATTTGGAGACATGGCTTACCTAGTCACATAATGATGATGACTTCTTACTTTATGATGATAGGTTTGACACTCACATATGTTGATTATCGTGGTTGATGTTTATCAGATGTGGGATGTTTCCTAGTGATGATACATGGTTGACATATTGAGGGTTCTTGTGGAAAGATCATGCAGTTCTTGATGATGACGCTATGATCATAGATGATGACTATGGTGTTTTCACATACATATGATATGATGTGAATGATTTTGTGTTACTGCTTGGAGATATGACATATGCTTAGTTGATTCATGGAAGGTTATGATAAGGCTCTTTCTACTAAGGAAACGAAGCAAGTTGATCTTGATGAGATCAAGAGGATGAGTTGATATCTATATGCAACATACTTTGTCACAGGTTGATGATAATTACATTGTCATATCTTGGGAACTAATGATGGACATATACAGGTTGCTGGTCTGGATGTTGCTGACAGATGCTTATGGTGCAGATCATATATGGTGTATGATAGTTGCTGATGACTATCATGGTCTTGTTTAGATCTTTGGTCTTTGTTATAAATGTCATGTATATCATTTGATGTAAAGGTCATATAAAGACCCATGATGTAATAATATGTCTCTGTCTGTCGTAGTCTTTTAATGAGTCCTTCTTGGTCATATGATGTAATTTGTACCCCCATTATGCATGGGAAGGATGATGTAATAATTGCTATATTTCAGTCATGTATAAACAATTGGTATATCCCCACTTGGTTGGGTAGATGAGTCAAATTTGGTATATCCCCACTTGGTTGGGAGATTGATGTATGTATGATTCATTGGTGATAGGAAGGTCATACTCACATAGTTGAGTTATAGAGTCATGTTATTCTTTTGGAAAATATTTTTGTAGACTCTGCATGTGCTCAGGGGGAGCATGGACGATATAGTGCATCTCAACATGTACAAAGGGGGAGTTTAATCAGAGAATTCAGCATGTGCCTAGGGGGAGCATGATCAATGTTCATATTCAACTGTTCAGATATGAAAGTCTTTATTTTGGTCAACCCTTTGCCCTTGATATCAAAGGAGGAGAATATATTAGTCCACCCTTTGCCCTTGATGTCAAAGGGGGGAAATATTTTGGTGTTGCTTGTTATCTCTAACAGTTTCTACAGCTTGCAGTAATCAACACCAACATGGTTTCCATCAAGTCCAAAGGGGGAGAGTGTTGGCATTATGATACATGTGTTTTACTTGATGGCAACCCACTTGTAGCAGAACAACTCACTTATATATGGTAACTAGATGAATCTACAGGAGAGATATCAGATGGGACAAAATGCATGGCAGTTGTGTTTACAGATGTGACAAAATGCAGGGCAATTCAAAGGACATTATAACAGGTCTATTCATAGGAAACAAAGTAATGGTACAAAAGAATAGGATGAAGGAACAAAGGACTACAAGTCAGAATCAAGAAGTTGAAGAAAAATGACATTTTCAGGTATGTTAAGTTGTATACGCGGGTTCACTGTACAAAAAGAGTGTGTGCACATGGGTTCACTATACAAAAAGAGCGTATACATATGAATGCACTTTCATAGAAGAAAAATCACGTATGGGATGAAAAAATAAGGAAATTAAGGTGAAACAATACCAAGGGTCAATACCATGGTATTAGCCCACAATATTGAGTGGAGTAATGGTTATTTGATCTCGTCTAAGAATACCATCGGCTCTAAGTGTTGTTTTGTTCTGAGGTATTGAGAAAGGCTAAAACTATATAAGGAGGAGAAGATCAAAGTGCCAAGTGCAAAAGTAATGAATACCTTATGAAGTGTTAGGTCAAAAGCAAATATGCATGTTATGGGTTTCTGATGCTTTGCTTGATCTGAACTAAGTATGCACCTGATTGTTTGATGATGGATGAAATATAATGAAGGATCAAGATCATAATGACTTATCATTATGTGATCTGATAATGAATAGGCTAGATCTGATTGCTAACACACGTTTTATCCTTTATATATGATGATCTGGGTATGTCTGAAGTCTGGAATTGCAACGAAGTTATAAGTAAGTATTTGCAGATCTATACGCTGGTTTGCTTTGGTGAAGGTGTGTATACACGCTGGTTCGGCTCTAGCATATGCAAAAGAAAATCTTGATGTTTAGGGATGACTGATCTATCAGATCAATGCTGTTGTTTTACTGTTGTTTGTCAATGAAGTCTTCTTAGATCTAAAAGTAAAACTGAATGCATAAAGAGTTTGTGTCTGATTGATTGATTGATTGAGTAAGAAGGGTGATCCTTGCTGCTATCTGTTTAGAACTCTGTAAATTGACAGTAGATCTTCAGAATGTCACTGATTGGTACAATTTTTGGTTCAGAGGTTTTATGATTTAGTATCTTTAGAGGTATACGCAGGTTGGGCTAAAGGAAGTTGCATATACACATAGGTTGGCTTCATTGAAGAAGCGTATACAGTTTGACACATGATTTTTGAGGTTACAGTTGGTTCTGGCTTTTGATGCAGTGTTCTGGGTTCAGATCTGTGTACTGGTTACAGTGATCTGTCTGTTCCAGTTGATTGGTTGAATTTGATTAAGTTTGAATGAATGGTTGATTCAGTTGTGTCAGAGGTTCAATGATTGATTGATTCAGCATGTTAGAGGTTTTAGAGATTGATTGTTTCAGTTATGGTTGATTCATAGATTGATGATTGGTTTCAATTATGTCAGAGATTGATGATTGAGTTTCAGTGATTGGTTTTGATGGTTGTATTGCAGTGGTGATTGATTTTGAGCTTCAATGTTACTAATGGGTCCAGTGTGAAAATTTGATGAAACGTGGCCTTCATATTGTAGTATTTTGTACCAGGAGTATCCAATGTGAAAAATTATGAAACGTGGTCCCTGGAGGATACTGAGGGTTGGAGCCTTCAGTGAGGAAGTCGAAGCTTCCTGCCAGTAGTGGCTGGTGATTTGATCAGGGGGTTGGAGCTCCCTTCCAGTAGTAGCTGGAGAACGAGTGAAGGTTGTAGCCTTCTACAGGTTGTAGCCTACGTACTAGTAAACATATCAGCTAGTACAAGAACTAGGGGGTTGTAGCTCCCTTCCAGAAGAAGCTGGAGAACAAGAGAAGGTTGTAGCCTTCTGTAGGTGGGTGCTTGCATACTGGTATGAGTCTGCACCAGTACAAGATTGTAAACATATTTTCTTATTATTAAAAGAAGACAGAGATGACAGCAGCAGGTGGTTTTCAGCCACATTGGGTTTCCACCTTAAATCTCGGTGTTCATGTGTGCTGCATATGTGTGATGGTTTATTCTATTATTACTGCACATGGTTACTGTTTAAAGTTTAATAAAGTACTGATGCACTGATTAAAGATCAACATATGATGAATTAACTGAATCATAAGTTCACTAGATGTACGTTGGTTGCCTTAAGAATAGTTGCATGCACACGCGAGTTCCCTTCACAGGAGTAGCGTATATAAATCTGATTATGGAAATGAAAAAGTTATTGATTTGTAAATACTGATTCACCCCCCTTCTCAGTGTTATTTCCAATGCAATGATTATTATCTCTCCCAGATCTTGCAATTGAGATCTTATGAAGATAACCCTTTATCATTTAATATCTTCAATTTGTGCAGATCAGATCTAAGTGGTGTGACCTTCCTTATCATATCTTAAGAGAATAGTTCTACCAACTTATCATATATATCCTTTTGATGTCTCCAATACTGCTATATGAGGGAAACTTTCATAAGAATCCCTTTACATGTATTCAGAGGAGACGTTTCCATTGATATGTTCAATGACTTCACTTTCTTCGAGGACTATGCCTATCCTTCTCATGCAAGGAATTTCGATGACCCAACCAACTTATAGATCTCCTTGCAAAACGAATTCATTTTATCAAATTTGATTATAGAAAGAAAGATACTTACTTGACAGGTGAAGATGAAATCTTCGACTTTATCACTTTGATGGTGGATGAAGAAGACGTATTAGTGCTCCTTTTGGATGATCTTCTTCCAAATGAAAAACCCTTCCTCAATAAAGGAGATTGCTCCTTCAATGCCTCTAGATATATCTTCCTTTGTTGATTGTTATAGCATTATTCATCACTCCTGTAGTTATGATGCTCTTATATGACCTTGGGCAACCCTTTCTCACTTAGACTTGGTCATTTATTAACAAAAAAAAATCCAAACTCGACTCTACCCTTATAAAAGTGTGTGTACACGCGAGTACCATAATACCAAACCTGCGTACATAACATAAAATATGAAATAAATAAATAATTTCCTATTTCTCGGGCGGGGTTTACGGGTTCACCGAAAGCCCACCTACAGGAGCCTATGGCCTAACTGAATCAACTGATTTCTAGTGGTATTTATACACCTCATGGGAAGGCCTAAAACATAGAAAGAGATAGGATATCGACATTATAGTCCTTTTGTCCCCAAATCAAGTCTTATTTTCCCTATGCCTCCTGAACTCCAGTCATAGGAAACCCTTATTTCCTTGCAGAGATGTTCATCTTCCATTATATGACATCATTTTGTACTTCTTGAGGTGATATTTGAGGCTTGGGATGGATGGATCCAGAGGAAGGTTCATTGGTGTCATGGTCAGATCAGGTTGTATTCTTCCACTCCTATTTGTTGCTATCAATAAAGAAGCTTTGTCTTTTTCCTAAAATGTTGTGATCTTATGTTATATGATTCATGTCTAACATATCATGCTTTATATATATATACTTTATTATCTAACATGTTTAATATGCACATTCTTTGAAATATTTTCTATGTATATGCTTCTCTGTTTTATGTTGCAGGTCTGAACGCATTGGAGGAAGCATAGGGTTTGGACCCTACGGGATTGACATCAAATGTAGGACCTCCAGATATTCTCCCTAAACCCAACTTTAGCAGTTTTCATAGTTTGCTCGCTTGAATGAGTGCTTCTTGTTGATAGTATGCCTTCGATTTGTTAAGGTTCTCAACCCTTACCTAAGGGAGGTTTCTCCTGCTAACAGAATTGGTGACTCCACTGGGGAATACAATGTTGTATTTCCTAGAAGGGTTGTTTTATTCTTGATCTTGGCTCTTTTGTCTTATTTCTTGATTTTTCCAGTCTTATTGATTCATTTGCAGTCTGGGCAGTCAGTTTGATCTTTTGGATCAGGCCTGTACTTTTTATTTTTCCCTATTTTTGTAGAAAATCTTGTAGATTCACAAGCACATGCAATATACTAAGGCACAAGACAAGAATCTACTTCTACTTTCAAGCAACGGAAGCCAATAGATTGATGAAAATGATATGAACAAGAAGAAGACAAATGAATGGCACATAACACAAGATGTATTTGGGGAAAGCCACTGCTCAAAACCTCGCTATCTGTATTTCATATATCAAAAATATGAGTGAATATACAAAGCTTGTTCTCACTAGAACAATTCCACACAAGTATTCTCAACTCTCTTAGCTCACAAGCTAGCTCTTGGCCAACACTTAGCCAATTCTACAGCTCTCCAAGCTCCTAATCTCTTGTGTAATTCCTAGGATGAATAACCTGTATTTAAAGGGAATTCATGCTTCCAAAACTGCACAATCCAAACATAGGATCAATCTCTGATGCATGCATGATATTTACACTCCAGTAAATAATACCACTAATAGTACATTGTCCCTGCACTCTAGTCTCAACTGGGTCTTTCTCTGAAATAACATGCATGAGTTTCTCATGAGGGAATCTTTAGTTAACTGGAGTAGCACTAGTGGATGCATTAGTGCACCAAATGACTGTTAGTCCTCTATTAGTTCCAAAAACAATTTAGAACTAATTTAACTGAACTTAACTCAGTAAACTGAGTGATCTAATTTCCAACTCAATTTAAACTCATACTAGACCCCTAAAACTTAGGGAGAACATATACATGACTACAAAAAGACTTCCAACTTGAAATTCCTAAGCTAATTAAGTTAATTAAACTTAATTAACTATTTACAAGTTTCCATGAGAATAAAATTCGATTTTAATTCTCATTTTAATTGAAGGACAAATTAAACTGGAATTTCTTGTTGCCACTTCTCAACAATTTTTCTGCATAAATGTGTTTTACCTTGTACACAGTCGTGTACACACGCGGTTTATTCCGAAGAAACTCATGTAAGCACGTGTTTCCTCAGTCATAGTCACATATACACACACCTTTTCTTATACGCAGTTGCGAATATCTGGGAAAACTTGAAATTTTCAAAAATTTCCTCCAGTTTTGGGAAGTAGCCTGGATTTCCTTCTTTTTGAGAGTCATTTGTTGTCTGGAATGATCTGGTTTCTTATTGGTGTCAGTTTCTTGGTCTCTTTTTGCAAAAAGAATTTGTCAACCTAGGGTTTTCTATTTGAACACATATTTTCTTAAATTTGGAAGTAAATAGTGGATCTAGAATTTCAAAATAACCAAAAATCCCAATTCTAGTGATGTCCTTGTAATAACATATTTCTAATTTTAATGAAATATGTGTTTTTGGTGAAGTTTTGTACTTTTGAGTATTAGATTTCAGACCTTTTGGTAAAGTGTTTGATTGTTCTATACATCTAGAACAAAGAGTTCTCTTTCAACTTGCCTTAAGATCCAATCTTTTCATTGCTTCATTTTCATTCTTGAAGTTGCCTCTTTTTTGTTTCTTTTTTTTGGTTTGAGAAATATTTGCAACTTTGGTTCAGTGAAAGATTTTGGTTTTCTGAGATATTTTGTTTGTTGAATCTTTTGTGTATTCTTTCTTTCAAGTCATTCAAGTGTTGTTTACCTTATTGTTGGTCTTATTATTTCGGTGATTGTCTATGGACACTGAACTTTAGTTCCTTTTCACTTGATATTGATCTTAAGGTCATTAGTTTTTTTTCTTCTTAAATCTTTTATTCAAAGCACTTTAAAAGAAAAAGTAAAAAACATTTGTTTTTGCCTTTCTTTTCTTTTATTTGATTTTTTGTTTACCAACAAATGTGTGAATCTTTGTTTGAAGTTGGAATTTGCTTGGCTTGAGAGATATTTTTCTTGGATGTTTCTTTCTCCTTGTTTGGTCAAATTTTGACTTTAGGATATTAAAGAGCACATTTGTTTGTTTAGGGCATTCCATAGAATCTTGCACTTAGGCATTCTAGTATGCATTAAGTAGTTTGCATTCTAGGCATTTCTTTTAGTCTCTTTAGATAAATGATGAATGTGTGAACGTGCTTAAAAAGAGAAAAAGTGTTTTTTGCTTTCATAGGTTTCTCGTAGAACCCTGTAGAGATCACTTTTCATCGAAGAAAAAGAAGTTGCATATCTCATGTAGCCTAGTTTTCTATTGATTTTTTTGTGTCAGAACATCATAAGTTTCACTTCCGCTACCCCTGACTTAAAAAACAACCACTTAAAATAAGCACTTAATTAAAATGAACTAGACTTTTATTTTTTCATAGATACATCAACTAGTCTAGGACATTTAAGGCTTCAGAATAGGTGTGTGGAGAGTAAACTCTCCAAGGCCACTCTAAACTGAAACGTAGAAGTTGATTAAAGAGCGCAAAATCTAGTCTCGTTAAACTATCCGGAAAAGATCTTCTAACACATGAGTTAAGCACGAGGACAAGTGAAGACAGGGATAGAGAGATACCCCCTCTCCTACTTCTTAGATCCCACACACACGACTGTTCCACCCGACATTGGATTACGAACTTGTTGACGATGCTGGACCCGCCAACATGTCAATGGGATCTCCTCGATAAGAAGACCCAATTAGACCTTAGACGTTTGGTGTAGGAGTCCCAGCAGTGGGTTGCAAGGTAATGCCTTGACCACAGTGTCGCACACAGGCAAGTAGAATAACTTTGTCAATAGCAAGGGTGTGATTGATGTAGTGAGTCAAGGAAGGTGTATGAGAGGTTCCAACACTTCAAAGGGGGAAGGAGGTGAATGTGAGTTCCAGGTTAAAAGGGATCAGTCCCAACTCGCCTAGGAACACACAACATAAAGAACATGCACAGCTTTCGACAGAGCAGTCCACTCGGATGCGGCAGTCACATCATACAAGGTAAGATAACACGTACAACACTCACAGATCAGTCTGAGACGAGTGTGACGGTTGTTATAGCAAGGTTCAAGTGAAAGGTTTGTCTGATGTCCAGCTGAGCAGTCGACACGGACGGTGGCAACGTTAACAACATATGCAACACATTAACAACAAGATTAATATAATTGCATGTGAATCACTTCATACACAACTACGTAACTTAAACAACACATATCATTAAAGAAACCAGAACTGTCCAACTACAATAACAACATATGCATGAAAATGTGATGGCTCTTATTATATAAAGAAGTGTAAATCACAATCGTACAGTACATCCATGTAAACCTGCTAGCCCCATAGTGGAACGTTACAGCCACATCCGCCCGCTCCTCCAAAGAGATGTACTAGCTCCATGAAGTGGAGAAATCAAGGCGCGTTACAATACTGTCCAAGCCTTCTTCAAAATAGTCTTAGTAGAAGCTTGGCTGACCAAAATCCTATACAATGAGTTATGAGGGACTATTTATAGCAAAGGGTGGGGTGATCCTTGACATTCCCCTTTGTGAAAGTTAAACTACCCTCATGACTCTTCACCTACTCTATGACTGTTACATCCAACCATTGACACTTGACTTACACTTGACATTACTTAACATTACAATGCACATGTACTCATGTGAGACAACATGGCTTGAGCAAGCCTTGCAAGACATCACTGACACTCGGTCTGCTGTGATGAGACAAACTCTTTGACATGCTTGTGATGGTGAAGGTGGTGAGTTGATGCCAAGCTTCGTCGTCCATGATGGTGGGCATGCACCTCATGGTGGCATTTTGCTGAAGCGAACTCTTGCCTCCGTTGTAATCGGTGCATTGGTTCGGCCCCTTCATCCAACTCGTCTTCTAACATGCACATGGTCATCTTGGGTACGGTTGAACCGGAAACACACTGATGCATAGTGTTTATGTTGATCTTCAAGTGTGTGCTAGTGGTCATGCGCATCAACTTGTCGAAGTACATGTTCAGCCCCAGTTGGACTTGCTTCTTGTCTTCGCCTTGGTGAGTGTGTTGAATGGGTTGGATTGCATGCGTGCGCTCAGCGACATGCAGGTTGCTGAATCCCTTGCACGCAATCAACACTGCTCACCATGTCTGCTATGTGTCAGCTGCTAGGATGGATCCTTAACTTGTACAGGCGCAATTTCATCCGTGAGTGCATGTTGCGCCCATTGTTGTTCTTGTTCCTGTTGCAACTCATTCGTCTGTCTATGCAGCTTCATGTTCTTCCTGAGTTGTTGCTTCAACACATGCAACTCCTTCTTTGTTCCATCTTCTGCCTTCGCGTGATATTCATGTCACGCCGTCACTTCATTACCGAAGTCTCCAAAGTTTCTTTCATCATGAATGGACCTGCTTGAGCTTGCAACCTTGTTCCACCTCCGTGTTGTCAACAACCCTCCTCTTGCATTCGTTGCATTTGGTATGTTGTCTTCAACTACTATTCATGATGTTGCTCGTTGTGATGTTGTTGTTGTCATATCTTGATGTCCTTGTCTACGAACAACTTGATGTCTTCATGGGTAGGCAAGTCCATGGACACTTGATCGACTGCATCCCCAAGTGTGCTCTGAACGATGTCTTCATCTCTGATCTCCTAGAAACCATTGTACCTGTACTGCTGAGAGGCAAATGAACACCTAGGATACCTAGAGACATGGAAACACTCATGGCAAGAAATATGTCAGTCGAAAACCAAAATGAACATGAGAACTGACTTGCAACATACCTGGGTGCATGATCATGAAGGTTGCGCAATTTTGGCTGGGAGGTCGGGAGACCGACTGCCAAGACTGCACAAGGCATAGTCTGGGCTGTTGGGAGATTGGTTGACTGCTGGAACTGCACAATGCACAGTCCAGTCTGGCTGCTGACTGCTGGGATTGTGTAATGTGCAATTCTAGCTGGGAAGGATTGCTGGCCTAGGGATAGATTTGTGCAATTTCTTGGGCCAAGCAGCCATTGTCCTCTAGAAATGCGCAAAACAATCCTAGAGGCCAGTGTTGGGTAGGAATGCACAAATTTGGAGAGGAAGGTGAGCCTTCCTTCCCCAGATTACACAATGCAGCCTTGGTGAAGGAAAAGTTCAGGCCAAGGTTGGCCCAACTCGCCAACGAGCAACTGAAAGCAACTAAGAGAATAAATGCATGGCGACACTAAGTGATAGCAAAAGTGATTGACAGTGCATGCAAAACATAAATGAAAGATTCAACAAATGGATCAACATGCATGTGGGTGAGGCATTTCACCGATTGGGCGAACGTCTGTGCAAAACAATTTCATGCATGTGATAGCAGTGAGATAGCAACAAAAACTGAAATAGAGCTAGGACAAGCTAGTATACATGTAAGCAATAGCAAGCGTTCAAATAATTCAAGCAAACAATACTCCCACAAGAAAAAACACAAAAAGCGACAAGGAGTGGGAAGCGGGCTTACCCCAAAACAAATTAGTTGAATGTGCCAACTGCTCCCAGATGTGAAGTGGGATGTCAGAGCTGCAAGATTGATGTGAGGAATGAGCTCTGTAGCATCTGGTTGATGATTTTTGATAAATCTAGGTTGTGACACACATGCCACGAATCTAGGAGAAGCGACACTTGGTGGGAGGTTTCGGAATTGCTCCTTGCATGTAACCTCCAACTGCTAAACATAGATCCCTGAAACAAGGGATGCCTTTGCATTCGACCTTGGTAGAAGCAGCCCATGCATGCAAGTATATTTTGCTTAGTCCCAAAGGGAATTGGTCAACTCAACTGCACATTCAAGAGACTGCTTGACTGCTGGAGAAAAATGTGCATTTCTGGCTAGGAGCTGGGATGGTTGCCTAGGAGATTTGCACAATTTCTGGGCAAAGTAGCTGACTGCTTTCCAGATTTGCGCAAATCCTGCGCTGAACAGCCTACTGCTGGGAAAATTTGCGCAAATCCTACTCGGCAGGTTGGCTGGCAGGATTGCGCAATCCTGGAGACCAACAGGCTGTCAGAGAGGATTTCACAATTACTGGAGGGATTCTGGTTTCCCTCCAGAAATGTGCAATTTTCAAGGGGAATTCGCTCAGCCTGTAGCTGGACCAAGTTCGGGTGAGCATCTTGTGAGGGGAATGGATAAACTGCGATCAACAAGCTGCCTTTGTGCGAGGAAAAAACTGAAGCTTGAGACCTTGACAAAGCAAGGCAAGCTGCTGTGAAGGTTGGAAGGGAGGCTCCAAAACAAGGCTAAGGAAAAATTTTGGAGGGTAGTTGTAGCTGCTACAACACTTGGTGACACACTGGTAGAACTCCAACTCTCTAAATGGTCCTTGTTCATGAAAAGCAAGTCTAACACCTCCGAAAGTATTGTTCAGATCTTAGCTGATCTTGGTTTCACACTAGCTTGATTGTAAGATGTATCATCTTCCAAACTCTTGGTCGATTGGCACACATTCGAAGCCAAGGAGACACAGTTGTTTCGATTGGGGTTGAGGGGTATATAGGTGCACAAGCAGTATAGTCGTCAGAGTCTAAGTTTCATCTCTGGTGTTGCTCCACTATTAGCAAGCCTCAATAGTACCTCGGTGGAGTCACATAGGAACACAAGCATGGCTCCACTGCCAGTGAGCCTAGTCAGTACCCTAGCGGAGTTATTTGCATCACCTCCTTGCATAGGAAGCCTTTCTCTTATTTCGCCTTATTCATTTTTCATTTTGAATTTTTTACTTTTCATTTTTTTCATTTTTCACTATGCATAGCACTTATTCATTTCAGAGACAGAAGAGGGATCCCGACTTATTGAGAGCAGAAGAGGTTGTTCCAGCAAAGTAATTTATTGTATATTTGACGTGTTTGTTAAGGTTTTCCCCCTTACCTTACTCTACTTAACTGAGCTGACAAGGGTTAACCCAAAAACAATCGGCTAGAGAAGGTGACACTAGTTAGCGTGGAAGCGTTATGTTTACACCAAGGTTCACTTTGAACCAGAAGTATTTTCCTTCAATGTATCATGGACTAAAAGTAAAAAGCTCATCATACAGAGGCAATATGACAGATAACCAAGTAGTGATAGTTGTACAAGCCCTCTTGTAATTTACCCAACTTGCTTCAAGAGTCATACATGATTTCATGCAAAACTAACCTATGAACAAAACAAGCGAATGAACTAACAATCAACAAAGCAAAGCAAGAGCAGAAGAAAAAATGAAAGCGAATCAAGTAAACAAACAAGCAAACAAAGCACGTAAGCAAACAAGCATGCAAGCAAACAACTGAAAGCAAACACTACTCCTACTCCTACACTAACGGTACATGGGCCTGATCACGTGAAGTGATACTTCCAATGCAGCCACTAGCGCATTGGTAGACCCATGTTGGTGAAGGCTTGGTCCACGAGCAACCCAATGGTGTGAACCAGCAAGCAAGAAAGATATAACAATGAAGACAACCACACTTCATGATTCAAAGTGCCCATGGGACATAAGTGAGTGCATGTGTATGACAGGTAGTCTGCAGACTTATCATGGTGTTGTGTGACACTACGTACAAATTTAACGCATAGGCACACTCTTGACTGTGACATGCAAGTAAACGAAAGAAACAAAGATAACTTGCATTGCACACGAGTGCTTGCAGTGTAAGACTCCTCCAATGCATGAGCAATGGGATCGTGTAGTTCGAGTGGAGGAAGTAAAATCTGAGTGTTAGATTAATCTTGAGTGCATACAGATGAGTGATGAGGAGCATTGAGTGTTTGAACAATTTCCTGATCGGAAGCGAAACCAACCTCGGGATAGCGAGGGCCTGACATAACCATCAGCTCGGGCTGAAGTGCCTCGATGGTCTGTGGGGTTTCAACTTTGTTGACAAATGGATCTTCATAGACCACTGGCTTAGATCGATTAACAAAGAGTGAATGAACATTGTGATCCAATGATGAGGTGAAGAGATCATGACAACCAAGATCAAAAAATTTAGGATGTTGGTCAGCATCCTAATGGTTTGATGAATCACACAAAGGGGTAGATGAGGAAGGATGTTCACTCTCTGCATTTCCGGAAAAAGAAGATGAAAGATCAAATGGATTTCCAATGAATGATTGGTCCTCTCTGTTGTTGGATGATGGGATAACATACGGTGTGTCCTACGAAAGATCAATAATGGGTGCATCTGTGGATGAAGGCACATGTGAAATCATGGATGGCAAGTTCACCAACGATGTTAGGAAAGCACGAAGGGGGATCAGACGGAAGGGAGTCATCCTTCGCCAAGTGTTGATGATCAAGCTCCCACTCATACTCTTCATGAATGACAATGCATGTTGGTTGTGCAACACCAACTCCGTTAGTGGGTTGTTCCTTGTTCACAACAAGTGAAGAGTCTAGAATGGATGAACACAAGACAACATCATCTGAAGGAACACCCGGGTGTGAAGATGGAGGTCGTAGAAAAGAATGCATATGAGGACTCGAAGGAATCACAACCAAATCTGTGTGAAAATTGAGTGAAGTGATGTTGGGAGAGTGTGAAGGATGAACAGGTGTGTGAGCATGATCCTCAACATCACTGGGCAGTGGTGGAGCTATTGAATAATAGGAAGGCGGACAATTAGTTGAGACAGTGCCTGCTTCCACATGAGATTACGCTGCTCCATCAATGAAGAATGTTGAGCGAGGCTTGATCTCAAAATTTATCTTGGGACAAGCAGATTTCTTAAGGCAGTACTCAAACCGGTCCCAAAGATAAGAAAATTTCATCTCGCTCCTCGGAGCTTGAAACTGCAAGTCACGGAAGCGTTGCCAAAAATCAATAACAGATTCATGCGGAGCCCTCCATTGTTGTAACAGTTTCCAGTCAAGATGGTCTGGATCAAAATGATAGAACGTGTCTTCAATGAGATCACATAAGTGCTCAAATGAGTGCATAGTGTCAGTCGTTAGGCTGAGCACCTAACGAAATGCAGATTCGCGAAGTGTGTATCCAAGTAGAAAACTGGCTTATCCGTCAGAAAACTCATCTTCCTCATAAATCATGGAAATAAAGTTATATAATTGCTCAGGCCAGGCCACTTCGCCTTCACCATCATACGTGTGAGCGGACGAGAGATTGAAAAGCTTCCTCGAGATGGAGACATCTTCATGATTCGAAAAACACCTCGGGGGAAGAAGAGTGCAAGACTCCATGAAAGATATGCAAAGGTTCAAAACTGGATGAAAGGGTACAGTTTATCATCAGGCCCTCCTTCTAGCGCCAGAAATGTTGACAGTGCTGAACTTGCCAATATTTCAAGGGGATCTCCCCTGTAAGAAGTCCCAATTAGACCTCAGACCGTTTGGTGTGGGAGTCCCAGCAGTGGGTTGTAAGGTAATGCCTTGACCGCGGTGTCGCACAGGGGCAAGTAGAATAACCCTGTTAGCATCAAGGGTGTGAATGATGCAGTGAGTCAAGGAAGGTGTATGAGAGGTTCCAAAATTTCGAAGGGGGCAGGAGGTGAATGTGAGTTCTAGGTTGAAGTACATGTTCAGCCCCAGTTGGATTTGTTTCTTGTCTTCGCCTTGGTGAGTGTGTTGAATGGGTTGGATTGCATGTGCGCGCTCAACAACATGCATGCTATTGAATCCCTTGCATGCAATCAACAACACTACTCACCATGTCTACTATGTGTCAGCTGTTGGGATGGGTCCTTAACTTATACAGGCACAGTTTCATCCGTGAGTGAATATTGCGCCCATTGTTGTTCATGTTCCTATTGCAACTCATTCGTCTATCTGTGCAGCTTCATGTTCTTCCTGAGTTGCTGCTTCAACACATGCAACTCCTTCTTTGTTCCATATTCTTCCTTCGTGTGATCTTCATGTCACACTGTCACTTCATAACCGAAGTCTCCAAAGTTTCTTTCATCATCAATGGACCTGCTTGAGCTTGCAACCTTGTTCTGCCTCTGTGTTGTTAACAACCATCCTCTTGCATTCGTTGCATTTGGTATGCTGTCTTCAACTGTTGTTCATGATGCTGCTCATTGTGATGCTGCTATCATCATATCTTGATGTCCTTGTCTACGAACAACTTGATGTCTTCGTGGGTAGGCAATTCCATGGACACTTGATCAACTACATCCCCAAGTGTGCTCTGAACGGTGTCTTTGTCTCTTCTCTCCTGGAAACCATTATACCTGTACTGCTGAGAGGCAGATGAACACCTGGGATACCTGGAGACATGGCAACACTCATGGCAAGCAATCTGTCAGTCGAAAACCAAAATGAACATGAGAATTGACTTGCAACATACCTGGGTGCATGATCATGAAGGTTGCGCAATTTTGGCCGAGAGGTCGAAAGACCAACTGCTAAGACTGTACAAGGCACAGTCTGGGATGTTGGGAGATTGGCTGACTACTCGAACTGCACAATGCACAATGCACAATCTAGTCTAGCTGTTGACTCTTGGGATTGCGCAATGCACAATTCCAGCTGGGAAGGACTGTTGGCCTAGGGATAGATTTGTGCAATTTCTTGGGCCAAGCAGCCACTGTCCTCTAGAAATGTGCAAAATAGTCCTGGAGGCCAGTGCTGGGTAGGAATTCACAAATTTGGAGAGGAAGGTGAGCCTTACTTCCCCAGATTGCGCAATGCAGCCTTGGTGAAGGCAGAGTTCGGGCCAAGGTTGGCCCAACTCGCCGATGGGAAAGTGAAAGCAACTAAAACAGTAAATGCATGGCGACAATAAGTGATAGCAGAAGTGATTGACCGTGCATGCAAAACATAAATGAAAGATTTAGCAAACGGATCAACCTGCATGTGGGTGAGGCAGTTTGCCAGTTGGGCAAATGTCCATGCAAAACAATTTCATGCATGCGATAACAGTGGGATAGCAACGAAAACTGAAACAGAGCTAGGACGAGCTAGTATACATGTAAACGACAATAAGCGTGCAAAGCAATTAAGAAAATGGTTCTCCCACAAGAGAAAACACAAAAAGCGATAGAAATGCAGCACAAGGAATGGGAAGCGGGCTTACCCCAAAACAACTGAGTTGAATGTGACGACTGCTCCTAGATGTGGTGTGGGATGTCATAGCTGCAAGGTTGATGTGAGGAATGAGCTCTGAAGCATCCAGTTGATGAGTTTTGATAACATCGAGGTTGTGACATGCATGCCGTGAATCTAGGAGAAGCGACACTTGGTGGGAGGTTTTGGAATTGCTCCTTGCATGTAACCTCCAACTGCTAAACATAGATTTCTGAAACAAGGGATACCTTTGCATGCTACCTTGGGAGAAGCAGCCCATGCATGCAAATCTGTTTTGCTCAGTCCCGGAGGGAACTGGTCAACTCAGCTGCACATGCAAGAGACTTCTCAACTGCTCAAGAAAAATGTGCATTTCTGGCTAGGAGCTGGGCTGGCTGCCCATGAGATTTGCGCAATTTCTGGGAAGAGCAGCTGATTGCTGCCTAGATTTGTGCAAATCCTGGGCTGAATAGCCTGTTTCTGGGAAAATTTGCGCAAATCCTGCTGGGAGGGTTGGCTAGCAGGATTGCACTTCATGGAGCCTAGTAGGTTGTCAGAGAGGATTGTGCAATTCCTAGAGGGAAGGCTGGTTTCCCTCCAAAAATGCGCAATTTTCAAGGGGAAGTTGTTTAGCCTATAGCTGGACCAAGTCCAGGTGAACACCCTGTGAGGGGAGTGGATCAACTGTGATCGACAGGCTGCCTTTGTGCGAGGAAAACATTAAAGCTTGAGAAATTGACAAAGCAAGGCAAGCTGCTATGAAGGTTGCAAGGGAGGCTCCAAAATGAGGCTAAGGCAAAATTTTGGAGGGTGGTTGTAGCCGCTACAATAGAACTAGTAACCTTAGTTTCCTATCCTAGGGACCACACATGTGACTGTGGGGGGGAATACCCATGGTACCTGAGACATACATCGTATCACTTTCATAGTACTTCTTGAGGGTGCCCTTGGGAAGCTTGGGTACTTGCACTAGCAAAGGCTATTGTCTGGAGGTCAGCATAACTATTTCGGATACCTTCACTGGCAGGATTGGACCATTATTATCCCAAACTATCTTTGGAAGGTCCTTATCTTTGCTTTCTTGTATTTTGGTGTCCAGTCCTAATTGCCCATAGCGGAAATACCTAGAAGCCACTTGTTTGGTTTTATCATTAAGGATTTTTTTTTAGTGAGTGCTCTATGCTGCTAGATTGCCATAAGTTTTTGTTTTTTTAGTCTTTAAAAAGTTCTCTTAACATTTAAAAGTGGTTGATCGATAGGTTCGCTGATCTAGGAGGCTTCGTGGGCTTTCACCTGTGAGTGTTGAGCCTTCATCTAGAAGGCGTAGGAGTAGTTCTACTGGTGATTTTCAACCAGTAGCAGCTGACACATCGAAGATTAATCCAACTTTAGGGGCTCTTATTTCATAGGGCGAACCTAGTGCGGTTTGTAAATTGGACGAAAACACTTTTTTCCTTGCTAGAGTGCTCTTCCAATCGAAAGAAGAGATTGATATTGAGGATGTTCCTGAGTCCCCCGTGACTCCTTCGACTCATAGGTTGTGGCTACCCCGACTCATAGGCCGACAAGCCCTATTCAATCTCCTTTTTTACAAATGGCCAATGTTAGTGGTGTAACCATGGCTGTGAATACTTCTAGTGTGTAGACCCCTCCTTCAATTGTAGGAGGGGGTATCATTTCTATCTCTATTGTTACACCTAGTACAGTAGTTGTTGGCTCTACCTCCATTCCAGTTCTGAGTGGGGGAACCCAACCTTTCGCTTCTTTCACTGGTACCTATCCTTTCAGGATGCCACCTAGTGGGATTCTCTCAACCATTCCATCTGTTGTTTCCATATCTATGACTTCTATTTCAAGTGCTTCAGCATCCTTTTAGGTTTTTGCTTTTGGAAGTGGTCATATCCCTCCTTCCAATCCGTCATTGAACTTGGGACAGGCTCAGAATATTAATCCTTTCCAAGGAGCTCAAGGATGGCCAAATCCTTCCGTTAGTGGGTTAGGGGTTGGGAATTAATCCCATTTATTTGGTCAGCAGGGGAGTATGCCCTTCTTTTTCATCAGGACCTCACAAGATTTTTCCTCTATTAGTTGGTGCACAAAACCCTTATCTGGGGTTATCCCCTTCTTTCAGTGTCCGCTAGGTGGAAATTATCCTATGTATGGTAACCCTGTGGCAAGGGGTGGATACCACCCAAATACTTCTGGCCCACAATGATTTCCTTATGGTTCAATTCTTTCTATGAGAAATCCATGCAAAGCTGGTGCCTCTTCAAATCAGGATACTCTTTTCATAATATCGGAAATTATACTCTTGGTGGGTGGAATTCTCTGGCTCCTCCACACTTACCGTTCTTGAAAACCTTAAACTTTCTAGATCTTTCAAAGTTGATGAATGATCTGATCCGATGTAATCCGGCTTGGCTTCCTGTTCCCACCAAAATTCGATCTGGTATTCCTAAATTTGAAGGGAAGTATGGGGAAGATCCAACAGATCATATAACCAAGTTCCACTTATGGTGTTCATCGAACTCCTTGGTCAACAATCCAATCAGATTGAGATTATTCCAACACACCCTAACTGGAAATGCTACAAAATGGTATATTGAGCTAAGAGGGGGTAGCTTTGCTACATTTGGTGAGTTGGCTACTATGTTTTTAAACCATTTCCATTTTCCTGTACGATATGATGTCAGAACTAAGCTTTTAGCTAGTTTCCAACAAGACAAAGAAACTCATATTTCTAACCACATCCAAGAGTGGCGCAGAAGGAAGAGGCTCATTAAGGCCTATATCCCTAATGAGTTCCTTCTCGAATGGTTTTTAAAATCTTTACAACCAGAAATTTCTAAGGATGTGTCACTTTTTGGAGTGTTCACTAAAGAATAGGCCATCTTTAGAGCTCAGCAGTTAGAACTTATATATTCTCAATCTAGAGTCCTCTATAATATTTTTCCTGATGCTCCTCGATCAAAGATTGATCTAGCCAAACCCAAGTCAGGACCCCATGCTAACGGAATTGTAGGATCGATCGATAGTAGCATGGCTAACCTGTTAAATCAATTGCAACAGTTGTCTTTACAATCTGCTTCTCCAGCGCAGGCATCATCGTTAGTGCCTATGCCTTCCCAACCTTCAGCAGTTAATGTTGTCCAATCTTTGAACCCCAAAGGAGACCAACAATCTGATGGGAAGAAGAAGGGATGTGGTAAGAAGAAAGATAAGGCTGGGAAAGGGAATGTGAATAGATCCAGTAATGATACTAGAGAGGGAAAGAAGGAATCGAAAAAGAAAGTAAAGTTCCCATGCAAGTTATGCAGTGGGGATCATCTTACCCATTTTTTCCTAGGATTTAGGATGCTCAGCACTTAACTATGTAAACTTTGAAACGGGAACTATAAACTCAAAACAGGAACTCTGGCCAAAAAACCCCGAAAAAAACATCAAAAACAGTGCTAAAAATGAAAAGTGTATATACTGGAACGATGATTTTATTTTTTAGGGGTCAATTTTGAACATGTTTTAAAAATGGCAGTGACTACAAAATTTACTATGAAATTTTCGTGCAAAATATAGCTTCAAAACGAAAGTGATGATACTGGATCAATGATTTTTCTTTAGGGTAAATTTTCAAACTTTTTAAAAAATGCTAGTAAAAGCAAATTTTTATGCGCCAAACAAAGTTGTTTATGAGGAAAAAAAAGACATTAATGTTTTTGGTAGAATATCATTTTTCTTTCCTAAGTATAAATTCAACATGTTTTCAACCATAACATGCTAGATACAAAAGAAATTGAAATTTTTTCAACTATAAAATTAAAAAACCATGACATTATGAACAAATTACATCACTAAATGAATTCAAAAGTCATTATTTGTATATTGAATAAAACATACATTATATCTCTAATTTAATATTGCATTGTAGATATTTTAAACAATAAAAATTACCATAATTAAGACATATAATCCAACAACATAAAAATTCCTCGCAACTTCTCATTTAACACCATATGGAAATCATCAATTTTATTTCAAAATATGATGCATACATCAATTATATAAACTATCTTAAACAATTATTCAAAATCACTCATATTTTCTTGCACACCATCAGAATTCACATCTTCAAATGAGTGACTGGATGCTGACGAAGATGTTCCATATTCTTCTGTTTCATCAACTAGTGCCCCATCTGAGTCCACATGCATGCCCAACATTTCAGGTTTCAAAATTCTTCTAGATCTACAACTAGTTTCAGCAGACTCCCATCTCAACACTGTTCCTTCTGGTAATAACCTTTTCAGAATCTCTATCGTCTTGAAGCGAAGAGTTCCTCTCTTTGTTAAATTGAAGTCATAAACATGTCAACATCCTCCAATTTTAATATGTCTGTGCGGCGGCGATTTATATTTGTACCCTTTCTTTTTCTCTTTCCACCATTTTTTTTGTCAACTACCATCTCTAGGTTATACACACCATTTAATGGGTGTGTATTTGTGGCATACCAATGTACTTCAACACTTGTAACATCCTCATTTTCTGTAAATACATTTATAACCTTAGAAACCCAGAATGGATAGCCATTGGGATCTCCATCTGCTAGCACTGCAATCATGCAACCCTCCTTAATATCCTGTACTGAACCCCTGTAAAGGTCTTCCATGGCTTCACGTTGTGCACAAGATCTTCTGGAACCAATATACATCTCTCTTTCCTCTGCCTGTGAAGAATTAATAATACCTTGAGATTGTTGTTGTTCAACAATGTTTATTTCCTCATGTTCATTCAACACATTTTGTGGCCAAATAAATGGATTTTTCAAAGGTATATCTTCATTTGTTGTTGTTGAAATGATATCACTTTGATTATTGAAAAATGACTCCCACCAAACTGAATCAGCAATGTCAAAGTACTCATATGTATATATAATACATTTTTTAATTTCTTCTAGGCAATCAGAATAATTTATATCTCTATTTTGTCTGTGTGCATTCTAAACTTCACCAATTGATTGTAATAACAATATTTTTGATGCAAATATTGGATGATCTGGAATGAACTTCAAAAATTGCAAACCTGATGATGGTGCCCATTCTGCAGTAGTTGAATACTTCTTGCCCCATATTAGTGTTTTCCCATCAATTTTTTTGATACGAAATTGATGTTGGAAGCTAATGTCATTAAGTTGTTCAATGCATTTCCCCTCACCATATGATCCCAGAATAAACCTTCGCATGTCAACAGTTTCTTCCAACACATCAAAAGTAGGCTCTAGCATGTATGATTTCTTAATACATTCAATTAGTGATGGCAAGCTCCCAACTTGCTTCCTCCTCAATATGACTGAAAAACGACTGAACATCTGATCAATATGGTCATGACTGTGCCCAACAAGAAGGAAACCAACCTTTACCTTTTGAAAATTTTTCAATTCAACAAGCATGTTTAGATATCCAAAAACAACCTGATTTTTGTTTTCACGGCAAGTGTTGTCCAATTGTAGATACAGAACTTCAGGGAGATTACCAAACCAATGAGAAATCACATCATGAATTATGGTTATGGTCAGATTTGCATCATTATGAATATTTGGAGCTGTGAAGTACACCCTTGGCAACATTTTCCCATTGAAGACCATACAACCGACCAAGTGAAACTGAATAAAATTTTCCTCCTGTAAATTTTTGGGTGTGCGAACAAAATGTGGTAAAAGTGTTTCTTCTGGTCCATACCATCAATTATCAAACCCAAATATTTATTTGGATTATCATAACACTTCTTTTGATGCTTGTACAACTTCTTCCTTTCGTTTGTTTGTTGTTCGCGATGCTCCTGAAGTTCTTTGACAATTAAATCTACACAACATAAAAAAATAAAAAATAAAAAATAAAAATAAATAAATAAATAAAAATAAAATAAAAATAAAAAATCATTAAGAAATATGTTTTTATAGTTGATGACTTACAATTTTAAAAGTTAAAGTTATGAATGCTTACCTCTTTCTAACCCTTCAAATTTGTCCCTTTTTTATTTAAGAGAAGCACATGTACTGCAAATCCCCATCCTTGTCTTCTTAGGAATACGGACATTGTTGAATTCTTTCTTCCATACTTTCACAAAATATTGATATGTAATAAACCTGCCATGTCCCTCAGCAGCTTCTGCATATTCTTTGTATAAATTGTAGATTTCTCGTCTTGAAAAATTATCTAGAATATGTATTGTCTCTCTATTTGGCATACACTCTCCATGCTTTGAAAAGAAATCTTTCATCCATGACATTGCAGTATTTGATAATGGCCCAAACTATCTTTTATGACGTACTTCTGAAAAAAATGTGGGATCCTTTTCCAAATTTTCTTGAATTCTCAAGAGACGAAAATTCCCAATCGAATGAAACATTTTGAAATCTTTTCTACAGATAAATAAAGTCTTAATATGATAATCATAACCTGACAATGTAGATTGCATGCACCCAACTAAATATGAATTTTGCATGCTTTTATTCATTGACAAATATCTCTTCCTGCTTTCTAATGCAAATTTGAAATCCATATGTTTCAAGCAATCTTTTTTGCAACATTCACTTGAAATGAGAGCGCTGATAGAACTTCTTCTCGTTAGATATTCTACTCTACCCCTTGTATAACTAGAATAGCTTGCATTGATACAAAAAGGTCTGCTCCTACTCCTCAATACAATATTTCTTGGCAACATCTCCATCATTGGATCATCACTTGTATAAGGATTTTCATCATAATTAAGTGGAATGTTATCCACACTATGATCAGCTCTACTTTTCAAATATTGACTTGGAGGATATTCTTCATCTTCCCCTTCTTCAGTGCTACTGTCATAGTCCTTAGAATTCGGACTGAATGGAAAATTTGACTCGATGTTTAATGGATATTCTTCCTCATGTGCATTGTCAGTGCTACTCTCATAGTCCATAGAATTAGGACTATGTCAAAAATGTGATTGTTTACTTATTGAAGATGCTACATCCTATCCTTTGTCACTGCTACCTTTATACTCATTAGAATTAGGACTAAGTGCATCATCCTGTCCTTCATCACTGCTACTCTCATAGTCCTTAGAATTAGGACTAAGAGGACATTGTGACACTCCATTCTTTTGAAATTCATCATCACGCTCTTCATGACTTTTGCTCTCATAGTCCTTAGAATTAGGACTAAGTGGACACCGTGACACTCCAATCTTTTGAAATTCATCCCGCTTTTCATCATTGCTTCTCTCATAGTCCTTAGAATTAGGACTAACTGGACACCGTGACACTCCATACTCTTGAAATTCATCATCATGCTCTTCATCACTACTGCTCTCATAGTCCTTAGAATTAGTACTAAGTGGACACTTTGACACTCCATTCTTTTGAAATTCATTATCACGCTCTTCATCACTGCTACTCTCATAGTCCTTAGAATTAGCACTAAGTGGACACCGTGACACTCCATTCTTTTGAAATTTGCCATCATGCTCTTCATAACTGCTGCTCTCATAGTCCTCAGAATTAGGACTAAGTGGACACTGTGACACTCTATTCTTTTGAACTTCACCATCATGTTGTTCAAAACTGCTGCTCTCATAGTCCTTAGAATTGGGACTAAGTGGACATCGTGACACTCCATTCTTTTGAACTTCACCATCATGCTCTTCATCATTACTGCTTTCATAGTCCTTAGAATTAGGACTAAGTGGAATCTGTGACTCTTTATTTATTTGAAATTCTCCATCCCCTCTTTCATCAGTGCTGCTCTCATAGTCCTTAGAATCAGGACTAAGTGGAAGAATTGACTTTCTATTCATAGTGGAAGAATTCCCACTATATTCATCAATATGAATAGAGTTGTTATGCAATGAAGATGTTGATGGTGTATAAATCGAAACTTCACTATCAGAACAATCCATCCCTTTCAAATAGAAGATGTTGAATGATACAAATGGAGAGTCTCCTAAAGATATTATATAGCTTAAAGAATGAAATTTTCCCTCCAAAAATTTTCCCTCCAAAAAGTTTCGCGAAAATATTTCCCTCCAAAAAATTTCGCGAAAATATTTCCCTCCAAAAAGTTTGTTAGATTTATTTACTTTCATTATTTTATTCTACAATTTATTGAAAAATGTAAACTAATTTTTTTATGAAATAAATCATTAAAATTAAAATTGTAAACTACAACTTCTACATTAATTATTTTAATAGTTAAAGTATATAATATTTACTAAACAATTGAATTTTTTTTTTTTTTATAATATATTCTAAAATAAATTAATCCCACATTCAACCCGTTGTAAAACAGTTCTACAATATTCGCTTTATATAATTTTAAAACAAATTATCCCACATTAACCGTACGATAAAACATCTCCGTAATTTCACTTATATATTAAATTTCATTATCACTATTACTCACATCACATCCACGTTTTCTGAAGTTCGTTGAAAGACTCATGAATTTGTGGAGCAGCTACATTGCTATCAACAACATATTCAATGAAGAATTCTCGCAATTGAAAGGTAAGTTAAATTTTTTCCTTGAAAATTTTCATATTAAATTACTTTAATGAAGAAGAATTTTTTTTTTAAATTAATAATTTTTCTGAGCCAAAATAACAATTACGTCCATCGTAAGAATGGTGGGCCCGATCAAACTCAATCACCCAATAGCCGTGGGTGGGCCGCTGTGGTGTTGCAGGGTAGGCGGGGAGGTCGGGCGAGCGGGTGGGGTGTGAGGGTGGTAGGGGGTGTGGGGGCGGCCCGACGGCTCACCCGTCTGTCGCGGGGGTTGGGTGATTCTGAGAATCGCCCAACCCCTGCAGTGGGCGAGCGAGCTGCCAGGCTAGGCGCCGCAGCCCGACTCGCCCCCTATCACCTTCCCCCCTTCCCGACAACCTCACCCTCTTCACCCACACCCTGCCCCCCTAACCCACTCCCTTCCCCCTCATGCCTCACCACCCTCCCCTACCCTTCCTACCCACCCCCCCTCACCTCTCCCCCTACCCAGCCCCCCTTCACCCCCCCTCACCACCCTACCCGCCCCCTCTCACCTCACCACCCTCCCCGCTCCCCCTACCCGCCCCCTCACCATCCTCCCCCCCCCCCCTCACCTCACCTCACCTCACCCCACCCCACCCCACCCCCTCACCAAGCTACCCGCCCCCCCTCACCTCTCCCCCTACCCGCCCCCTCAACTCACCACCCTACCCACCCCTCACCTCACCTCACGCCACCCCCTCATCACCCTACCCGCCCCCCCTCACCTCTCCCCTTACCCACCCCCCCCCTCATCACCCTACCCGCCCCCCCTCACCTCTCCCCTTAGCCACCCCCCCCCCCTCACCACCCTACCTGCCCCCCCTCACCTCTCCCCTTACCCACCCCCCCCTCTCACCACCCTACCTGCCCCCTCTCACCACCCTCCCCACTCCCACTACCCGGCCCCTCACCTCACCCCACCCCCTCACCACCCCACCTGCCCCCCCTCACCTCTCCCCTACCCTCCGCCCCCTAACCTTACCACCATATCCCCCCTCACCTCACCCCACCCCTCACCACCCTACGCACCCCCCTCACCTCTCCCATTACCCTCGGCCCCCCTACCTCCCCCATTACCCTCGGCCCCCCCACCTCCCCCCTCTCATCTCACCACCCTCCCCGCTCCCCCTACCCGCCCCCTCACCACCCTCCCCTGCCCTTACCTTACCTACCTGGCCCCCTCACCTCACCCCCCACCTACCCACGCCCCCTACCCGACCCCCCTCACCTCTCCCCCTACCCACGCCCCCCCACCTCACCCTCCCCCCTACCCACCCCCCCTCACCTCTCCCCCTACCCACGCCCCCCCCCCCCTCACCTCTCCCCCCACCCAGCGCCAGCCCACGGGCCTCCCCCACCCGGTGCCCGCGCCCGCCCATGGGCCTCCCCAACGCGGCACCCGCCCACAAGCCTCCGCCACCCAGCGCCCTCCCCTCCGCAACCCACCCCCCACCCGGTGCCTGCGCCCACTTCCCACCCAACGCCCTCCCCTCCGCTCCCCAACCGGCCCCCGCCCACGGGCCTCCCCCACCACCCCTGCCCACGGCCTCCGCCTCCGGCCCCATCCATGGCCTGCCTCCCCACCCGATTAGTGGTGACCAAGAGTCGTGCCACCCCGACGGCCCGCCCGACTGGTGGCCGGGCGATTCCTGGAATCGCCCACCACCAGTCGGGCAGGGAGGCGGGCTATGGACGGGGGCGAAGGCAGAGTCCGTGGGCGGGGGCGGTGGGGGAGGCCTGTGGGCGGGTGTATGGACCTGCGGTCCGTGCGACGAGCAGGGTGACTTAACCATCTGAAGGACGTGTGAAATGTGAAACGAAATGAACCTTGGACGAGTTTATAAGGCGTTGGGCGAACGATGAGGGGGCGGTCCCACGAGTTAGGCGGGCTGACCCACCTCATGGGCGAGAGTTCGCATTATGAATGAGTCGACTGGGCGTTTGGTGTGGGTCGGCCGGGTGACATAACCCGCCACCCGCCCGTATATATTGGAGGGTGTTTGGAGGCAAATGACCATCATTCGATCAACATGAGTTCGAACAAGGAGTTCTGTGGTGCGTGGATGAGCCCGCACGACGGGCGAAACTTAGGTGGAAAACTCGTTCCAAAAAGTCGGGTGAAAAACTCGGGTGAGAAACTCGAGCGAAAAACTCATGAAGAAAACTCAGGTGAAAAAATTGTGCAGGAAACTCGTGCAGAAAACTCGGGTGGGGTTGTCGGGCAGAACTCGGGCGAGGTCGTTCAGGCAGGACTCGGGCGAGGTCATTCAGGCAGAAAGGTTGTTCAGGCAGAACTCGGGCGAGGTCGTCGGGCAGGAAACTCAGGCGAGGTCGTTCGGGCAACCCGGGTGAATTCGTTTGAGCAAGCTAGGTGAAGTCATGTGGCGATCCAGGTGAAGTCATGTGGCGACTCGGGTGAAGTTGTTCGAGTGAACGAGTTTGGGTGAACGGGTGGACATGCGGATGGGCGGCTGGGGAGGGCGCGTCGTGCATGCCGAAACGAAGAATCATGCGGACGGGCAACTTGGGTAGGGTGCACCATGCATGACGAAACAGTGGAAACGGTGAAGTGTTGAGGTTGTGAACGAAGGTGTGACTCATGCAGAGCACCCGTGTGTGGTGACTTAGTTACGACAAGGCGCGCCCAAGTTGGGCAAACAACAAGATCGTGCGATGAGGTGAACGAAGGGTTGGTGAGTCGTGCGGCGACCGTGCGAAGGTGCCGACGAGCTGGGCAACCAAGTTTGCCGAAGTTGGAAATTTGGCTAAGTGTAAATTTGGGGTTTCCCAAGATTTAACTTGTACTTATAAAAAAAGATTATATATATTGATTCAGGTAGACTCATATTGCAGGGAGTTGGCCCTCCCTTTATATTGTTGTGCATTTCTATTGTATAATGTTGTTTATTTGAATGTTATGGGCTTTACTGTATAAAGGACAAGTATAATACTTGGTAATGAAAAATAAACTAAGTATGGAATGTTAGGTGTAGTCTACAATCGTAAGTATTGGTGAAAAGAAAACGGTTGGTAGCGCCGCACCTCGCTATCTATAGTGCGTTGGAAGAGTACCGCCAGTGTAGGGGTGTGACAGGTGGTATCAGAGCTAGTGCCAGGGAGTTGGTGCTGGTGTTGAAGCTGATACACACCTGCACTTCGTGACAAGTGGTATCAGAGCTGGTGAACTGAATCAAGGAGCTGATTCTACGAAGACCAAAGACTTGGCAGGGAGCTCAAGTTTTGCAGGTGACAGGTGGAATATCAGGGTGATTCAGGTGAATGGTGAAACAGGTTTAGCAGAGGTGAAGCTTAGTGCTTGGGCCAAGCTAAACGACAAGGCATGGCAGGTTTGGAAGAATGCGAAGGGAAGCTCTTGCTTACCTTATACAAGTTGAAGTGGTTGAAAGAGGAGAACCCACGGATTCGAAAGGAACTTGAAGTCTTGGAAAAGAATGTTGAAGACGAACTTCTTCAACTTGGTTGGACAATGGAGCAGGATGAAGTTGCAGATTGTGCTGACAAGGAAGAGGAAGCCATGATGATTAAAGATGTTGCAGATGTGACAACGATGGAGGATGAACTTGAGGATGATCAAGTTGGACCAGGATCGTGTAGTTTGCAGACATGGATGGATGAAGATACTCACATGGAGGAGCCTCATGATGATGATGTAAGTTTTGTTGATACTTGTGTTTCATTTGAGCATTTGGTGGATGGAATGTATGCAAGGAAGAGCAAAGTCAGTTTGCCAATTCAGGGGAGCATCTTACCATGGATGTCTATGATGAGACCTTGTATGGAGAAGAAAGGGTTGTTGATTGTTGCAGGACTTGTTGGGGTTGTTTATGACCTTATGGTAGAAGGTACAAAGGCCCGTGACAAGGGAGGAACATGATGATCATTGCAAAGGATTGGGTCATGCTTTAGCCACATGGAGAACTGGCTAAGTGCCTGGCATGACTCATGGACAGATTGAAGGGCACACACTTGGATATGATGATACTTGGGTGGACTTCTCATGGCCGAGACCAAGAGAAAGTCTTGGTGGAACCTTTAGTGGGGGAGCTATGATGGAGAGACTCATGTGATGATGATATGGTTGGGTGACCGAGTTCACTAGACCGAAGATTGCAGACTTGGATGAGGATGACCGATTGTTGTGATGGGTCTACTTGGTTGGAATACATGTCATGGACATCAGGTTGGAGACATGGAGCATGGCAGTCTCATGTAGGGACATTGTGCAGGAGCACTTGTAGAGGTGTCACTTATGGGCATCCAATGAGGAGTGCCAAGGCAGGGATGTTGTGCAGGTGGATTTGCTGATGTGACATGGAGATGTTTTACTTATGAGCCGATGGAGAGGTTGTGCACTTATGTACAACAAGGCCATGGACTTGGATGGAGTTGTGAGTAGACTATGGAGCATTCCTACTACATGGAGAGCTGAGGCATCTTGCAGAGACCTTTGGGCCGAGACTTGTATGCTTGCTAGAGTGCTAGTTGGAGATGACTCATGGAGCTCATGATGACATGAGATTGTTGTGACTTTTGGAGTTACAACGATGATGATGCCTTGGTGGCAACACTTGGGCATGGGTTGAGCTGAGACTCAACCACTTTTGACACATGGGAGCTGATTGATCTATGATAATGGCCAGCACATGGGAGATGAGACAGGTGTATACTTGTTTCTATGGCAGACTTGAGAGATGGCACATTGCAGATATGATGGAGGTTACTCCATGGACCTGGATGTGGCACATCGAGAGTTGGGATTTTGATGAGATGATCTCTTCACTTTCAAGAGATGGATGATGATGTTAGATAGAAAACATCATGGACAGCATGTTGCAGACGAGATGGAGACTACTTCATGGACCTAAGCATGGTTTACACTTATATGGAGATGGATTCTTGATCGAGTTGAGGATGTGATGGGATGTTCTGAGAAATAACCAATGATGGCATACGGATGGACATTCTCATGGTTTGGGAGTGACAGTTGGATTAGCTACCCAACTAGTTCAAACATGAGGGCTAGCAGTGTGCAGAGATGTGTTAGCATTATGTTGGAGTATCATGGCAGTAGTTCACATGAGGACGACACATGATGAGGTCAACACGATATGTTGCAGTGGGCATGTAGCTTGAGATGGAGGGACTAGCCTTCCACGATGGGGAGCAGCATGTGGAGATTGTGACAGGGTGGTTTATGGTCATGGATTAAGATGATTTCTAATATATGACATACCGATGGGGTGTATACCTTGGTACGGTGATCTTGGTGACAGGTGGTTGCCGGTATAAGATATTGTCGAGGACAACAATGACTTCAAGTGGGGGAGGATGTATGGACCTGCGGTCCGTGCAACGGGCAGGGCAACTCAACCATGCGAAGGACGTGCGAAATGTGAAATGAAATGAACCTTGGATGAGTTTATAAGGCGTTGGGCGAGCGATGAGGGGGCAGTCCCACGAGTTGGGTGGGCCGACCCACCTCATGGGCGAGAGTTCGCATTATGAATGAGTCGGCTGGGCGTTTGGTGTGGGTCGGCCGGGTGACATAACCCGCCACCCGCCCATATATATTGGAGGGCGTTTGGAGGCAAACGACCATCATTCGATCAACACGAGTTCGAACAAGGAGTTTTGCAGTGCATGGATGAGCCCGCACGACGGGTGGAACTCGGGTGGAAAACTCGTTCAAAAAAGTCGGGTGAAAAACTCGGGTGAGAAACTCGGGCAAAAAACTCGTGTAGAAAACTCGGGCGAGGTCGTCGGGCAGAACTCAGGCGAGGTCGTTCAGGCAGGACTCGGGCAAGGTCGTTCAGGCAGAAATCGAGCGAGGTCGTTCAGACAGAACTCGGACGAGGTCTTTGGGCAGGAAACTCGGGCGACCCAGGTGAAGTCGTTCGGGCGACCCGGGTGAAGTCGTTCGGGCAAGCCAGGTGAAGTCGTGTGGTGATCGGGTGAAGTCGTGTGGAGACTCGGGTGAATTTGTTCGGGTGAACAGGTGGACGTGTGGACGGGCGGCCAGGCGAGGGCGCGTCGTGCACGATGAAACGAAGAATCGTGCGGACAGGTGACTTCGGTAGGGTGTGCCGTGCACGACGAAATGGTGGAAACGGTGAAGTGTTGAGGTTGTGAATGAAGGTGTGACTCGTGCAGAGGCACTCATGTGTGGCAACTTAGTTATGACAAGGCACGCCCAAGTTGGGCAAACAACATGATACTGCGATGAAGTGAACGAATTGTTGGTGAGTAGTGTGGCGACCGTGTGGAGGTGCCGACGAGCTAGGCAACCGAGTTTGCCGAAGTTGGAAATTTGGATAAGTGTAAATTTGGGGTTTCCCAAGATTTAACTTGTACTTATAAAAAAACATTATATATATTGATTCGGGCAGACTCATATAGCAGGGAGTTGCCCCTCCCTTTATACTGTTGTGCATTTATATTGTATAATGTTGTTTATGTGAATGTTAAGGGCTTCACTGTATAAAGGACAAGTATAATACTTGGTAATGAGAAATAAACTAAGTATGGAATGTTAGGCGTAGTCTACAATCATAAGTATTGGTGAAAAGAAAACAGTTGGTAGTGCTACACCTCGCTATAGTGCGGTTGGAAGAGTATTGCCCGTGTAGGGGTGTGACAGTGGGGGCCGAGTGGGGAGCGGAGGGGAGGGCGCTAGGTGGGGGGCAGGCGCAGGCGCGGGCGCCGGGTGGGGGCCGGGCACGAGCAGGGAGCGGAGGGGAGGGCGCTGGGTGGGGAGCAGGCGCAGGCGCGGGCATCGGGTCGGGGGCAGGCGTGGGCACCGGGTGGGGGGCGGGCGCGGGCGAGGGCGGCGGGTGGGGAGCGAGCGCCGAGTGGGGAGCGGAGGGGAGGGCGACGGGTGGGGGGCGGGCGCGGGCGCGGGTGCTGAGTGGGGGAGGCCCATGGGGAGGCGCCGGGTGGGGAGGCCCGTGGGCGGGCGCGGGCGCCGGGTAGCAGAGGCTTGTGGGTGGGCACCGGGTGGGGGAGGCCCGTGGGTGGGCGCGGGCTCCAGGTGGGGGTGGCCCATGGGCGGTCGCGGGCTCCAGGTGGGGGAGGCCCATGGGCGGGCGCCAGGTGGGGATGCCCGTGGGCGGGTGCGGGTGGGGGATGACGGGGGATTAGGGTAGGGCGTGGGGAGGGTAGAGGGGAGGGGGGATTAGGGTATGGCGAGTAGGGGTGAGGGGAGGGTAAAGGAGAGGCGTGAGGGGGCGGTTAGGGGAGGGGGAGGGGAGGGTTGGGGGGAGGAGGAGAGGAGAGGTGGTTAGGGTAGGGTTATGGGGGTAAGGTGGGCGGGGCTAGGGTAGGGAGAGGGTAGAGGGTTAGGGGGGTTAGGGGAGGGCGAGGGTTGGGGGGAGGGGGAGGTTAAGGTAGGGTTATGGGGGTAAGCGGAGGGGAGGGTTAGGGGGGTTAGAGGGAGACGGGGGTTAGGAGGAGGGCGATGGTAGAGGGGAGGGAGGGTTACGGCGAGGGGGGAGTTAGGGTAGGGGAGGGGGGGAGTTAGGGTGGGGCGGTTAGGGGGAGGGGTGGGGAGAGGGGCGAGGGGAAGGAGGGGCTAGGGTAGGGGGAAGGGTAAGGGGCGAGGGTAGAGGGGAGGGGAGGGGTTAGCAGGGTGGGAAGGGGAGGGGGGGTTTGGGGGCGTAGGTGAGGGGGGAGGGGGAACGGGAGGGGATGGGGTTAGGGGGCGTAGGGGAGGGGGAGGGGGAGGGGGAGGGGGGTAGGAAGGGGGTGTGGGTGAGGGGAAGGTAGGGCGAGTAGGGAGAGGAAGGGGGCATGGGTGGGATAGGGACGGGAGAAGGGGGTGTGGGAGAGGGGTAGGTGAGGGAGAGGAGTGTGGGTTAGGGGGAGCGGGAGGCGGAGGGGTTGAGGAAGGTGGAGAAGGGCGTGGGGAGGGCGAGTGAGGGGGAGGGCTGGTTAGGAGGGAGTTAGGGTGTGAGTGAAGACGATCAGCGTAGGGGTGGAAGGGAGCTGGGTGCGGGTGAGGATAGGGAGGTTGGGGGCCGGCCCCCCCACACGCTCGCCTCCACCCACTTCCCACCTGCCCACACACGCACACCCATCTAGCCCACACCCACTCCGCCCGCCCGCCGACCCTGCCCACCCTCACCCGCCCAGGTGGCCACCCCACCCCACCGTCCCTCACCCGACCTCCCGTCTGCCCACCGACCTGCCCACCCGCCCATTAGGGGTGGCTAGGCGATTCTGATTATACAAATAAGAAATTTATGATATATTTTTGTTGTTAATTTAAGTTAATATGTTTTTGTTATTTACTAATTTATGTGTTTCTATTTTTCAAGAAAATGGCATCAAAGAAAATTTCTGTGAATCTTTCTGGACCAAAGACTATTAAAGGTGTTGGAAATACTGAGAGGGGGGGTGAATCAGTATTTCTTTTTCTCACTATTGTTTTACTAGTTAAAACATATATGTTCAGAACACAAAATGAATAGCAGGAATAAATGCTTTTATTAATATAACTGTGCAGTAAAATAAATACAATAAATAGATTGTCACAATTGGTTGCCAAGCTCCAACTAGGACTTTGGTGAGGCTCCAACCTCCTGAGCACCAACTCTATTTTGCCAAGACACCAATCTTGGACTTAGGAGCACCAACTCCCAAGGATTTCAATCTTGTTCTATTCTAAGGCTCCAACCACTTTGGTATACACTGGTGTGCTGCTGCGCTCTTTTCAGCTTCCACTGCTTCTGCTGCCCCCTTTTCTTCTGTTGCTTCCTCTATCTCATGCTCAGGTTATACTGTCCACTAACAACCATAACAGTTCTCTGTTTTTGCTGCTTTTATATGCTCCATGCCCCTGTCCATTCGTTTCCTCTTACATGCTGGCTCTTTGGCTTCCTCCTCACTTGATCGCTTGACACTTCGGCTTCCATTCCTTTGCTTCTTCTGTCTATACAAGTGTTCCAAAATCTGAGTAGAAAAACCCAAACTCCCCTTTCTTAAATAAAACTCGGCCCTTGACCTGTGGTTAATACCTTACAGGCTTTATCGGAGGCGTTTAATCACCCATCGGAAGCCACCACCCGAGCGTTTTAATCAACCATCGGAAGCCACCACCCGAGCGTTTTAATCACCCATCGGAAGCCACCACCCGAGCGTTTTATCAACCATCGGAAGCCACCAACCAAGCCTTTAATCAACCATCACCGAGCGCTTTAATCAACCATCACACAGGTTTTAATATATACCTTAACCCCGCGGCCATGTATCATATAATACACGGAAAACATTATAAACCCCCGCTCTAATTCAAATGCCGGACTTCAATTATTATGCACCCGCCTTTACAATTATCGGCGGGTCCGGATTTCGGCGGTCGCAATAACTCTTAAGTCCTGACCTCCGACGAGGTGCGGACCCGATGCCCTTTTAGACTCCCTTCTATGTTGGTTTCGGGTCCGATGTATATCAGCACTCGCTGTAAACAATAGTCCCGATCCTTCGACGAAACGCGGACCCGACGCCTTCTTATACTCCCGTCTCTATATTGAATTCGGGTCCAGGATATCGGCAGGTTCGCTTCGGCGGATTTGTAACGCGAAGGTTTAGCGGACCCGATCTCCCTTTAGGCTGCTCTCTAATATGATTTCGGCTCCAGATGATTTCGGCGATCGCTACCTCCGCTGCTCCGATGCGATACAAGAGTTCTGCGGACCCGATATGATTTTACACTCCACTTGATAAGGGACTCGGCTCCGGAAGTCGGAACTTTGCACTGCTGAAGGCCCTTTCCGGACCCGATCTACTTTATACTGGCTTCATAATATTTCGGCTCCGTTAATTCGGAGCTTTCACTTCGGCGGTTCTGAAAGGCTCCACTCCTCCAATGCACATATGTATGCCGATTGCCGATTAGATCTCCGTCGTCCATTATTCCTTCAGATCGGACGGTCAGCGCTAAATCGCATATCGCGTCCATCGCATATCGCATCCTCCATTCTCCATTCCCCGATCGCCGATTTGGCGAAATATATATATATATATATATATATATATATATATATATATATATATATATATATATATATATATATATATATATATATATATATATATATATATATATATATGCCATCGGGTCCATATGTGCCGAAACACATTTAACTTGTGTTGTTTCCGCCAAAAAGGAAAAAGGCCTTTGATTATTATAAATGCATATATGTAGATTTTGGGTGCTCAAACACTCCCGATAGCATTAATACATGCATATGTGGGTTTCCATTGCCCGAACAACTCCCGATAGTATTAATGAAGGCATATATGGGTTTTGATCACCCGAACAGCTCCCGATAATGTTATCTGAGGCATATATGGCTCTGTTTACTTCATTTGCTCCTCCGATGGCTCCTCTTGCTCCGATATGCTCTGATAGCTCCTCCGATGGCTCCTCTTGCTCTGGCACTCCTCCGATATGGCTCCTCTTGCTCTGATATATGTGGCTCCTCTGATATGGTCTGCTCCTCTTGGATCCGATATGCTCTGTCTCCTCCTCTTGAATATTGCCATATTGACATCAGTGACAATCTGTTTCCAACAATCTCCCCCTTTGTTATTGATGGCAATATTCTTCTGCTTTCTCCCCCTTTGACATCAATGGCAAAGGAATGCATACGAACTCCCCTGTCAAGTTGCTCCCCCTGTCCTGCTGCATCTTTATGAATAGACTTGAGTGATGATAAAGAAATAACCCCCATCTTTTGTCGCAGGTGTTCGAATGCTTCCCGAGGAAGAGGTTTAGTGAAAATATCAGCTATCTGCTCCTTAGTACTTATATATTCCAGAGCGATGTTTTGTTCAGCTACTTGCTCACGGAGGAAATGATACTTGATTGGTATATGTTTGGTTCTTGAGTGCATCACTGGATTTTTACTGAGACTGATAGCACTAGTGTTGTCACAATAAACAGTAATTGGTTGATCTGTACATATGTTTACATCCTTTAGCGCTTCCTTCATCCATAGTATCTGAGTACAACAGTCTGCTGCAGCAATATACTCGGCTTTGGTTGTGGATAATGATATGGATGACTGTTTTTTGCTGAGCCAGGATACCAAACAGTCTCCTAGGAAGAATGCATTTCCACTAGTACTTTTCCGATCATCTATATTTCCAGGCCAATCAGCATCAGTGTATGCAGTTACAGTCAATGTTGAACTCTTTGGGTACCAGAGACCAAAATCAGAAGTTCCCTTCAAATATCTGAGAATTCTTTTTACAGCTAATAAATGAGATTGTTTGGGAGCCGATTGAAATCTTCCCACCATTCCTACTGCTTGCATTATGTCAGGTCGTGTAGCTGTTAAGTATAGGAGGGCTCCAATCATTGACCTGTAATGAGTTGCATCTACTAGAGGGGAGTCATCATCTTTGCTCAGTTTGCAGTTTGTGGTCATGGGGGTGCTCATGGGTGCACAGTCCTCCATTCCATATTTTTTGAGCATGTCTTTTAGATATTTGGCTTGAGATATATACAATCCTGCTCTGGTTTGAGATACTTGAAGTCCAAGGAAGTGGGATAGTTCACCTATCATTGACATCTCAAATTCTTTTGCCATGCTTTGATAAAATTCATGGCTCATTTCATCATTATTACTAGCAAAAATCAGATCATCAACATAAACAAGAGCAACTAGTAACTTACCTTGATCTGTCTTTATGTATAGATTGCTTCCAGCCACTCCCTTTTTGAAGCCATGTTGTTGGAGATAGTTATCCAGTCTTGCATACCAAGCTCTAGGAGCTTGTTTCAGCCCATACAAAGCCTTTTTCAACTTACAGACTAGGTCCTTTCCTGCTGTCAGATAAAAACCATTTGGCTGCTCCATGTAGACTTCCTCCTTGAGTTCCCCATTTAGAAATGCTGATTTCACGTCCATTTGATAGATTTTGAATCCTTTCGAGCAAGCAAATGCTAAAAACATCCTGATAGCTTCCATAAGGGCCACTAGTGCAAACGTCTCTTCAAAGTCAACTCCTTCAATTTGCGAATAGCCTTTGCAAACAAGTCTTGCCTTGTTTCTGATAACCTGTCCTTCCTCATTCATTTTATTTTTGAACACCCATTTGGTTCCTATTATGTTTTTGTCCTTCGGACGAGGTACCAGCTCCCATGTCTTGTTCTTCTCATTTTGGGACATTTCTTCTTCCATTGCTTTTACCCAATGAGGATCCTTACTTCTGTGAATGTTTCTGGTTCTATCATAGATAGGAGGGCAATGGCTTTTCTCTTGGGTGAGGTTGTTATCCTTCTTCTGGTCTGCACACCTTCATCTTTATCGCCAATGATTTGTTCTTCTGGATGGTATCTTTCTACATACTTCATCTTTGAAGGAGTATGAGACGGTTCTCTTTCCTCTTCTTCTTCTTCATCATCTATCTCTTCTTCTTTAGATTCTTCTTCTTCAATGAGAAAGTCATCTTCCTGTTCTTAAATTTCCTTTTCTGGAAGATCTTCGTCAACCTTAACATTGATGCTTTCCACTATTTTCTTCAGTCGAAAATTGTAGCACTTATAAGCCTTGCTCCGTGGAGAGTATCCAAGAAATATCCCCTCATCAACCCGAGAATCAAATTTTCCAGGTGAACCATCATTTATTTTTATGAAGCACTTGCTTCCAAATATTTTGAAGTACTTCACCGAAGCAGGTCTTCCTTTCCATAGCTCATAAGGAGTTTTGTCACAATTTGGTCTTAATTTAGTCCGATTCAATGTATAGACAGTTGTCCCTACTGCTTCCCTCCAGAATTTAGGTTGTAGGTCTGCTGCTAACAGCATGGTTCTTGCCATTTCTTGGACAGTTCGGTTTCGTCTTTCAACTACCCCATTTTGTTGAGGTGTTTTGGTAGCCGAGAATTCCCTTTTAATTCCATGAATATTGCAGAACTCACTGAACTCGTTTGATGTGAATTCTCCTCCTCTGTCTGTTCTGAGACACTTAATTTTTGAATCTTTTTCGTTTTCTATAAGGGCTTTTAGATTCTTAAAACACTCAAAAGTTTCAGATTTATACTTTATGAAATATATCCACATCATTCTAGTATAATCATCAACAAATAACACAAAGTACCTTTCTCCTTGGAGTGCTTGATTTCTAGTTGGCCCACACACATCAGCATGGATGATCTCCAAGGGCTTTGATGTACAGTGTTCCTTTGTCTTGTGGCTGGTTCTGGTCTGTTTTCCATGTTGACATGGACCACACACTGCTTGCTTTGGTTTGGACAACCTTGGGATGTCTTGTACAGCTTTGATTTTGCTGATATTGACCAGATTTTCGAAGCTGGTATGTCCAAGTCTCTTGTGCCACAACCAACTCTCATCTGCCTGACTCAAGTAGCATTTGTTTTCCTGAATTTTGTTCAGAACATAAATATTTTCTGGTGTTCTCACTCCTTTTGCCACAAGTTTCCCTGAGGCAGAGTTCCTTATTTCACAGTCTTTGGTGCTGAAAACAACCTTATGTCCTTGATCACAAATTTGGCTAACACTCAGAAGGTTGTGTTTGAGTCCGTCAACCAGCAGAGCATCTTGAGCTTTTCCTTTTCCATTGATCAGAGTGACTGTTCCTCTTCCTGCAATTTTGCCAGTTCCGCTTCCAAAGGACACATTCCCTTCCTTTTTGCTCAGTGAGATAAATTTCCTTCTGTCTCCTATCATGTGTCTGGAGCATCCACTATCCAAAAACCACTGGTTTCCATTATTTTGTGCAAATAGAGCCAGGCCGCATTTGTCCATTGCAGAGATCTTGCTACTCGTCTTTCTTCCTTTGAGTGGGCAGTTTTGTTCATAGTGTCCATTATTGTAGCAAAAAGAGCAAGTCAGATCAAATTTAGTCAAGGGATCGAATGAATTGAAGGTTTTGATTTGTCCCTATCTTTTGGGAGCATATGAGTTGATTACTCGGTCCTTTTGCGTTGTTTTTTCACTTCTGCGAGCCATGCAGTGTCTAGCTTGGTGACCGAAGTTTTTATAGTGAAAACAGTGTCCAAGAAATATGGTTTTGAAGCAACCACGGTTTAATTCACCTTCCTTTCTGAGAATTACTCCTCCCTCGTCCTTTGGATTTTTGATGGGCCCTTGGTTGAGTACAGGTTTGTATTTGCTGTAGTGTCAATGATTGGACTCCACATTCTTCTTTGGAATAACTCTTTCTTGATTCTTGGAATCTGGGATGCACTTTTGATAAGATACTTTTTCATCTTTTGGGTTGCAGGAAAGTGCATCGGCATAGCTTTTCGCACTATTCTTAGTGCTTGAGGATTCTCCCTTGAAACCTATTCCAGACTTATCATGTTGAGGTTTTTTATTTTTCAAAATAGTTTCAAGTATTTGAGAGCTTTTACAGCCCTTTTTAATTTGCTCCAACTCCTTTCTCAGAGATACTACTTCGGCCTCACGTTCTTCACAAGTCTCTTCTTTTTCCTTAAGCTTTGTTTCCAAGAGATCTTATCTCCTTCTTATTTCCTCATTTTCCACTTTGAGAGAGATAATTTTGTTCCGTAGTTTCTCGTTCTCTTCAATGGCACTTATTAACAGTTCATCCACATTTCCTTCTTGCCCCGAGTCATCATCATTTGTGAGTGCCATGAATAATGCTTCTTAGCTTTCATCATGATCGCTTTCCTCATCTGATTTCTTTGTGATGACCATAAACTCATCCTCATTAGACTCATCTTGCTTGGAGAGAAGGTTTTTCTTATTGAACCCTTTCTTTTTGTATGTCATTCTTTTAGAATTTCTTTCATCATCACTATCATGTTTATTAGGACATTTTGCTGCATAATGACCTATTTTACCACATTTAAAACAGATAAGAGGATACTTGCCTTTAAGCTTAGATCCTCTCTTCAGCTTTCGTACATATTGAGCCAATTCGGATTCCACATCTGACTCATCACTACAGTCATTCCTTTCTTTCCCTTTCTTTGACTTTGAGGCCTTGAATGCTGCATCTTTGGAGCTAGGACCACCTTTCCTCATTTCATAGGCAGTGAGAATTCCATGGAGTTCATCCATTTTGAGGGTGTCAAGATCCTTTGATTCTTCTATAGCACTTATTTTGGAGTGAAATCTGTCTAGAAGTGACCTTAATACCTTTTGAACAATGGTACTTTCTTCAACTTTTTGGTCCAATCCTTTCAGGGAATTTACCACTTCAGCTACTCGGAGGAGGTATGCTGCAATGTCTTCTTCATCTTCCATCTTCAAGCTTTCAAATTGTCTCCTGTGAGTTTGAAGCTTTGCCTTTTTGACTTTTGAGTCTCCATCGTACAAGCCAACTAGCTTCTCCCACATTTCTTTGGCAGAGTTACAGTGCATGATTTTTGTAAACTCGGAATCAGTGATTCCACTAGTGATGGAGTTCATGGCCTTTGCATTTGCAATGTAGGCTTTCCTCTCGTCTTGGTCTGTTGGAAGAGTGGAAGTCGCTTGGTATTCAGTTTGACAAAAATTCCAGACTTCAGGTCCAAGGGATATTAAATAGTAAGTCATTCTTTTCTTCCAAAAACCAAAGTTAGTGCCATCGAATAGAGGAGGTTTTCCTGATGCTTCATGATTTCTCATCATGGTTGTTGATCCTTCTTCAAGTTGTTAGGCTAGAATGAAGAAACCTGCTCTGATACCAATTGTTGGAAATACTGAGAGGGGGGGGGGTGAATCAGTATTTCTTTTTCTCACTATTGTTTTACTAGTTAAAACATATATGTTCAGAACACAAAATGAACAACAGGAATAAATGCTTTTATTAATATAACTGTGCAGTAAAATAAATACAATAAATATATTGTCACAATTGGTTGCCAAGCTCCAACTAGGACTTTGGTGAGGCTCCAACCTCCTGAGCACCAACTCTATTTTGCACCAACTCCCAAGGATTTCAATCCTGTTCTATTCTGAGGCTCCAACCACTTTGGTATACACCGGTGTGTTGTTGTGCTCTTTTCAGCTTCCACCGCTTCTGCTGCCCCCTTTTCTTCTGCTGCTTCCTCTATCTCATGCTCAGGTTATACTGTCCACTAACAACCATAACAGTTCTCTGTTTTTGCTGCTTTTATATGCTCCATGCCCCTGTCCATTCGTTTCCTCTTACATGCTGGCTCTTTGGCTTCCTCCTCACTTGATCGCTTGACACTTCGGCTTCCATTCCTTTGCTTCTTCTGTCTATACAAGTGTTCCAAAATCTGAGTAGAAAAACCCAAACTCCCCTTTCTTAAATAAAACTCGGCCCTTGACCTATGGTTAATACCTTACAGGCTTTATCAGAGGCGTTTAATCACCCATCGGAAGCCACCACCCGAGCGTTTTAATCAACCATCGGAAGCCACCACCCGAGCATTTTAATCACCCATCGGAAGCCACCACTCGAGCGTTTTATCAACCATCAGAAGCCACCAACCGAGCCTTTAATCAACCATCACTGTAGTGCCCACTCTAGTTTCCTGACCCTAATACGATATTATCTTAGACACTCTATTCTTCGAGGACCTCAGATTGAGGATCTGGACCAATTGACACTATTATTAGCGATTGAGATATTCATGGTTGTGATGTTATGAATGCTTTCCATTGATATTATGGTAGCATGAATGGGTATGTATCTTATCTATCAGTATTCTGATGATTGCAATATTAAATAGTTAAGTTGGTCTCTATTTGAAATTTTGACGAGGGTAGTAAAGAATATGTATGCGCTCTACTAAAAGCATAATGAGGATAAATTTTATGGATAGGTATATTCTACGATGTTACGATGTTGATCGCTTAATGAATATGTATGTTTCCATTGATGATTATTGATGATAGCCATGAGGGATGTGTCCCCTATGTTACCTACTTCCTTTAGTTCAGACTTACAATGAACAATGATGTGAATGACCAGGAATTGTTAATGATGCTATTATGATAATTGACTAACATTGAGAAACCTTGTTACTGATGATTATTGAGTATGGCAGGAAACCATCAGAGGCACTTGCATATGACATGTCGATGACACCTGGTTTGATGAAAATTTATATACTTTATCTTTGAAAGTCTAAGACGATCTTGGAATCTGCCATATATGTTTAACTATATTCTGATGATATATTAATGGTTGCAGGCACAGATTAGTTGCTTGACCAAATGACTCACATATGGGTGATGGGGTTGTACAAGTGGATGGAACTACATGGGAGGGGTGGGACAGAGTCCCTGATCTCACCCGCTAGCACTCCCGCCGTGACTTGGGCTGGAAGGGTTGAAACACCTTCGCCTTGAAGATCACGATGCCATGAGGGCAGGTTCCAAAGTTGGGTCGCTCATGAGGACTTTACCGGGGGGCGCGCATCAAGGCGGATTCCTTGATCCCCGACACCATTAGTCTCACTATAGCAGGCAACATAAGAGATGATAGTGGTCTATGACGTTGCACTATACTTTCCCCTCGTAATCACTAGATTCTTGAAGGGCACAACCAAACTGGCACCTTGACATCACAAATAAGCTATTAGGTGTGGCACCCTTGGAACTTCTAGGGAAGTTCTTGAAGGGCACAACCAAGTGGCACCCTTGACATCACAAATAAGCTATTAGGTGTGGCACCCTTGGAACTTCTAGGGAAGTTCTTGAAGGGCACAACCAAACTTGGCACCCTTGGAATCATTAAAAATAAATAATAATAAATAAATATAAGCAAGGAACGAAAACTAGGTAAATTTACATCAAGGGTAAATGATTATTAGAAACCAATGTAATTAAATCAAAAATAAAACTTGGAGTAAGGAGGATCATAGGAATAATTAAAATAGAGTACCTTAAAAACTCTACCCTCCCCATTTTAGAAAATACTAGGAAGATTATGTGGTTTAATTAGGAAAAAGGGGAAAGACAAACATAATGGTAAGGAGAAAGATTAATCCTAAACTAATTTAAACCTAATTAAGAAAAGAGAAAGGTGAATTAAAATGAAGTAATAAATTAAATTTAGAGAAATATAGAGAAGCTCCATGTGTCAACAACCAACATAAGAATATCCATCTAGGAGATAACCTGAGTTAAATTAAGGAGTAGATTGGGGATAAAATCTTGACTCATTAATTGACTTCAAGTCATGAACACAAATTAAGGAATAAAAGGGAGGGAATAAAGAGACAACTAGGAGAAGAAATAGGAATCTTGTTGAGGTGAGGAAAATATTAGTTTAAATAAAACTTTAAGTAAATAATTTTGGGAGACCCCTGATATGAGAATGACACATGGGTGGGTGAATAATCAAGCTATTGAATTATAAAAAAAATAATTAATTATGCATGACATGACAAGTGTCACCTGAGGACTCCTATAAAATAAGGGGCAAGCCATGGGAGAAGGGACTTTTTGGGGAACCCTATGGTGGGATGGATTAGATGATGTCAGAGCAGTGATTACGAAGCTATAGTGAGTTTGGTGAGGTAGAGGATTTAGAGAGGGGACTCTTGAGCCAAGGAGTGCTCTCCTCTACCAGCTAGTTTTTTTCTCCATTGTACAACCCCATTGCAGCTCGGGGGTCCGCGGGGAAGAAGAGTACCCAAGGAGTAGGCTGGGAGGTTAACCGGTGGGTCTTCGCATTCGGATCAAGTGCGTCATCATTCACTCGCGGAGGTGACCAGCTACAAGGAAATACCAACGACAGCAGAGCAAGTGGAGTCTCACCTCTGGTGAACGGTACATATGTATTTCATTACTATTGATCTTAGTTAAAAGTATGAAAACGTTATGATATGTTTCCTGAATGAGTGGCAGAATGTGTGAATTAAATGAATTTGAAATTCAATGTGTTTCTTTTCTGGTTGTATTTGCTGTAAAAAAAAAAAAAAAAAAATGTATACAATCTGGATATGGTCCTTACACTTGGTATCAGAGCACAAGTTGAACCCTTGAGGCCTATGGGCCCATGCATGCATGACTAGTTTTGTTTGCTATATGTGGGTATTTTTCTAAAATCAAATTACTCAAGTTTAAAAAAAAAAAAAAAAAAAAATTAACTCACCATTTCCGAACGACACATAATATTCAATCTCCAGGATTTGTCAATTATAAAATTTGATACTACCTTTCCTTTTTATAGAGGCTTTCCATAGCTCTAGAAAATTGCAGATTAATTGTTGTACATCTGTCTATTCAACCAACTTGCCAATTATAAAATTTTGTATTGATAAAGTGCTCCTCTATCTCGGTCTCATGGAGATGACAGAGTTGACAATTTATATCTGCTCGCATAATATGATGATTTTCTTAGACCCAAAGCCGATGCGAAGCAACCCAGAACTGCCATATTAGAATCCTAAGAGCGTTCTTATAGTGATGACGTGTGTAAGTTGGTCAAACACCGAGGCCATCCCATGCATTGAATGCCATCTGGAATTCGGCCTGCCTTGGGGGCTTTCCAAGTCAACTAAATATACATCCTGTTAATGCCTTGTTGAAGAATCCTATTGAACTCTTGCTTAGCTGAAAGGAGCTGACCAGGGAACATCAAGGGAACATATGAATCAACAGAGGTTGTTCCTCAATATATCAACTCACTGTACTCGACATATGATCTGCGTAACAAACAAATAGCTCATCCATGAGGAATTGATACAATAGGCTCTGAGGAACCGTATGCAAGGGAAGGATACTGATTCCTACCAATGGCCATGTCAGCAGAGCTCCAAACATGATGCAAAAGAGGAATCAGTCCAAAAATGGTCTCAATTCAGATGGCGTGGGCTGTAAGCTCCACCAACACATTTTTGTTGCACATTTACAGAAGCAAGTTAACATTTAAATGCATTTTGGTTTTGGTATATGTGCATTTATGGAAGCCTATATGCTGGGGAACTATCCTCTTGCTTCGTCGTGGGTTAGTTTGATTCAAACAGACAATGTCCTCAAGCCTCAGAGCCTTTCCAGGTCTAATAATGTTGTCCATGAGATCTGTCTAGGATGATATGTCCTGAAAGAAGTTCTCAAAGCACTATCTGTCAAGAAGAGCAAGGGAGCTGTTCCCTTTTTACTCTAGCTTTTCCATAGACCTCGAAAATTGAAGGCTAATGGCTTTTCTAAAGGACTGGCTGCCAAGCAAACGCCGGACATTATGATTACGTGTAACCTCAATAATTTCAAATTTATTTCTTTTTTGAATTGAAACCACCAAAGACGGATTACTTGACCTTATCTGAATCTGTAGTAATCTCAGATGCAAAAGTTGTAGTAGAAAGTGAAAATCCTGCAGAGAATGCTCGGGAAGAAGCTCTGCCTTTAAATAGCATTGGGATGTCCTCTGAAGTTTTTCCTTTGAAGTAATTGAAAAATGATCCAGATGGCTCTAATGATGAAATGGAACCATATACAAGGAGAAGTGAAATTTCAACAAAGTCTAATGGCTCATCAAAAGTCAATGAGAAGTTTCAGAACAGCATGTTAAGCATGAACTGTGAGAGTAGTCCCATCTTTCCAGACTTTAAAGAACCGTGCAATGTGACCTGTCTATATTTACAAAGGGAAGCCAAAGAACCAACAAAATCTTATGGACAAGAGGTTGATATCCATCAGATTCATATCAATATGGGAGCAAGAAATGAATGTATGAGTGTTGGAGATGCAAATGAGAAAGAGAATGGTGAGAGAAATGCATGTAAGAATGTTGGAGATGGAAATGAGAAAAAGAATGGTGCAGTGGACAGTAGAGAGTCTGAAGCAAAGATGTCGACAGTGGAATTGATAGAACGAAATGAATGTAAGAGTGACAGAGATGGAAATGAGAAAGAGAACGGTGCAGTGGACAGTGGAGAGTCTCCAGCGAAAATGTCTACTGTGAGAGTGATAGAAGAGAAACTTTGTGGGGCTATTGAGGACTGTGAAATAATAGGACTATATAACGGTTTAGCTAACATGTCAGATATTAAACAAGGATATGGGTTTATAGAGATGAAATGTGGATGTACAAGCTTGAATCAGATAGATACACTTGATACGTTGAGGGTTTATTCAATAATTTCAATGAGTGACTAAACTCTGTCATTGTCCTAGTTACCTATCTTTACAGCAAAGCACGCAACATGCATGGTAAGTATCCTTCGGTACAATTTTGGTGGCATGCGCAAAATTGCTGATTCTCATTTACAGTATAAAACCACACCAACTCGGTATACGCTCCCTTCAATCTGCGCTGATATGGTGTCAATCATCGATCTTCCCAAATCGCTATTTTCAAAATATAACGCTATGGATAGTCACCAGATCTGGTTGTCCATTATCGAATCAACCATTTAACTCGATATGCCACAATAATTTGGCGTTTTCTATGCTTCAAAGCGAAACTGCCGGAGTTGCTAATCGCAAAACTAGTGAGTATCCAATCTCATCTGTTACCACAGAACTGTTGAGTTCTCAACTGCAGTTGGAATCGCCTTATTAACATCACCACTGACAATTGACAATATCCAGAACTTTGATGCGAGAGTTCAGGAATCGGCGATTTCCATAATTCGATGTTGTCCCTAATAATCCGCGCAGTCTCTTTGCTAAATAACTTATCCCAAGTGTCTTTGCTAGATGAAGTATTCCTCAACTGTCTCTTTGCTAAATGATTTATCTCAAATAGAATTTTCTCAACAGTCTAAATTCTGAATGACTTAGCCCAAATAGTCCCTCTGCTGGATGAAGTACTCCATGAGCAGTTAGTCTTTTTGCTGAGTAAGTTATCCCAAGTATTCTCCTTGCTCAATAAAATATTCCACTTCGCAAATTGCTTTTTGTTAAATAAATTACCTCGCCAGTCTCTTTGCTTCCTCTTTGTAGAATAAATTATCTCGACCGTCTTTTTGCTAACAAATCCCCTCAAATGGTCTCATGGCTAGGTTAATTATACCATGAGCAGTTCAGTGTCTTTGTTGAATAACTTATTAAGTACTCCATTTTTCAACTGTCTCCTTGCTGCATAAATTATTTCGAGAGTCTCTGTCTCAAAGTTTACATTTCTCAGCGGTCTCTTAGCCTGCATAAATTATCTCGAGAGTCTCCTTGCCACATAAATTCTCTCAATTATCTCAGGAGTATCTTTGCTGAATAAATTATGCCAATTAAATAACTTCTTCTCAATTTTCTCAAAGGGTCTTTTTAGCTATTAAATTATCTCTTAGCGGAATAAATTATCCCAACGAGAACTGACTTTTAGCTGAATAAATTATTCCATAGAAGAAAAAAAAAAAAAACAAAACAAAACTTTTTCCCAAAGAAATAACTGGCTTTTTGCTGAATAAATTATCCCAAAGAGATAACTTTTCCCAAAGAAAGAACTGACTAGTCATTATTCCAAAGAGAACCTTTTCCCAAGGGATAATTTTTCCCCAAAGAGATAACTGACGCTTTGCTGAAAAGTTTATATACTTTTATATTGTATTAGTTCATGATTGAATAATATAAAAAAAATGAATAAATAAATAAAAAAAAAAAAAAATATATATATATATATATATATAAAGGTAAATAAAGTTGACTTGAGTTTCAGTAATAGCTAAAATGATTGGAAAGTCGGTTTTATATCAGTATTATTTAAATTTCTAAAGGCAAGTTGTGAAGTGAAGATTAGGAAGGTAAATATGTTAGGAGTGATAAGGAAGTTTTCTTCATGGAATATTTATCAAAATTCGGGAAGTTTGAATATGTTAGGAGTATTATTTAAATTTGTTGCATGCTGGAAAAGTGTATCACTATGAACTTTATGGGACATGGACAACTGAAAGGTTGGGAATGCCTTTTCAAATGCGCCTATATGCAGTTATTTTGGGTTGGAAGAGATGTTTTTCTGTGAGGGGATGCATGAATTATGGAAAGAGAAGATTTTTGTGGATTTAGATCAATTAGAAGAGATATTACACACCTTTACATTCAACTGTCGTCTAGCGGTCCATTGATCAAGATGTCAGAGCATATGAAACACAATTAATTTTTCCTCTTGAACATTAATATTCTGTTAAAGTTCTCATTCCTCATTATTTGTTTCAGTATATTTGTCCTAGATGATCTCGAGAATTTCTTATAAACTTTGCACATTGTGATTTGTGAACCTGAGGTGGCTTTTGAATTGGTGAGCCTTCCAGAATTTTGAGGGCATCTGAATATATGATGCATTCATCTTACCCTTAGATATTAAAAACGGTTTTGTTCTGCTTTAAACCCTTCTCGCTTTTGCTCACATGGTTTTGTTTTTAAGGAAGTTCTTGTCGATGAACTCCAATAGGTTTGGAGGACAAGGTTATAGCTTTACTTCCATGGTCTAGCACATGACATTTAACACGTTTTTTGAGAAGAGAGATCATTATGAATTCGTTATTTACAACAAAGCGCTATCTAGCCTTGTTTGTTAAGTGTTTGATTTGACTCAATGCTCAAGATCTATGCAAATTTGTTTTGAACAAATGGAGAAAAACGTTCAGTGCTTTAGGGCCCAATGAGGGTAAGAAGTTGGTAGATCTGGCAGTCATTAATTTCGAGGGAGGTTAAATTAATGTATTCTTCCCCAAGATTTTGCCTCGATTTTAATAGATTATGGTCCTGCCTATATTCTTTGTTTCCAGTTCCCAAATCTATTTACTCAGCTATCCCATTCGTGTTTTAGGGCATCTGCATCTGTTGGTTGATGTAATAGCCTGTAGAGATATGAAAAGTGACAATTGTCTGAAAGGCGTTACTGCATTATCTCTAAATTGATGCAATATTTACCGCAATGTCATATTGATGCAATATATTGCATGGGTTGGTCGGGTTACCTTCTGCCAAATATTTGACAATCATATTCATATTCGTTATTAATGAAGTTAGAAAATCTGTTCTGTTGTCTCTACTCTCATGGCCCAAATCTATTTTTCCTTGTCTATACGAGGGATTTGCTTAACCAACATTTTGAAACATTTCCTCAAGTTATGTTTTCCATCCCCACCTGCCTTAATCTCACAGGTATGGTCACTATCAATCCTTTCTCAATTACTTCCAAGTTTTCTTCTATCATCCTAATGTGCACAGCTCGTGGTTTTGAGGACAACTTGGTTCCTTTTAGCTTCACTAAAGTCCTGTTTTACCATTAGGAAGCCCACCTTTAAGCTCGATTCCACGGTTTACCTTTCACTTAAATGACAATAAAAGGTAATTATTATAACCATATTTCTATAATTCTACCATCAACAAACAAGTTTCTGAAACTGTTTCAGAGGTCCTTTCATCTATTCTAAAATCTACTGAGCACTTCCTGTGAGTAAACAAGCATGGAAGCCAACTACTTAGGAATTTTTGTAATAAGTTATTTTCACAGACCAAACTGAATATGCGTTATTATGCTATTTAGATAAGTTATGGTGAGAAATTGTGGGTGTGTTTCTCGTTATTTTGGATATCACTGGAGTAGGTAAATAAAGTGGAGACCTCTTCGTCTCGGGTTAAACTCAACTTTGGAATACTATATGTTCACCTTCAATTAGTTATTCTCATGTATAGTTTTCAAATTTGTTGTATAGTTGTTACAATTTTCATGTGTTCTAGAGCTACCATAATCGATTACTAGCTTCCTTTCAAGCAACCTTGTTATGAACTTATGTTTGCAAGAATAAGACTAGGAAACACATTGGACAGCTAGTAAAGGACACACCACATCTGCTAAACTCAAAGCTGCCAGTGAAACTAATCAGCATACAGTAGTCAGTGTAAGCGTCATATGTTAGTCAAAAGCTAATTTCATTATCAAATGCAGAGAATGACTCTTTAATTCCACTGGTTTGACAGTATATTTTCACTAATTCTATTAATTCTGGCTTTAAATGAAAACTTGTAATAATCATTTTATATAAAACCCTTATCCAAGTGTTGCACTTTCTATGACATTGTCTTTTTTTATATTTTCTCTTTCTTCTGGAAAATACAATTGATAGTATGAAGTCTTATCAACATTTTTTTTTTATTTGCATTTAAAATTTTCCGAATCTATGCATAATAGTGTTGGTTTGAAATTCTACCCATTATCCATAATAGTGTTGGTTAGAAATTCTATCCATTTTTCATAATTTCTTTTTGATGTCATTTTCATTTCCCAAGGTTGCTTTCTCTCAGTTTCATTTTGTATTTATCACCTGATTTATATCTTGAAAAATAGCACTATATTGTTTTTGAATGGTACACAGAGACCTAAATATCAATCCTTATGTACTCGTTGATTATATCGATTTCTATTTGGACATTTTGGATTTTAACATAATTGTGCAAAATACATATATAATTTCCTAGTGGGTTACTTCCCTCTTTCTCTGCCTTCCAAACATATCTATATTCCTTATAGATTATGTCTTGTTTGTTAAATCAGTTATAGAAATATATCACTTAAAGTATATGATAAATGTAGTGCCCACTCTAGTTTCCACTTGGTATATGATATTAAGTTGTGATTTTGATTATGATGATTTTGTTGGAAAAGTTTATGTATGGCGCTTCCTTTAACTATTAATTCTAATAATATCTATAATGTATGTTTTGTACATTTATACAAAAAGTGGGTTGCAATGTTCCCCAGATATAGTCCTTCAGTTATAACAGAATTCGTGTTATAGATACCTTGGGAAAATTTAACCTGCCCACCAGAAGGTTGGCAAGAGTTTCAGGAAGGGTTCCTAAGATTATGTGTCGCCGTTTCTCCTTTATGTTCTAAGGACTTCGGGACGAAGTCCATTGTTAAGAGGGGGTGTATGTAGTGCCCACTCTAGTTTCCTGACCCTAATACGACATTATCTTAGACACTCTATTCTTCGAGGACCTCAGATTGAGGATCTGGACCCATGACACTATTATTAGCGATTGAGATATTCATGGTTGTGATGTTATGAATGCTTTCCATTGATATTATGGTAGCATGAATGGGTATGTATCTTATCTATCAGTATTCTGATGATTGCAATATTAAATAGTTAAGTTGGTCTCTATTTGAAATTTTGACGAGGGTAGTAAAGAATATGTATGCGCTCTACTAAAAGCATAATGAGGATAAATTTTATGGATAGGTATATTCTACGATGTTACGATGTTGATCGCTTAATGAATATGTATGTTTCCATTGATGATTATTGATGATAGCCATGAGGGATGTGTCCCCTATGTTACCTACTTCCTTTAGTTCAGACTTACAATGAACAATGATGTGAATGACCAGGAATTGTTAATGATGCTATTATGATAATTGACTAACATTGAGAAACCTTGTTACTGATGATTATTGAGTATGGCAGGAAACCATCAGAGGCACTCGCATATGACATGTCGATGACACCTGGTTTGATGAAAATTTATATTACTTTATCTTTGAAAGTCTAAGACGATCTTGGAATCTGCCATATATGTTTAACTATATTCTGATGATATATTAATGGTTGCAGGCACAGATTAGTTTCTTGACCGAATGACTCACATATGGGTGATGGGGTTGTACAAGTGGATGGAACTACATGGGAGGGGTGGGACAGAGTCCCTGATCTCACCCGCTAGCACTCCCGCCGTGACTTGGGCTGGAAGGGTTGAAACACCTTCGCCTTGAAGATCACGATGCCATGAGGGCAGGTTCCAAAGTTGGGTCGCTCATGAGGACTTTACCGGGGGGGCGCGCATCAAGGCGGATTCCTTGATCCCCGACGCCATTAGTCTCACTATAGCATGCAACATAAGAGATGATAGTGGTCTATGACGTTGCACTATACTTTCCCCTCGTAATCACTGGATGCTTGAAGGGCACAACCAACTTGCACCCTTGACATCACAAATAAACTATTAGGTGTGGCACCCTTGGAACTTCTAGGGAAGTTCTTGAAGGGCACAACCAAGTGGCACCCTTGACATCACAAATAAGCTATTAGGTGTGGCACCCTTGGAACTTCTAGGGAAGTTCTTGAAGGGCACAACCAAACTTGGCACCCTTGGAATCATTAAAAATAAATAATAATAAATAAATATAAGCAAGGAATGAAAACTAGGTAAATTTACATCAAGGGTAAATGATGATTAGAAACCAATGTAATTAAATCAAAAATAAAACTTGGAGTAAGGAGGATCATAGGAAGAATTAAAATAGAGTACCTTAAAAACTCTACCCTCCCCATTTTAGAAAATACTAGGAAGATTATGTGGTTTAATTAGGAAAAAGGGGAAAGACAAACATAATGGTAAGGAGAAAGATTAATCTTAAACTAATTTAAACCTAATTAAGAAAAGAGAAAGGTGAATTAAAATGAAGTAATAAATTAAATTTAGAGAAATATAGAGAAGCTCCATGTGTCAACAACCAACATAAGAATATCCATCTAGGAGATAACCTGAGTTAAATTAAGGAGTAGATTGGGGATAAAATCTTGACTCATTAATTGACTTCAAGTCATGAACACAAATTAAGGAATAAAAGGGAGGGAATAAAGAGACAACTAGGAGAAGAAATAGGAATCTTGTTGAGGTGAGGAAAATATTAGTTTAAATAAAACTTTAAGTAAATAATTTTGGGAGACCCTTGATATGAGAATGACACATGGGTGGGTGAATAATCAAGCTATTGAATTATAAAAAAAATAATTAATTATGCATGACATGACAAGTGTCACCTGAGGACTCCTATAAAAGAAGGGGCAAGCCATGGGAGAAGGGACTTTTTGGGGAACCCTATGGTGGGATGGATGAGATGATGTCAGAGCAGTGATTACGAAGCTATAGTGAGTTTGGTGAGGTAGAGGATTTAGAGAGGGGACTCTTGAGCCAAGGAGTGCTCTCCTCTACCAGCTAGTGTTTTTCTCCATTGTACAACCCCATTGTAGCTCAGGGGTCCGCGAGGAAGAAGAGTACCCAAGGAGTAGGCTGGGAGGTTAACCGGTGGGTCTTCGCATTCGGATCAAGTGCGTCATCATTCACTCGCGGAGGTGACCAGCTACAAGGAAATATCAGCGACAGCTCGCCTCTGGTGAATGGTACATATGTATTTCATTACTATTGATCTTAGTTAAAAGTATGAAAACGTTATGATATGTTTCCTGAATGAGTGGCAGAATGTGTGAATTAAATGAATTTGAAATTCAATGTGTTTCTTTTCTGGTTGTATTTGCTGTAAAAAAAAAATGTATACAGTCTGGATATGGTCCTTACAATCACCGAGCGCTTTAATCAACCATCACACAGGTTTTAATATATACCTTAACCCCACGGCCATGTATCATATAATACACGGAAAACATTATAAACCCCCGCTCTAATTCAAATGCTAGACTTCAATTATTATGCACCCGCCTTTACAATTATCGGTGGGTCCTGATTTCGGCGGTCGCAATAACTCTTAAGTCCTGACCTCAGACGAGGTGCGGACCCGATGCCCTTTTAGACTCCCTTCTATGTTGGTTTCGGGTCCGATGTATATCGGCACTCGCTGTAAACAATAGTCCCGATCCTCCGATGGAACGCGGACCCGACGCCTTCTTATACTCCCGTCTCTATATTGAATTCGGGTCCGGGATATCGGCAGGTTCACTTCGGCGGATTTGTAACGCGAAGGTTTAGCGGACCCGATCTCCCTTTAGGCTGCTCTCTAATATGATTTCGGCTCTGGATGATTTTGGCGATCGCTACCTCCGCTGCTCCGATGCGATACAAGAGTTCTGCGGACCCGATATGATTTTACACTCCACTTGATAAGGGACTTGGCTCCGGAAGTTGGAACTTTACACTGCTGAAGGCCCTTTCCGGACCCGATCTACTTTATACTGGCTTCATAATATTTCGGCTCCGTTAATTCGGAGCTTTCACTTCGGCGGTTCCGAAAGGCTCCACTCCTCCGATGCGCATATATATGTCGATTGCCGATTAGATCTTCGTCGTCCATTATTCCTTCAGATCGGACGGTCAGCGCTAAATCGCATATCGCGTCCATCGCATATCGCATCCTCCATTCTCCATTCCCCGATCGCCGATTTGGCGAAATATATATATATATATATGCCATCGGGTCCATATGTGCCGAAACACATTTAACTTGTGTTGTTTCCGCCAAAAAGGAAAAAAGGCCTTTGATTATTATAAATGCATATATGTAGATTTTGGGCGCTCAAACACTCCCGATAGCATTAATACATGCATATGTGGGTTTCCATTGCCCGAACAACTCCCGATAGTATTAATGAAGGCATATATGGGTTTTGATCGCCCAAACAGCTCCCGATAATGTTATCTGAGGCATATATGGCTCTGTTTGCTTCATTTGCTCCTCCGATGGCTCCTCTTGCTCCGATATGCTCCGATAGCTCCTCCGATGGCTCCTCTTGCTCTGGCACTCCTCCGATATGGCTCCTCTTGCTCTGATATATGTGGCTCCTCCAATATGGTCTGCTCCTCTTGGCTCCGATATGCTCTGTCTCCTCCTCTTGAATATTGCCATATTGACATCAATGACAATTTGTGTCCAACAAAAGGTGCATCTTCAAGAAACATTAGTGAACAAACTCCACCTGAGCTCATGACTACAAATCTTTCAAGTACCTCAAGTGATAAGAAGATGATTTCAGACTAGAAGAATTCAAAAGAGGTGAAATTTCCATCAAGAATCTGGTATGTGAAAGAAAAAGAAAGCACAAATGTGAATATATGTCTATATATTGATATACCGAATGATAATGGAATTTTTGAGGTGATGGGAAGAGTCATAGATATGTGTTCGGTACTGGACACTGAAGTTGTTTACATACTTACAAAAGCTCCCAAGTCACATGAAATGATTAAATATCAACTAGCATATTCATTGTATGACACGAGAAAGGTATCTACAAAGTTGTGTAAACAAATCGTAAATGAGATGACACAAAACATTGTAAGTATTGTTATTTATATTTGTATTTTGCGTTCTTGAAAGTGTCTCGCTATATTTTTTTAACTTTGTTTTTATTGACATATGATATTTTGTTTGGCAGAATTTTGTTGAAAGTTGTTCAATTAGGTTGGGAGGCATTCATTTCATAGAGCATGATATCATGAAAGTTGTCAGCAGTTTTTACTCAATGTCAGAAGAAGATATGGAAAACAAGCAAAATGTAGTAATTGATGATGCTACAAAACTACATCCAAAGAATCAGAAAAAAGGCCTCTGGTGGATAAATCTAGCAAGGGTAAACAAGTTACTTTTGGGGACGATGAAGTTGAAACTGACAATGAAGCATATGTTTCCATTACTGAAGATGACATTGGAACTGAGAAGAGCCGTAAAGGACCAAAAGTAAAAATGCCCAAGAATAAATCTGTTGAGAATGTTATGACGAAGAAAAGTAAAGTTGAAGATTTTGATGTAGTCATTACCAACAGTCAAGAACCTAGTGAAACTTCAAAAGAAAGCAGAGAAATCATTACACCAGGAGCTGATTTAGATGATGGCATTATCAAAACAAAACAAAATGCCATTCGACAGAATTTGACAAAGAGAAATTTAATTGATGGTGGTCGTACATTTCAGCTTAATGTCAGAAAAACCTATAAGGCAAGTGAAGGACAATGTCAATATCAAGTCAGAAAGCCACATCATCTGCATGTTCACAACTTGAAGACATTGATGAGGTACAATCCATATGCTCATGTGGTTAGTTATGTGCTTCTTATTGATCCACTTCAAGTTCCCAACAAAGAAGCATTTGATAAGTCAAAATGTTTTGAATACAATTATTATGTGCTTGGGGGGAACCATTCTGTAGAAGCTCAAAGACAATTGATGGAGGAATATCCTAATAACCCACGTTTTGAAACAATGAAATGTATCATTTATGTTGGTTTATCAGATACAGAAGCAAAGTTAGTGGCATGGGATCATAATTCAGATAATGAATATAGGATGTCTATGACTTTCATCCAAAGGCTTAGATTTACTCATAGTGAATTTCAGGAAAAATGTGGTGGGGATAGGATAAATGTTACTGCACATTTCCGAAAGTAATGTTGTATGGAAATAGGCTATCAAATTGAACAGAAAACCAATTCAAAAGGTGGAAAAGGCAACAAAAATAGTGATTTATTCAGAGGTGTTGATAACATTTTCCAATTGGCATTTAGAACTGGAGATGTTTGGAAGTTGATTGATGAGATTTTTAGCATGTGGGAAGACATTGCCATTAAAAACCAGAGGGTCAAAAAGTCTAAGCCATTGATATGTAGCAACAATAAATTAGCTCTTGAAATGAAGCAGCTTCCAGACGATATGACTATCACACCTTGGAGGGCGATGCAAGGAGTGAAAGATGAAAAAATTGTCAAAACAATATTATCTCGTGTGAAGTCAGGGGAATTATCATTGGAGGAAATGTCTGAAGAATTTCAAAAGTAAGTTTGTTGAATTATTTTTATTTATTTCTAGATTATATTTATCTTTTAAATAAAACATGTTTTTCTTAGTAGTATTTGTTATACAAATCATTATATTAACTTTTTGTTACTTTATCTATGCAGTCACAAAGTTTACATGAAAATTCAAGAACAAATGGTTAGATTGTTGAATGAAGATAGTTGGGATGATGTTGTACGCAACTATCCAGATTCAAGTTCTACATCAACATTAAAAGCTTTTTATCTTGCATTTAAAAAGGTATCTTGATTTATACATTCATTTTTATTCATCTGTGTACTATTTTTAATTTATAACTTACACATATATTTGTTTATTTTATAAAAGATGAGAAATGATGATAATGGAGCGCTAGATAGTTTCAAAACCTTTATTGAAAAAATAAAGATCGAAAGACTGAGGAAGCAACGTATTAAGAATGTTGAACTTGATCCAACTCTTAATCATTTCATTTGGAATGGGCTAGACACCATTCAATATCAAGTAATACAAGGCGACTGTGAAGACATTACTAAACACATACCTAAAAGGGATTATGCCCTAGTCATTGCAGATATTCCCCATGGTTTGAATATTCCAAACATTGACTATGATAGTGACCCTTATACTTATCAAGCTCTTAGTAAAGTGGTTGTGAGATTTGTAGAAGTCACGTCATCACCATTATGGAGATTTGTGACATTTCATTCAGACACACAATTGGAAATGATATTGTCAAGCTTCAAGGGGAAAACAAATTCAAAGATGCAGCTTACATGGTAAGACGTTTAAAATGTATATTTGATTAATGTTGAAAAATTCATTTATGTACAAGTTAATTGAACTTTTACTGTTTCATGTTACAGGCAAAAGTCAAATCTTCTTAACAATGAAGATCAACAATTCATAAATGATTGTGAGTTCATTCATATTGATAGTTGGGAAAAAGATGATAGTCATATGTCTATGATTTTTAATTGGGTAGATGGAAAGAGTCATAGCCAAATACTAACTTATGATGTTGTTGTGAGAAAACTAACATATGAAGACAAAGAAGCAAAAGGAAAGATAGTTAACATTTATCAAAAACTATAATTATTGATTAACTATCTTATAGACATATGTTCAAATGAAGAAGATTGGGTTCTGGATTTATTTTTTGGCTCAGGTAAGTTTTATTATATGGAATTGAATTTCAATATGTTATTTTTCAATTAATATGTCATTGTACTAATTTAGTTCATTATTTCTTTTGTGCTTGATAATTAGGTACAACACTAGCATGTTGCCTTCAAAAAGGAAGAAATTGCATTGCAATTGAAAAAGATCCAATACATTGCAATTTCATTCAGCAGAGAATTAATGCTCTTCAATTTCTTCCAGATGCAATGCAAGAAATTGGGTTGAAGAAAGGGGACTTTAGTGAATCACGTGTGGCAAAAAAGGCAAAGGAACCCCAACCACCATTACATGGAATGTTTGGAAAGACATACATTGGGAGATTCGCAGACATCAAAGATCCATTAGAAGAGGAAGATGAGCAAAAGGAAGCAGAAAATATTGTGGAAGAAGACAATGATGAAACTCTAGAGGACGAAGAGTTTGGATTACGTGACATTGTTGATTAAATTTAAGCTATGCTTGGAAATCAAGCTTTGCAATGTTTTGACTTTGACATTTTATGGGAAGAATAAACACTCAATTAGGGTTGTTATGCGTTCAATATTTGTAATATGTGATTTTCGCATTGATTTTTAAGTTAATCATTATTTTTTGAAAAAAAAAAGTGATTATTATTATTTTTTTGACATGAAATTCATAAAAAAAAAACTATTATTTAACCATTTTTAGTTAAAATTTTCCTATAAAAATTGTGATTTTGACATGTCAATTCTAGCAAAAAATTATCAAAACGTGTAGTTTTTTTGTTATATTTATGTTAAAAATGGTTATTTTTATGTCCATTGTTAAAAAATATTGTTTTTTAGAAACAATTATTTCATGTGACTTGAAAAATTAATTAACAATGTATAAATATGTAGAATATTGAAAATTCAAAATATCGACCTTCTAATTTAAAAATACAAAACAATAAAAACCTCACTACAAAATATATATATATATGAAAAATACGACCACTTCAAAAATTATCAAATTTACAAAATAATTATTTACATTTTATATATTAGAAAATCTAAAGCCAAAAAACAGGTCTTTTAAAAAAGGGTCTGATGCAGAATACCCACTTTTTCAAATCAGCATGAAAATCACTACCATTCTAAAATGTAATGTACATAAAAAAAATTAAAGTGTCAAAAACTATGCTCTAAAAAAAACATGTGTGTTCTGCATCACCCCTTTTCAAAATCAGGTCACTTTTTTGCTATCTCTACGAAACAGGTAACAGTATCAGTTCCCGTTTCAAAGTTTACATTGATATTTTTTAGCTCAGCAGGTTTCTTCGAGTTCCTAGGCTGTGTTGACTAACCCTTTTCCCCAAGGGCAACAAATGTTTGTTGGCGCTAAAGTTGGTACTAAAAACGCCCACATGGGAAAACCAGGAAGGGGAATCTACATCGAATGTCTATATGGTAAGGTCTCATGTTGATGTTGCTACAAGATCACATGATTATGGTGAACTAGAACCTTCTAAGGCTAAGACTGCTTTTGATATTCCAGAGCCACTCCATATTGAGAGGCTTGTAGTTGAGAATATACCTCGGATGTCGAAAGACTCTACAAAATGTTCTACTATTGATCCCAATGTTAGGGCTGCCCAAAACTACTCTATTGTTGAAGATCTTTCTCAAAGCCCTTGTGTGATGTCAGCGTTAGAGGTACGCCAATCATGTCCTATGCATAGGAGTGTTTTTCTCACTGTGATCGGAACAGTGGATCTGAAAAATTATCTTCTTATAAAATTTGATATGTCAAATGCTAAGAGACTCCCTCATCACATGGATTTCTAGATTAAATCTACATATCATAAAATGAATATATTTTGAACTGTAGTTGATGAAGGGGCTTCCACATGTGTCATGTCCATGTCATGTTGGAAGGCTATTGGATCTCCTGAGGTTGTTCCTTCCCCTACTCTCCTTACTGCATTCGATGGTCATTCTCATAGGCCTCATGGAATTCTTCCAACATTTCTCGTCTGTGTTGGAGGAAGGTTGTCAATGTTGAGGTGGAAATAGTTGATGCCAATTTGGATTATAATATGTTATTGGGTCGAAATTGGGTTTATGCAATGGATGTTATTGTTTCATCATTGTTTCATGTCCTATGCTTCCCCCATGAAGGGAGAATTGTTACAATTGATCAAATGGATTATTCTCCTAATGATCCCAACACATCTTCTGATTCTATCGTCCCCTTGGTGAAGAATACCAAGCAACCTGTGGAGAATTTTGGAGTTGGAATGTATTCCTCATTGATGGGTACTTTTGATCTTCCTTCTCCTATTGCTCATATTAATGTTATTTCATCTTCTAAGGTCACTCCTCAAAGAGGTTCTTTCAAAACCCATTATTTTCTTATCCTTGGCCCTTACCACCCTCTACTGCCACATTAGAGGAAGGGCAAGTAGGTGGAATGACATACCCTATATCTGCAATAGAAATTGAGTATTAATCTATAGTTATTTCTGCAAATTCTGATCGCATCCCTCTCTCATCAGAAGATGTCGATGGAGATGTGGCTCTGATCTAGACTCTTGACTCTACTTCAACTATGGATTGTCTTGATATAGTCTTACCATATGAAGAGGAAATCCTAGAAGAAATTACTGGTGTAGAAAGACCGTGGGATGACTTGCATCATCAATCATATTTTCTCCCTGACTTGCATCGACTTGAGTCAAATTTGTCCAGTCCTTATTCAACTAGAAGTGTTCACAAAATCTTAAATCCTTTGGCCCCAGCACAGATTGTTTTCGAAGGTAATATGTCCAATATTTCATAAACTATTCTAGTGAACATCTCCAGGAATCCCAATATTATCAAAAATGTCTTCATCGCAGCTACATGTTCCCCTGAAGAAATCAAGATTTACACTGACCTTTTCAAAGAATTTTGAGATGTGTTTGCTTGGTCTTATGAGGAAATGACTAGAATTGATCCATCGATAGTTCGACATGATATCAAGACTTACGAAAATGCTAAGCCTTTATGACACAATCTTTGGCCGGTAAACCCTAGGAAAGCAGCAGCTATTAAAGTTGAAGTTGAAAAGTTGCTAAAGGTGGGTTTCATATACCCCGTTCCACTAACTGAATGGTTCTCAAATCTAACCCTTGTTGATAAAAAACAAGGAACAATCCGTGTATGCATTGACTTTAAGGATTTGAATAAGCCTTGCCCTAAAGACAATTTCCCCACTCCATTTATTGATCAGATCATTGACGATTGTGTTGGAAAAGAGGTGTTTTCCTTCATGGACGATTTTTCAGGGTATAATCAAATAACTATCTGTCCTGAAGATCAACACAAGACAACATTTATTTTCCCTTGGGGTACATTTGCATACAAAAAGATGCCTTTTAGCCTTAAAAATGTTGGATCCACTTTTTAGCGGGCCATGTATTATGCTTTCCACGACATCAAGCACATTATAGAAGCATATTTGGATGATCTAGCTAATCATTCTCGAAAGAGAATTGATCATCCACATTACCTTCGTTTGGTTTTTGAACGATGTCGTTACTATAAAATCTGGTTGAATCCTAATAAATGCATTTTCGCTGTCACATTCAGTCAGTTATTGGGGTTCATATTATCCAATGAATGGATTCATGTTGATCCCTTCAAGGTTGAGGCAATACTTCAGTTGCCTCCCCCGTCAACAGTTCGTCAACTTCAAAGTCTCCAAGGTAAAGCCAATTTCTTAAGGAGATTTACCATAAATTACGTCGAGATCACAAAAGGATTTATGAGATTGTTGAAGAAAGAAGTTCCATTTCTTTGGGGCACTTTTTCTCAACGATCCTTCGACGCTTTGAAAAAGGCATTGACCTCTTCTCCTCTATTGAGTCCACCCGATTATAACAAGGATTTCCTTTTATATCTCGTTGCGGCAGAATCAACCATTGGGATGGTTCTAATTTTGGAGAACCATGGTCTTAGAGAGCATGTGGTTTACTATTTGAGTCGAGGCTTAGTTAGTCCTGAACTTCAATATTCTCATATAGAGAAATTAGCCTTGGCAGCAGTTCACATTGTCCAACGACTTTGTCAATATATTATGCTTAGAAAAAAAAATGTGTTGGTCGATGTTAACCCATTTCAGTTTTTGCTTAGTAGGTGAGTGATTGGGGTCAAATATAAAAAATGGATTGTGATCTTATAGGAATTCAATCTCGAATTCATGTCTGCCAAATCTAAAAAATCTTTAGTATTTGCATAATTGATCTCAAAGTTTCCTTGTGAAGAAGATGTTGTTTATGAAGATTCATTTCCTAATGAACATCTCTTCCTTATTTCTTCACAAGATCCTTGGTATGGAGACATCATACTATATCTCTAGGCTTCAAAGTTTACTCTAGCTTTTTCGAAGGATGAACGTAGAAAATTGCATCACCTGGCCAAAAATTATGTTATTATCGGTGGCACTTTGTATCGTCACGTGATTGACTCAATCCTTAGATGTTATTTAACCTTAGAAGAAGCTGAGTCCATTTTAAATGACTGTCACAGTGGAGGTCATCTATTTGGGCTTGCTACAAGCCAAACAATATTGCGTGCACGCTTTTTTTGGCCCTCAATTTTTAAATATTGAATGGAAGCAGTTAAAAAGTGCCATCCTTGTCAAAGATATACTTGAAAAATGCACACTAACCCAGCTCCACTTTTCCCCATCATCACCATCGGTCTGTTCACAAAGTGGGGTATTGATTTTACGACTTGTAACCCGGCTTCAACGAAAGGTCACAAGTACATTATCGTAGCAGTGGACTACTTTACGAAGTGGGTCGAAGCTATGCCTACTTTTTCCAATGATGGTGAGACAACAACTCTTTTCCTTTTCAACCAAATTATTTCCCGTTTCGGTATTCCAAAGGAGATTGTCACTGACCATGGAAGTCACTTCCAGAATAAGATGATGTATGAGTTACCTTTAAATTTGGGATTCCGACAGGAGAATTCATCTATGTATTATCATCAAGCCAATGGTCAGGTTGAAGCTGTGAATAAATCCCTTAAAATTATCCTACAAAGGAAGATTAATAAAGCTAGATCCAACTGGCACATCATGTTATATCCTGCACTTTGGGCATACCGCATGTCGATTAAGACTGCCACAGGTTTCACTCCTTTTCAGTTAGTTTATGGTTTGGAATCAATCTTCCCAGTATAATGTGAGATTCCATCCCTTAAATTATCAGTCGAACTTCTTCCAAACACATCTAGTCTCGAAGAACGCCTTATTCATTTGGAACATCTTAATGAGCAGCGTCGAGATGCAGCCACAATAAATGAGGCTCATAGAAAGAGAGTAAAAACCCAATATGATAAGACTGTGTGTCCTAGGGTTTTCTCTGAAGGTGACCTTGTCTTGGTCTATGACCAAGATAAATACACCTTGGGGATAGGCAAGTTCAAACCTATGTGGTACGATCAATTCATCATTAGAAAGTTTTAAAATGGTGCCTATGAGTTGGTTGACTTTGACAGAAATGTGTTGTCGGAGCCCAGAAATGGGCTCTATCTTAAGAAGTATTATGCCTAGGCTATTGCCTAGCATTTGCTTTATTTTGTAAATATTGTACATAGTTGTTTATTTCTATCTATGGGTCTCGTGGTGATGGTGGTATTTTGGTCTGCTTTGGCAAGTGTCAATGGGTGATCTGATGTATCTAGGATTTGTCGATGGTGCTAGTAGACATACTCAGAACTTAGCTTCCATGGCTTGGGTAATTTACTATCCATCTGGTCAGTTGTTAATTGCAAGAGGTACATGTATCAGTCCTGCATCCAATAATATGGTTGAATACAGTGCTGTCATTAATTTGCTATCTGAAGAAATATCTTTTGGTATTGAATCATTAGTAGTTTATTTGGATTCACAGCTGGTGATGTCTCAACTAAATAACTTATATCGTGTGAGAGATCCTTTATTACATTGCCAATTTCTGAGATTATTGCAAAGATCATTTATTTTTATTACTTTCATTCATATTCCATGATCAAAAAATTCATTTGTTGATTCTATAGCTAATCAAGCATTAGATTGGCATATTAATCATTCATCACATTAAAATCAAAATACCATGAAATCATTTGTATATATGATCAAACCATTGAGAAATTGTCTATATATAGATAGGAATAATATGTTCAAAATATTACAAAATGTGGACAAATGTCCTACAAAATTAGGGCTTAAGCCTGATCATGTCCATAAAAGATCAGTCATCTAAAAACTAAGTTTGTGGGCCCTTCCCTAGATGTGCATCATGGAAGTGGACGATGGCATTTTCCACCCGTCGAAAGAGTCACACCCACTCTCGTGGTACTCCTACCACCCGCCTTTGAAGACCCTTAAGAAGGTCCTCTATAGCTACCATTGGAACCTGGCAAGTTAGATGCTCCAAGTTCATCTACACTATATGCAAGACTCTCTTGGTCTCAACTGTTTCTCTCTCTACGTCTCTCCCATGACAAATGTGACTAGGAAAATCCTCAGGTCTTACTAGTCCAACATTTGTACTATGATCAAATAATTTGGTAAGATTTTTGTTTCATGGAAAAAGATTTTTTAACTTCTTAAATATCATATTCATAATAAAAAAAATCAAATAACATAAAATAAAATAATAAAAAATTACCCATCTCAACCCATGCAACGCCCTTGGGAAGGGCCAAATCTGGGTCCTCTCGGTAGCCTATGCCTGCATAGGAATAGTTGTCTATAGCTACGATCTGTACTTCCCACCAAAGGAAGAACTCATCATCGAAGGTTGCTCGGGTGACCTCGCCCCCGCCTATTCGCTTGATCAGATCTAACCATCTGGCCATCCTCGGATCTCTAGGACTATTGATGGTGGTGTTGTAACATGCTTTATTTTTGGCAATTTAGTTTTTATTTTATAAAAGAGGGTATGAAAAAAATAAAGAAAATATGAAAATATGAAAAAATAGAAAATTAAAAAAAGACATGAAATTAAACCCCATCAAAAGAAAATCAAAAGATTTGTAGAAGTGTGCTTGTTTAAATGCCACTTCATGAATAAATTCCATTTGTAATAATAAAGGTCTGTGTGCAACTTGTTTTATGACACAGCCTTTTCTTTTGATCTGAATCAAACTGTTTAATCTTGATCAGATCATTTAAATTTTTGTTCTAGACTAGAGAATAAGTTCAACCAAACAGTGTAATCTTTGTTGAAAATTAGACATTAGGATAGATTAGGACAAATAAAAAGCCTAATATGCTCAAAAATTGGTCTAAAGTTATATTATATTAGGTTTAGATTAGTCAAATAGTTCAAATAGTTTAATTACCTTGTTAAAAGGTTGATTAATTCATTTCTAAATAAATATTTTTATGCTTTTAGCCAAAGTCATATGTGAAAAAATATCTTGTCGACAAGAGTTAAAGTTCGAGCAAAGATCGACGGTCATTGGTCTCCCCGCCCAGATCAATGGTGAGGAAGCATCTTCACACCCCCTCGCCAAGAAATGAGATAACGATGAGGGGCGGGTGTGAAAAACAGTTTTTCCCGCGCGGGCCCTCGTGTATGTGTCACCTCCTCAACACTTCGCACCCCCCCCCCCCCCCCCCCCCCCCCGCTCCAAACCACTTACCACTACCCCCCACCCTGAAATCTGCCATCCACACATCCCGTGCTTCCCAATACCACGCCAATGGTCACTCCTCCCACACCATCCACCTCCAATCACTCCATGCCATGTGCCCTCAATCTCCTAACCGTTCTCGCGTATCCGTTGCCGCCATTAATTTCCTCTCGTTACTACATTTTGCCTCCCGCTATTACATTTATTTCCTAATTATCCAATCAGCAACGACATCTATTGTAATGGTAGCCTAATTCATTTATAAATACCCATAACCCTCGTTACAATAGCTTTTCCTAAACATTAATTCATTGTTTCTATTCTCTATTTATTTTCTTCAAATTCTCTGCTGAGCTTAGCTTGTAACTCGAAGCATTCTCTTAGCCTACCTCTGCACTTTTCTACCATTCACCATTTCAGTCTAATACTATGGCTCCAAAGAAAAAGGATAAACCCTCTGCCAACCCCTCTACAATACAGGAAACCCCAAAGGCATCTGATGCCTTGAACCTGGACCATATCCCATTAGCTGATCAATACCTTAAAATTGCAAACACCAAATGTGAATTCGACATGTTCGAATTACACAATTGGCTGAAGCAAACCTACTTTGATTCTGAGGATGAAATAAACATGTGAGAATCCAATCTACCTCTATACATGTTTCCCCAGACTTATTCCTTTCCAGCTTTAGTTATTTGGTGCCAATCCAAGTATAATCCTTTACAGAGAATAGTAGTAGCTCAGAATGGAGACATTCCGATAACTATCACTGCAGAAACCATAAACAAAATACTTTTAATACCTGACAGTGACTCCCTTAGTTTTTTCTCCACTGCAGCCTTAATTGACCTATATCACAAACTAGCTTTCCCTCAGAAAGCTCAAATGTTTGAGATTTTTCTCCCTGAAGATGTTGAGCTCCCTAAGAAGAATCCTCCTTACCCAGCATCTATGTTCCCTGAGAGAGCCAAGATCATTTCCCTAATTTCTTGCTTGTTAAGCTACCAATCAGACCAGTGGGTAGATGAAGCTATACTAGGCTATATGTCCATTGTTTCTAAAGAAAACAAGCTTGCCTTCATGCATAACTACAGTCAATTTTTGGCTGAAGCTATGCATGAGCAATTGATGAACCTCACTACTGAAGGAGTGTTTAAATACTCCTCTATCCTATTTCATATGTTTATTTTTCAGCAGGGAGATAGGTTGCCTATTGTTTTTCACAAGCAGGATGATCAACAAGAGAATCAAACAGTTATTCACTAGACTTCATTGATTAGAAAGAACTCAACTGAGTTCAGTTTTTCAGACTTCATAGACTATTTCATTCACCTAGTTGCATAGCTTCTCAGCAGTCAGAGTGAACCCAGAATCAACACAGAAATTAAAAGGATTCTACACCTCAGTGATCAAGTCAGAATAGGAGACTGGTATCTCTACCAGAACTACACAGAGTTTGGAGTATATGGCTACGAGTTGGTTGCATATAAGTTGCCAAAATATGTTCCAATGAGAATTTTCTCTCTGGAATATATTAGGAAAATGATGAATATGGATTAGCTTCATTTAATCTTAGGGAAGAGGAGATCACAATTCAAGATAAAGGCACAGGTTGGATCATTCATTTGTAACACCAGATAAGCTGGTTTAGAGGTAGATGCTATATTGAAATAGATGGGTTTCCAACCCAGCTTCACCTGGTCTTATGATCCATTCATCATTATTTCTGACTTAAGGGTGGAACTCAAAACCACTCCTTATAATCACACACCTAGGCCAGAGATTGAGAAGTTTAGAAATCAGGAACAATGGTAAGATAATACTATTCAAGAAGCAGAATAACAGGTTTTACCTCCTTATACTCTGCAGACTCCTACTTCTCAAACTAAGCATGACAAGTGGCAGGGAAGGATAATCATCATCAGCAATTGGAGCAAATGAATTCATCCACTATTAGAAGAAATCAAGGATTGAATCAAAGGACACTACAACAACTACTACTACTCAGGGTCAAAAAGAGCCTATTCTCATCAATTTCGATGATTCGCAGGTATCTATAGGAACAGAGGAACCTGTAATTTCTACTCCTTCTTCTTCTACTTCATAGAATTTTCTATAAATTACTCAATCCACAGGAGCAAGTGAAATAGAGGAGTCAAATGTCTTCACTAACTTCGTTGAAATCAAGCAGAAAAATGAAGCCTTAAAAGCTAATGTTTATGCACAATTTTGCAAGCAGAAGTCCACTTCAAAGCATAGGTTGTTGACAACATTTAACAGTGAGAAGGGAAGAATGAAAATGGCCTTTCTGCAGGCTCAAGTGCCTTTTCCTAAAGGTTCTTCTGATTACAAGAAAATTGTATTTACATTTGATGCTAATCAGATACATCCAATTGATCAAATGGAAATGCATAGGCAGTGTCGTGAGATGTTGTTCTCAACCATGACCAACACTGCTATGTCATTGTCAAAGCTTAAAATTGCTCTGTCAAATGTGCAGACGCAGTTGAAGATTGAGAAAATATCATCTTTAGCTAAGGACAACAGGGTTAAGTCATTGGAGGACTTAGTAATTAAAATTGGATATGACCCTATTGATGTCAAAGTTGCTAAAGATATTATCAAAAAGAAGAACGTAGATATTGCATTATTAAGAAAATAGTTGAAACTGCCTTCCACAGAGGACCCTCAGACCAAAGAGATAGAAGAAAGTGAACAGCACAAGGAAGAAATGCTCAAACATGATAATTGAGCAAAATGTATAGATAAAGACTATGGAGGAGAAAATTGAGAAATTGCTTAAGGAAAAAGAGAAATTCAGCCACAGGGGAATCTACATTGACAGCGGAGGATTTGAACAAACTCTCACAGGAGCTCACTCACTAGAAGCAAGAGAATGAAAGGCTTCATAAGAAATTTCAGAATATGGAAGCTCAAAAAATAAAGAATGATAGTTTGTATGGTGAGGAAATGCATAAAACACATAGGTTGAATAGAAGAATTGAAGAGTTGAAGAGTTAGTCATTGATGGCTCAAACCTTGGCCCAAGGCAAGGAAAGCATATGGGAAGATATCAGTCAAGCCACAACTGAAGTATGGCCTTCCATTCAGATCATTTTTTAGCAAGAGGAACTCATAAACAGATGTCAGGTAGCCATTGATGAAGTGAAGCAACTTCTTAAAGATAAACCAAGTGAAGCTATAGACATGATCAGAGTTCTTAACTCAAAAACCAGAGTTGAGTTGGAGCAGATTCAAATTCTGGACAGAACAGAAACCATCTTGGAAATCAAGAAGGTGTTTCAGAAAAAGAACTTGATGACTCAATTAGAGACTAAGTGTCAAACCTTGAAGACTTTTGTCTATAGGTTTCATTTTAAATTTAATTTACTGAACCGGAAAGGACTGCCGGGATTAGTGGCCCCAAATGACATGTTGATCAGTCTGGAAGAATACTGCCAAAAGCTTTATACCATAGCCACTGCTAAATCAAACTTTGCAATTATAAAGGGGCATATTACAGGGAAACAAGCATTAGAAGATTTTGATTTTGATTTGACTATTAAGCATGAAATTAAACATATTTTTGTAAATAAGCCCACTTTTGAGAAATACACAGAGGTTGATGAAGTTTATAGAAAATTGGTAAATCTTGCCATACCAAGTGAAGACCAATGGGATCACTTGTGTGAATTCATTGAGTAAATTTCACCAGCAACTGAAGGATAGCTGGGAAACACTTTTTGGGGACCACATCATCAACAGATTCCTAAAAGATGGTGCCAACACTTAGCAGTTTTGAAATTCCTACAATTTTGGACTATTTTTGTAATTTTGTTTTGAAAATATCTAGTAGAACTTTTTGTATAAATAAATCCTCCTTCGATTTATTAAGGGTTGAACCCTTGTATGAGATTTGAGAACAGAATTGTAACTGAGCTGGAGATTTGCAAAGTTAATGAAAGGATTATGAATTTGCCTACTATAGTTTTGTCTTCTTGTAGTTTTCCATATGTGCTTATTTCATTATGTATTGCTTCATATATTTAAGTCTTTATGCAGAGATCTAGGTAAGATCATACTGAATATCAATCAGTCTTAAATCCCCTCTGAAGATATCAGCAATAACTAGGGACTAGCTTATAATACTATCTGTTATTATAAACTCCCCTATATCAATTAATTGTCACACAAATCTGCATTCATTTAAATATATTTTTTTCTTCAGGAAAAGTTGTTTGCCCATATTCTTTTGCTTATAACCAATCAAATATTCCGTTTGAATATTTAGCAAGTTATACTTCATCTATAATATGTTTATCATTAAATTTAAATCAATTTAATTATAGCTAGACAAATAACAACCCTTTCATCTAGCTTAGTAACTATTAAGGCTTAAGCACTTGTTTTCAATAATTCATATCATTATTCATCCATAAAATTTAAAACCAACAAAATATTTTAGATGCTATGGCATGACTAACTGACCGAGAGCCATCTCAGAGGACAACATCAGACTGCAACCATTGCCAGGGAGCGAAAAATGAACTATTTTCCCTGGGACAACGATTAAAAAACTTTTTCTTTAAGGTGAATAAAGAAACTATAGGTTAAAAATCATTCACCTGACGACTCCACTAGACCAAGCTGGCTCCTTCAAAAAATACCAGATCTTACTCTTGACTCTTAAATTATATCTCTTTTATCTTATCCTGAGAGACTAGTGAGAGAGGCCTCGTTTAGAAGGAGACTTGAAGCTTTTGCTTCTTCTTCTGTGCCATTATAGCCTGAAAATATTCTAGTTTCCAATCCCTTTAGCTCTGTTCCATCCCAATTAGATTTGGTTGATCTAAAAACTAGGGTTTTAGAACTTTTATCTAAAGGATTTGATTTGTAGTCAGCTCTCTTAGTCCAATCTTTGGAATCTTACAAACTTCCTGAAATATTTTCAGATTCACCCAAGTCAAAGGAAGAACTAGATGTACATTTATCGGAGTTAAAACCAACTAATTTTATCTCCCCCACTCATTATACATTCCCATCCACTTCTGCCCAACCTGAAAAAACCTTCTCTGTATATTCAAACCCATTGTTTGAAAGTAAAGAGCAAGTTGAAACAGAGGTTCAGAAGTTAGTAATAAAAACACCTTTGAAAACTTTTAGGGATCCTCCTCTTTCCCATTCTCCTCCTCCCACCTTTACACCTCCATCTTCACCCACTGCTTCACCACCTTCCTCTTCATCCTCCACCACCCATCTCCTACCTATTCTATTGAATCATCTTCTTCTTCATCTTTAGATATGGCATTTCGACCTATAATCCAAGCTAGATATGATGCTCTGCATCTTCCCAACCAGCTAAACAATTTTCTTGATGGGTATTTGAAACATCTGCCCAGATTTAATGGTGAAATTGGCTTGTTTGCAGAAGATCATCTTGCTGCATTCCTAGATTTTGCAAATAATATGAATATAGAGCATGAGGATGTGTATATGCATTTATTTGTTCAGCCTTTAGAGGGAAATATTAGGATATGGTTTATGCAACTGAGGGTTGATTAAATTCAGTCCTGGAATGATTTAACTAATATTTTCAAGAATAAATGGGGTGTCAAAAAGGATCAAATTTACTACCTTACTGAGTTTGAAGAGCTTAAAAGGAACCATGGAGAACCTGTGGAAGATTTCATTAAACAATTTAATAAACTTTACCATAAAATGCCTCCTGATTGTAAACCTCATGTTGCAGCAGCAAAGGTTAGGTTTTCCAAAGCCTTTGATGATGACTTTTGTAGTCATGCTAAGGGAAAGGACATCTTCTACCCTTTAGGATATGCAGACTAACGTTATAGAAGTTGAGGTTAACAGATTAGCTCATCTAAACTCAAAGCCAAGGATGAAAAGGCTGAAAGAAAAATGAAGGCTAAGGAGGAAGGATCTTCCTCAAAGACCAAAACCAATGATCAAAAAATAGATGAGATAACATCATTACTTAGAAACCTATCTAATAGGATTTCTAAGATTGAAACTCAGCCTAGAACCATACAACAAACTGTTGTCAGACCACAGAATCAGTTTAGAAGAGCCCCTCAAACTCAAATTTTACAGAGACCTAACACTGATCAACAGATCCAACCTCCTCTGATGATTGATGACCAACAACCAGATGATATTGGTCCTCTAATTTCCGAAGATATAAATAATTTTGATTCTTCATCTATACATAATGCTATTGTTCCTCACCCTTCAAATCAGTCTTCCCAAAATCAAGAAGACAATCAAATTTCTAAATACCATGCCTTCTTTGAATTCCTAATTGGAGAATTGAACAAAAGATACGATCTTAGACCTAGGGCAGGGCCTGGTAGACCTCCAAAAGGTCCCATTCAAAATGAACCTCAGATAAAATCTGTTGAAACCTAGACAACTATCATTCAACCATTAAATCAAATAGGTGAAACAAGTCAAATTGATAAAATTGTTTTGACAACCTTCAATGGTTAAAGAGAACTGGAAAGGGTTACAATACCAATTCCCCTAGCTGAACTGTAAAAAAATCCAGGGTATAAGAACCAAGTTTCAAAATGGATTCAGTCATCCAGTGTGGATGCTAAAGTGGGTGTGATACGCCTGCAAGACGAAAATTCCTCAATAGTTTTTGGTCCTAGCTCTGACATGATAGATGAGAATGTACCACCATTTTATGTGACTCTAAAAATTCATGATTTCCTACTATATAACTGTACGCTAGATTCAGGGGCTTCCCATAGTCTAATGCCTAAAGTGATCATGGACCAGTTGCAATTAGAAGTTAGTAGAACTTACCATTATCTTTACACTTTTGACTCCAAGAAAGTTCCTTGTCTTGGACTCATCAAAGATTTTGTGGTTACCTTAGCTCAGATCCTTGTCAAAAGTGTGGTTTTAGACATAGTAGTCACTAACATCCCTCCAAAATTTGGCATGCTACTGTCAAGATCTTGTTGTGCTAAACTAGGAGGAATCTTACAAATGGATATGTCTTATGCCACTATTCCAATGTATGGGGGTGAGCACCTTAGGTTGTATAGAGAGGTCATATTTATGAACATTTTTTGTAGATCTGATCAAGCTAGGAATCATCCTATTTATGTTGTTGACCAAGACTTTGGGTGTTTTGAACTATCTGTAAATAATTCACAAAATACCCAACTAACTATTGAAGATATCGTTGATCAGCCTAAAACCATTGAAACTGATATTTGGAAAATATACTTTGATGGTTCTTGCTCAAAGGAAGGAGCAGGAGCTAGAATTATATTAATCTCTCCAGATAAAGAAAATATTACCCAATCATACAAACTTGAATTCGATGTAGCCAATAAGAGTATGAAGCTCTTCTGCTAGGATTGAAGTTAGCAAGAAGTCTTAAGATGAAGCAGTTAAGTGTATACAGTGATTCTGAACTTATTGCCAGACAAGTTAGGAATCAATGTCAAACTAAGCACCCCAGACTAAGATCTTATAGGAATGAAGTTTGTGATTTAATTGAAAATTTCTTTTCAGCATTCAATATTACTGCTATTCCTAGAGATCAAAACATGCATGCAGATTCCTTGGTTGTTTCTGCAAGTTCCTTTAAAATCCCTGATAAAATGCTTGTCCAGTATCAAATTCAAGTCAAGTATAGACCATCTATTCCTGACAATCTTAAGTACTGGAAAATTTTTGATGATGACGAGCAACTAAAATCCTTTTTGCAAGTCATAGATGGATTCTCAAACATGCAAGTTGAGGATAAACCGCTTGATAATCTTGAAATTGACAATGAAAATCAAACACCACAATTTGATTCTACAATTGTTGATCATAACATTATCCAACTCTCTAACAATTTTATTCCAAAAGGGTTAATCCCTCTTGAGAAGCTCTTTGATCATAATGATGTCCCCAAAAATCCACTTTCTGATTCACCTGATGAAAATATTGAAATTTATAACATTGGAAGTTCTGAAGAGATCAGAAACATTAAAATTTATGCATCCCTGTCAATGGAAGCTAAAGACAAATATTTATCCCTCCTTAAAGCCTACAAAGATGTTTTTTCCTGGTCTTATAATGAATTAAAAACATATGATACATCTCTTATTGAACACAAAATTCCATTAAAACCAAAGGCAAAACCTTTTAAACAAAAATTGAGGAGAATTAATCATGTCCTTCTTCCTATAATTGAAAAAGAACTAAAGAAGCTACTGGATGCTAAAATAATACTTCCATTAAGATATTCAGATTGGGTAGCCAATCTAGTTCCAATGAGAAAAAAGAATGGTGAAATTAGATTATGTGTGGATTTTAGGAATTTGAATAAATATTCCTTGAAGGACAATTATCCATTACCTAAGATGGATCAATTACTTCAAAAAGTTTCAGGAGCCCAGAGAATTTCCATGTTAGATGGATTTTCTGGATATAATCAGATTATGGTTAGTCCAGAGGATAGAGAAAAAACTACATTTACAACTCCATGGGGCACATTCATGTATAATCGAATGCCTTTTGGATTAGCTAATGCTAGAGCCACATTTCAACATGTTATGGACCTTGCATTTGTAGGTAACACCAACAAATTTGTTGTTATTTATTTAGATGATTTAATTGTTTTTTCCAATTCTAATGAAAAACATTTGAAGCATTTGAGAAAGGCTTTTGAAAGGTGCAGGAAATTTGGGATTTCTCTTAATCCCAAGAAGTCTTTGTTTGCACTCCAAGAAGGAAAACTGCTCGGCCACATCATTTCCAAAGTGTTATCACTCAGGTTGTCCTTAAGCTCCGGAAAGGATACGGCCGAGGTAACCACAAACCAACTTTGGACTGCAGGTTCTAGCCCACCTGCAGTCAGAGAGGGCTCTCTCTTTGGGATTTTAGCTTTGTTGAAAATGATCTTAGGCTAGCTATTGGGTTCAGGGGTTTTTTGTTCTGTTTTGGTGGGAAAATTGATGTTTCAGGTAGAGAGGCAGAGCATAGTCTGAGGGTTTCAAACCATTGGGCGTGGAGTCAAGGAGGAGGACTGCTGGTGCATTTCCTTGGTCACAATAAGGGAAGGTGGAGCAAGATAGCTGCGCATGAAACAACGTTTCAGGTTTAAATGATGGAATGAATGCTAAGTAATGAGAGGCAGTTAAGAATCTCTCAATCAGCTTAACAGATGGAGGTAACAGAGCTCTACCTAGGGGCATTTAAGAATCCCTAGATAATTGGCAAACACAGGTGAATCGGGGTAAATATGAGCCAGGAGGAATTCATATTCATAACCAATTCATTCAGAGGAAAACATAAGGAAATAGCAGAAACTGAGCATAGAGTGTATTTAAACAAATTCTAAGCTATTCTTTCTTTCTGCTATTTAGATAGTGGTGAACAATAAAACAGAGGTAAGATGCACTTATTGTTTCAGGCTGCAGCACAAGAATTCCATCTTCATATCTTCAAAACATTCATTAACAACAGGCAGTTTGCTCTCCAAGCTTTCAGCAATCTTTGGTTATAGAAAAACTCAGGTATACAATGCGAGTCTCTAGTGAAAATTCTCAATTGACCAACCGCTTGAAACAATGTAGAGAGCGATATATATAGGGAAAAACTCTCTACAACTGCTTTTATTACAACTTGACCTAAACAGGTCTGAACGAAAGATGATTACTTTAACCTAATCCTATCCAGAAATAAATGCATAAAAATATCTCGGGCTGCGCTGAGGGCTGCCGTATCAAAACTGAGTAAATGATGTAGTCCTCGGTGGCTTGGTGCAGTGTTTTCTGCAATAAATGTGTATGGGTTTCTGCTTCTTTGCTGTCTGTCTGCATTTAAAGCTTTAACTGTGATTTGAGGGCAATGATGGGCTTACGCCTCTTGATTTGACTTTCTGGGGGGCTCATCAATGTTCAGGTGCTTCGAGCCCCTAAAAAATCTTGACTGATACTCTTTGGCTCTTCTTTTCCATCTGATACTCTTTGGCAAATGAATTGGGTCGCTCTTCTCCTGTGCTATGCGTTAAATCAGCATTTAATGGCCGCTGTTCGGCTCTGTCTTCCTTAAAACTGTCTTCGGCTCCTTCCTGAATGCTTCGCGAAGGAAAACGGGTCATTCGGCGCCTTTCGGGCTTGCTGGGGGCTGCGTAATGAAAAGATTCCCTAAAGATTCCCCATTCAGGCCTATTTTATCCAGCGAGGCGCAAATCGCTCATCAAAAACTGCCTCAGAAACTGATTCCGGGGCTCCGAAGTGCGATTTTCGCCCTTCGCGCCAAAAACTGATGATGACGTCAGCAGGTGGGACCTTGTACGGCGGATGACGTCAGCGATGACGTCAACATGATGACGTGGCGGGATGACGTCAACATGATGACATCATCACGTACGGAGGTGACGTGGCAGTACGGCAGGGTGACTCGGCGGTACAGTGGCAGGAGGCGGCAGGCAGATGACGTGTCATGGTGACTAGGCAGGGGGGTGACGCAAGCGGGTGACGTCACTGGGCAGGAGGCAATTTCCGGTTTTGGGGCGCACCGCCTTTGGGAATGAGTGGTTTTGTCAGAGGGGGCTCCGCCATAGCCCAGGAGGTGACACGTGGCAGGAGTACGGCGGCAATACCGCCCATCTCCCGGACGCTAACCTTCGGGCGCGTCGGGGGACAGGAAGGCCCACCCACCTTAGATCTGTGGGGCGGGAGATCTAACGGTTGGCGGCTGGGACGAGGCAATGGAGGGATAAGGGGCGGGAATATTTAGGGAATATTCCAATTTTAATATGGCGCGGTGGTGGGTTTAGAACTTAGGGAAATGGCGGGGTTTGTGGGTTATGTGGATTAATGTGCGCGGATTAATATTTTCAGGGGTGAAACTTTGGAATAAGGGGAAAATATGGTTTTTTTTTTTTTTTTTTTTTTTGGAGGTTTGTGTGGGCGGGAGAGGTTGTTAGCATGACCAGGTGTCATCTAACTCCTGCTATGACACGGATGGGCTAAAAACAGCCCCTGATGGACTGTTCTTTCCCTGACTTAGGAGAAATATGGCTATATTGCCAGGGAGGGGATATTTACATAGGGGAGTTTTATATACATAGTTTTTAGTGGGGGAAGGGGAAAACTGATAGGGAGTTATATACTAGAGTTAGTAGTTAATATGAAAATGATAAGCAAGCGCTAAGGTAAGGGACCTTAGGCTAATTTTGGGGAAAAGAATTTGTAAAGAAATGAAATCCTTGAGCGAAGCAGATCTCCACTAAGGCAAATGACATGGAAGATGATGAACTAAGAGGAACCAAGCAGATCTTGACCTCTTTGGGAAATTAGTAAGTGACTTGGGAAATGAGAAGAAGGGGAAGTTAGTTATGTCTAGCTCGATCTCCTCTAGATGAAAAACTGTCTGCAACTATGATCTGAAGAGATAAAACACTTTGTAACACAAAATTGATCATAAATCATCATTCTGCAACCTCACAACTACCTACCCAGCCTACTCACCTAACATTTTTTCTTCTTTTGATTTGGGTGCACTTAGACTTGCAGACCCAGCTTTACAATTTTTCTTTTGAATGTTTCCTATCTAAATCTACACTTATTTCTGCCATGGCCCAGATTAAGCAGTTGGGTCCCTTTGATTCTCTACCTATCTACAGATCTGCCAAGATTAAACTGTTTGGTCAGATGCATTCTCTACATTCTAAAACGGGAAATTGAAACCTAGGGAGACCAAGGTTAGACTGTTTGGACCTCCCTTAAAAAACTCTTCAAAACTGGAACAACTCATCAAAATTGGAATATAGCAGTGGCATTTGGACTAAGCACACTTCATGGTATCTTGTGGAAATATGGAACACTGCAGCCTGCAAAGTATGACATATTTGGCATGTAAAAATGTCAATCATGAAAGATGAAACCCTGTTGCAACAGGAGGCTAACAGTGGCTCCACTTGGGGATGGCTTTTCCTTGTGAAAAGTCAAGAACAGTAGGTCAGACTGCCTTGATCTTCTATGGTTGCTGTAGACTAGAAACATTTGTTCTGGCTGCTAAAAATGTAAAACTTTGAAATCTGAACCATTCTCTCCTCCACTGAGTTACTGTGAACTGTATGGCATCGCCTGCTTTCTTCTGCGTGCTTGATGATTATGTACAATGCTTTGACTGTAAACATTTCTTTTTCTACCATGAATTGCTTGTAATGTGACAGTTTTTCCTCTTAATACTTTGCTGAAAACTGGTGTAGAAACATAGCTTTAAAAACTGGAATACTTGCATCGGTTGTATCTTTACAAAGTTTACTGTTGTTTCTTAAACAATCGGCCTGCTTATAAAAATGAAAACAAAGTGCTGATATATACAAATAAGACTGTACAAAGATATATACAATACTGCATTGTGTCCCTTAAAAGGGGTCATGGTAATGCTTCAGCATACGGCCATTGACAGGGCCCTCTTCGGCAGAACTATCCTCTACAGATTTGAGAAAATATGTGTTATTTCCCTGAACAGCAGAAACAACAAATGGACCTTTCCATAAAAAATCAAACTTTGCATGTTTTCCTTTGTCTTCTCTTCTTGAGTCCCACCTCAGAACTTTGTCACCAACATTGAAATCCTCAGCCTTAGCTCTTCTATCAAACATTTTTTTAAGCTTTTCTTGCAAAATTTGAGCTTTGTCATAAACTTGTTCTCTGGTTTGCTGAAGATGAATGGTCTGATTAATCCTTCTTTGAATGTCATTTGGTTCAGCCTGAATTTCTTGTAACAATTTGATAGTAGGAATGCCCAGGGATGAAGGAAATCTTGCCTCCATGCCATATACTAGCTCATAAGGGCTCATCCCAATGGATCTTTTGCTCGAGAGTCTGTCTGCCCATAGGGCATTTACCAGCTTTTTGTGCCAGTTCTTCTTGTTCTCTTCCAGCACTTTCTTTATGATGTTGATGAGGCTTTTGTTAGATGATTCGGCCAAGCCATTACCTTGAGGGTAATAGGCTGTAGAGTGGCCCAAGGTAATATGAAATATGTGGCAGAAATTGATTATCTTTTTGGATTTAAAGGCAGCGGCATTGTCAGTGATGATTTTCTCAGGGCAGCCAAATCTAGAAAGGATATTGCACTCAAGGAATTGGATAATGATGGTGTCATTGTCTTGTCTGCAGGGAATGGCTTCAACCCACTTGGTGAAATAGTCAGTGGCTGTTAGGATCCATTTGTGTTGGCCTAAGGAAGAGGGATGGATTTCTCCAATGAAGTCAAGACCCCATTGTTGAAAAGGTTGTTCGGTTGAGATGGGTTTCAGGGGCAGGGGTAACAACTTTCGCTTGCCCTCAAAGATTTGGCATTTGTGACATGACATGGAAAACCTCTTTACATCTGCAAAAAGAGAGGGCCAATAGAAACCAGCCCTTAGAATTTTATCAGCAGTGGACTTCCAGTATAGATGTCCTCCACAGTCACCTGCATGGAATTCTTTCATGACATTGCTAGTTTCATTCATGGTTAAACAATTAACCAATATGCCTTCATGATTTCTCCAAAATAATGCACCATCTATTACACAAAACTTTAAAGCCTTCATTTTCAAAAATCTTTTCTTGGTCCTGGACAATCCTGGGGGAGCACACAGGTTTAACAATACAAAGCAAATATCAGTGTACCAAGGGCATTCCAGAAATATTTCACTGATCTGTGGAGTCGCCAGCTCTGATTCTTTGTCCAGTTGGTTAATGTCTAAGGCTTGAAAATTTGTTTCGGACATCAGTTTGGCTAAACCTTGTCCCTTTATCAGCTTGGTTGGTTTTATTTCTATATCATACTCAAGGATGCTTGCAATCCACTTGCCTCTTTTGCCTTCTAATCCCTCTTGGGTCAATATGTCTTTTACAGCAGCATGTGGGACATAGGCAATCACATGTGAACATAAAATGTACACTCTGAAATCCTTGATGGCTTTAACAAGTGCGTAAGCCTGTTTTTCCATGATTGGGTACTTCAAAGGGGCGTCTCTTAAGGCTCGGCTGAAGAAAGCGATTGGCTTTTCAGCTCCTTGTTCATCCTTTTGCAAAAGGACAGCGGCTATTGTGTGATCAGACGCAAACGAAAATATGATAAAATCTTTCTCAAACTGCGGGCTGGTGAGTACAGGGGTTTGGGTTAATGCAGCTTTGATACTTTCAAATGCTTGCTTGGTTTCCAGGGACCATCTTACCTTGGCATCCTTCTTTAACATGTTGCTTAACAATCGTATCAACTCAGCTAGATTTGGAATAAATCTTCTTAGGAAGTTGATCTTTCCAAGGAATGCTTGCAGCTCTTTTATGTTTCTTGGATATGGAATTTGGAGGATGGCTTGGATTCTTTCAGGGTCAATTCTAATCCCATCTTTTGATATAATGTGGCCAAGTAACTTGCCTTCTTCTAGGCCAAATAGGGACTTCTTAGGATTCAAGGAAATGCCATATTTCCTACATGTCATGAAAATTTGCCTAAGATGCTTGAGGTGCTCTTCATCAGATTTGGAAAATGGGGTCAAGTCATCAAGATAGACAACTAGGAAGTCATGTATTTCTTTGGCAAATGCAATATCCATTGCTCGCAGAAAAGTTGCACCAGCGTTTTTAAGTCTGAATGGCATCTTTACATACTTAAATGTTCCCCACGGTGTGGTAAAAGCAGTTTTGTCCTGGTCATCCGGGTGAACAAGTATTTGGTTGAAACCTGAAAAACCATCTAGCAAAGAGATTCTAGATGACCCCACTACTCTCTGCAAGATGTGGTCCATTTTAGGCAAAGGGTAATGGTCTTTTAGGGAGACTTGGTTTAAATTTCTGAGATCTACACAAAGTCTGATTTCACCTGTCTTTTTTCTTGTAGGAACAAGATTGGATACCCATTCAGAAAATCTGATGGGTGCTATGATGCCTGCTTCAAACATCCTCTTTACTTCCTTCTCAATTGGGGGAAGAAGCATAGGGTTGATTCTTCTAAGTTTCTGTTTGAAGGGTTTCTGGTTCGGTTTTAAGGGGATTGTGTGTTGAATCACCGAGGTGTCATAGGATTTCAAATCCTCATAGCTCCAAGCAAATACATCTTGGAACTCTTTGAACAAGTCATTGTATTTGGGCTTTTGATTGGGTGGCAAGTTTTTGGATAGTTGGATCGTTTTAGGGTTTTTTACCGTCCCAACATTGTGTTCTTCTATATCAGTGTTAATGGGTTGCAATTTTGGCTTTCTAGGAACGTCATTGGCATCAAACATGTCTTCTAATGGGGTTAGGCCAGCAGGAAGAAAGTTATCCTTCAAGTCAATGATCTCTGCCTCTTCTTTGGCAATGTCTTCCAAATGCTTTTGTTTCAGTTGTTCTATGTTTTCTTTGTCAAAAATAGTCGGGTTCAGGATTTGCTTGGCTGTTGCAGCTATTATAGCTTGCTGACCTTCATTTGTTTGCTGTTCTGAATCTGTCATAGCATCCAAGTCAATGTTGATATTTGAAAATTCATGCTCAAGGGTAAGGAAATTATTGATCTGGACGTCATTTTCGAACACTTGCCAATCTATGATGTTATTTGGGACAGCGGGCCTATGTTTTATTTCAGCTGTGAAGTGATGGTTTGGGTCAAAAGGAAGCTTGCATGTACTAGCAAAGGTGGCTAGGCTGTGTGCATGAATGTTATGTTCTCTTGAAATTTTGTCAAGCTTGAATTCAGTGAATGCATTGAGTATATTAGTGGCAACAGTCCTATAGGCTCTCATTCTATTGTCGTTGGTAACAAAATTACCTCTCATCTGTTGTATGATTAAATCAGAGTCTCCTAAAATAGACACTTTAGTAGCTCGTACTGCTTTGAGCAGTTTAAGGCCTAACAGCAGAGCCTCATACTCTACCATGTTATTTGTGCATTTAAAATTCAGCCTGTAGGCATGACCTTCTGCATGATTGTAATATGTATTGTGAATCCAGACACCTGCCCCTGCTCCTAACTTGTTAACAGAGCCATCAAACTCTAAATACCAAGTGATTTCTTGCTTGTGGTTTGTACTAAGAGTTTCAGCTAATTTAGGATTGGGCAGATTTACAATTTCTATTTGGGGATGTTCTTCTACCATGCTGGTTGTGTTAACTGTTGTGACAGTTTCACTAGTGTGTGCAACTGATTCTTCATTGATGTGTGCTTGTTGTTCTAGAGCCAAGGGCTCATTATCGATTGGAGAATTTGTATCATCATTAAACAAAATAAAGGAATCCATATCGGAATGGATTGAATAAATGGGAAAATTTTCAGGCTTGCTCTCACTACTCACCACATATTTCATCAGCGTTTCTCTATACAGTCTCTTTGGTTGCCCAAAGACTGAAATGGTGGCATAGGAAAGGTCTAATTGAAGGGATCCTTGAAGCTTTGCTCCCCATGATCTTGATAGGAGCATACCGTATTTTGGTGGAATGTCAGCAACCACTACATCCATGAGGATGGTCTTATTTGGATATTGAACTAAGGAAACACACAAGTCTTTGATGAGGCCTAGACATTTCACTTGACGTCAAATGAGTACAAGTCTTTGTAAGGTCTTGTAACGTCAAGGTTCAGTTTTTCCATAACTGCTTTGGGCATTAGATTGTGCGATGCCCCTGAGTCAAACATAGCATTGTGCAAAACTTTGTCATGTATATGCAAACTGACATAAAAGGGTGGGACAGGTCCATGTGTTGACTTTCCATTGACTTCTAGGCCAAACAGTAGTTCAGGGGAATCATCCAAAACATTTACATTGTCTTTGTTTTCTGGAATTTGAAGTGACCTTTGAATTTGTTGCCTATATACATTGTGTTTGGCAAGTTCTGAGAGGGGGATGGATATTTTCAACTTGGTTATTTCTGCCTCTAAATTAAATGGTTTTTCCAATGGAGTCTTTTTGTTGATAAAGGCAATTTTTTCCTTTTCATTTAAATTATCTGCAACTTGCTCTTGTTTATCAGCGTTATGAGGACTGATAGCTTGCGGTTTTTTAATTTCAGGAAAGTTTTTTGGAACACTGTTTGAGCTTTCTTTCGAGGGAGAAGGTGGCAAAGGCTGATCTTTGGAAGGCTGTATTTCTGTTATGTCTTCTACAGTCACTTGATGCGGGTTTGGAACATTCGTGTCAGCTGTTTCTATTATGACAGCCTTGCCTTTGGTCTTGTTGGGCTATTTTCCATCCTTTGTTTTACTAGGTTCCGAAATGTCAATGGTCCTAGTTCTCAGCTTATATTGTTTGTGTACTTCATACACAGCAGTATCATATCCTTGTTTAAAATCAAAAGACTCACCAGATTTAGTTTGAAACTGATTGTAATCGAGTTCATTTTGGTCTTCTTGGGACAGGACAGTTTGGTGCTTACCCTTTAGACCCATCAGGTTCATGTGAGTGTCCTCTATGGGTTCACTAGAAGTAGATCCTTCAACATAGTTATCCTGAAAAGGGGGTCTTATGTCATGGTCTTGGTTAGACCTACCAGCATTTGTGTTCTACGTTTTTCTAAAATTTGGATTCCTTATGGTATTGGACTGTTGTCCTTCCCATGATGCTTTTCTCTCAACATTTTCTACTCTTTCTCCTAGCCTTTGTAGGCCATTGATAATAGCATCAAGCTTTTGATCAAAGGCTGAGGGTTCTTCCTTAAAGGTGGTTCTTCTTTCCATTCTAGCTCTATTTCTCTTGGCAATTAAGTTAGCCTCAACACTGACAGCAACATTTTGCATGTCTGCAAGGGTCTGAGGAGCTCTTTCTTTTAACTGGTATGCCATATCAGGGTCAAAACCATCCGGAAATTTGTACAAGGCCAGATCAGGGGGAGGCCTTAGGTTCTGAGGTATTGCGTTATATACATTATTGAATCTTGCACAGTACTCCAAAACAGTCTCTTGAGGACCTCGTTTAATCGTATCATATTCAGCTAGTATGTGCAAGGGGTCTTTCTTTTTCTCCCATCTGTTGGTAAAGGATTGGTAAAGCTCATCTGGGGTGGTTATGGAATTTGCAGCAAGTGATCTGAACCAGGTTCTTACATCACCTGTTAAGCTCTGAACAAAAATTCTCATTCTCACGCTATCATCATCTATTTCGTAGTTTTCAAAATAGTCTTGCATCTTTTTGGTATGCTGAATGGCAGTAAAAGGGCCAGTACTATCAAAATATGTGATTTTAGATTGGTACTCTTGAGGTAAAGCCCCAGCATTAGCAGGTAATTGCAGGGGTGCATATCTATTAGCCATATTGGCAGGGATAAGTGGGACAACGGGGATAAATGGAACAACTGGAGTAACGGGGATCACAGGAGTAACTGGAACGCTGGAAACAACAGTAGTGGTAGTATGTGCAGTGAATGAAGGTGTGGAAGGAGGAGTTCGAGGTGTGGATGATGAACTAGGGGAAACAGGGGCCGAACGAAACAAAACCTTGACAGGAGTCGGAATACAGCTAGGGTAAGTTGTTTCAGGGCTCAAGTCAGCAAAATTTTCCTGTCTTTCTTGCTTCCTAAGGATTTTCGGGATTATGTTAGGGTTTTCAAAAACAGCTGGAGGGTTGGGATCTGGATTTGACCTTGTATGTCGTGGATTCTTCTTGGGAGCCAGCTTCCAAATTGTTTTTTGGGTATTTTTATGGGAATATTTTTGTAATTGACAAGGGACAGATCAGATTTTGGAATGGCTGTGTATATCTTAAAACTAGCATGAAGATTGACTGAAGCAGCTTTTATTTACTTCTGCTAATGTAAAACAGAAACAGTTTCAAAGGCTTCCTGGCTGACATTCAGGCTTCATCTGTAGTTTTAAGAGATAAACAGAAATTGGAAAGTTTGATCTATGGTTTCAGCGGAGCTTTCTTACCTTCTTTGTGAAATTAACTGAGGAGTCCCCAGTGGAGTCGCCATTATGTTATCACTCAGGTTGTCCTTAAGCTCCGGAAAGGATACGGCCGAGGTAACCACAAACCAACTTTGGACTGCAGGTTCTAGCCCACCTGCAGTCAGAGAGGGCTCTCTCTTTGGGATTTTAGCTTTGTTGAAAATGATCTTAGGCTAGCTATTGGGTTCAGGGGTTTTTTGTTCTGTTTTGGTGGGAAAATTGATGTTTCAGGTAGAGAGGCAGAGCATAGTCTGAGGGTTTCAAACCATTGGGCGTGGAGTCGAGGAGGAGGATTGCTGGTGCATTTCCTTGGTCACAATAAGGGAAGGTGGAGCAAGATAGCTGCGCATGAAACAACGTTTCAGGTTTAAATGATGGAATGAATGCTAAGTAATGAGAGGCAGTTAAGAATCTCTCAATCAGCTTAACAGATGGAGGTAACAGAGCTCTACCTAGGGGCATTTAAGAATCCCTAGATAATTGGCAAACACAGGTGAATCAGGGTAAATATGAGCCAGGAGGAATTCATATTCATAACCAATTCATTCAGAGGAAAACATAAGGAAATAGCAGAAATTGAGCATAGAGTGTATTTAAACAAATTCTAAGCTATTCTTTCTTTCTACTATTTAGATAGTGGTGAACAATAAAACAGAGGTAAGATGCACTTATTGTTTCAGGCTGCAGCACAAGAATTCCATCTTCATATCTTCAAAACATTCATTAACAACAGGCAGTTTGCTCTCCAAGCTTTCAGCAATCTTTGGTTATAGAAAAACTCAGGTATACAATGTGAGTCTCTAGTGAAAATTCTCAATTGACCAACCGCTTGAAACAATGTAGAGAGCGATATATATAGGGAAAAACTCTCTACAACTGCTTTTATTACAACTTGACCTAAACAGGTCTGAACGAAAGATGATTACTTTAACCTAATCCTATCCAGAAATAAATGCATAAAAATATCTCGGGCTGCGCTGAGGGCTGCCGTATCAAAACTGAGTAAATGATGTAGTCCTCGGTGGCTTGGTGCAGTGTTTTCTGCAATAAATGTGTATGGGTTTCTGCTTCTTTGTTATCTGTCTGCATTTAAAGCTTTAACTGTGATTTGAGGGCAATGATGGGCTTACGCCTCTTGATTTGACTTTCTGGGGGGCTCATCAATCAGGTGCTTCGAGCCCCTAAAAAATCTTGATTGATACTCTTTGGCTCTTCTTTTCCATCTGATACTCTTTGGCAAATGAATTGGGTCGCTCTTCTCCTGTGCTATGCGTTAAATCAGCATTTAATGGCCGTTGTTCGGCTCTGTCTTCCTTAAAATTGTCTTCGGCTCCTTCCTGAATGCTTCGCGAAGGAAAACGGGTCATTCGGCGCCTTTCGGGCTTGCTGGGGGCTGCGTAATGAAAAGATTCCCTAAAGATTCCCCATTCAGGCCTATTTTATCCAGCGAGGCGCAAATCGCTCATCAAAAACTGCCTCAGAAACTGATTCCGGGGCTCCGGAGTGCGATTTTCGCCCTTCGCGCCAAAAACTGATGATGACGTCAGCATGACGTTAGCAGGTGGGACCTCGTACGGCGGATGATGTCAGCGATGACGTCAGCATGATGACATGGCGGGATGACATCAACATGATGACGTCATCACGTACGGAGGTGACGTGGCAGTATGGCAGGGTGACTTGGCGGTACAGTGGCAGAAGGCGGCAGGCAAATGACGTGTCATGGTGATTGGGCAGGGGGGTGACACAAGCGGGTGACGTCACTGGGCAGGAGGCGATTTCCAGTTTTGGGGCGCACTGCCTTTGGGCATGAGTGGTTTTGTCAGAGGGGGCTCCGCCATAGCCCAGGAGGTGACGCGTGGTGGGAGTACGGCGGCAATACCGCCCATCTCCCGGACGCTAACCTTCGGGCGCGTCGGGGGACAGGAAGGCCCGCCCACCGTAGATCTGTGGGGCGGGCGATCTAACGGTTGGCAGCTGGGACGAGGCAACGGAGGGATAAGGGGCAGGAATATTCAGGGAATATTCCAATTTTAATATGGCGCGGCGGTGGGTTTAGAACTTAGGGAAATGGCGGGGTTTGTGGGTTATGTGGATTAATGCGCGCGGATTAATATTTTCAGGGGTGAAACTTTGGAATAAGGGGAAAATATGGTTTTTTTTTTTTTTTTTGGAGGTTTGTGTGGGCGGGAGAGGTTGTTAGCATGACCAGGTGTCATCTAACTCCTGCTATGACACGGATGGGCTAAAAACAGCCCCTGATGGACTGTTCTTTCCCTGACTTAGGAGAAATATGGCTATATTGCCAGGGAGGGGATATTTACATAGGGGAGTTTTATATACATAGTTTTTAGTGGGGGAAGGGGAAAACTGATAGGGAGTTATATACTAGAGTTAGTAGTTAATATGGAAATGATAAGCAAGCGCTAAGGTAAGGGACCTTAGGCTAATTTTGGGGAAAAGAATTTGTAAAGAAATGAAATCCTTGAGCGAAGCAGATCTCCACTAAGGCAAATGACATGGAAGATGATGAACTAAGAGGAACCAAGCAGATCTTGACCTCTTTGGGAAATTAGTAAGTGACTTGGGAAATGAGAAGAAGGGGAAGTTAGTTATGTCTAGCTCGAGCTCCTCCAGATGAAAAACTGTCTGCAACTGTGATCTGAAGAGATAAAACACTTTGTAACACAAAATTGATCATAAATCATCATTCTGCAACCTCACAGCTACCTACCCAGCCTACTCACCTAACATTTTTTCTTCTTTTGATTTGGGTGCACTTAGACTTGCAGACCCAGCTTTACAATTTTTCTTTTGAATGTTTCCTATCTAAATCTACACTTATTTCTGCCAGGGCCCAGATTAAGCAGTTGGGTCCCTTTGATTCTCTACCTATCTACAGATCTGCCAAGATTAAACTGTTTGGTCAGATGCATTCTCTACATTCTAAAACAGGAAATTGAAACCTAGGGAGACCAAGGTTAGACTGTTTGGACCTCCCTTAAAAAACTCTTCAAAACTGGAACAACTCATCAAAATTGGAATATAGCAGTGGCATTTGGACTAAGCACACTTCATGGTATCCTGTGGAAATATGGAACACTGCAGCCTGCAAAGTATGACATATTTGGCATGTAAAAATGTCAATCATGAAAGATGAAACCCTATTGCAACAGGAGGCTAACACAAAGAAGGACTATTCATTGATCCTAAAAGAGTCTTAGCAATTTAGGCACTCATATTACCAAGGAACAAGAAGGAAGTTCAAGCTTTCCTTGGCAAAATTAATTTTTTAAGAAGATTTATCCCTAACTATGTTGAAATAGTTAAGGACATAATTGATATGCTGAAAAAGAACCATGAAATCAAATGGAAATTTCCTGCTAGTTATGCATTTGATCAGATTAAAAAATCCATTGCAAAAGCCCCCATCATAGCCAGTGCAGATTACTCTAAACCTTCCAGTGTCTTTTCTTTTTCTTCCGAAACCACATTAGTTTTTGTTCTTTTGCAAAATAAAAAAGATGGATATGACCAACCCATTGCCTTTTTTAGCAAGGTTATGAGAGATGCTGAGCTAAAGTATGACATCATTGAAAAATAAGCCTATTCTTTAGTTCAAGCTCTGAAAGCCTTTAGAGTCTATCTCCTCCACTCTTCTATCATTTCCTATGTACCTAATAGTGCTATCAAAATGGTTCTAAATCAGCCTGACACTGATGGAAGGAGAGGGATATGGATAAATAAAATTTAGAGTATGATCTCATCATCAAGACTACCAAACTGGTAAAAGGTCAAGGCCTAGCCAAGCTCCTTGTTGAATCCAATTGTAAGATCTTAGGAATAAACTTTATTTTTGAAATCTCAGCTAAGAAGAATACACAAGAACCTTCTACTACCCCCATGCAGGAGAATCCACAAGAGCCTTTTGAGAGCCCACTGAGAAGAATCCACAAGAACCTTCTGAAATCCCCATACAGGAGAATCCACAAGAACCTTCTACATCAGATCAAACAATTTTGATTCACATTGATGAAAATATTTTGTTATCAAATTGGTACTTTGACATTGTGAACTTTCTTAGAGAATTTGAATGTTCAGCTAAATTTAGCAGAAATCAATGTAAAACATTGAAATTGAAAGTTGTAAAGTACTATATTATGAATGAAAATTTGTACTGGAAGGATCCTTTTAATATCCTTTTACTTTGCCTAACAGAGAATGAAACAAAAAGGATCATTGATGAATTTCATGCAGGAATTTGTGGAGGCCATTATGCTTGGAGGGACACAACATACAAGATATTAAGGGCAGGATTTTATTGGCCTACTCTTTTTGCACAAGTGGGAGCAAAGGTTAGGAGTTGTACACAGTGTCAAATGTTTGTTGGAAAGCAGAAATTAACAGCTCTTCCATTGGTTCCAATACTAGTCCAGGCACCATTCCTTCAATGGGGATTGGATTTCATTGGTGAAATTCATCCTCCATCAAGCAGTCAACACAGATGGATATTGACTGCTACAGACTGCTTTACCAAATTGGTAGAAGCCATTCCAATCAGAAATGCAACTGATACTGTTGTTATCAAGTTTATTAAAGAATATATATATTATCTAGATTTTGATGCCCCCATCAAATAGTGACAGACAATGCACAAGCATTCAGTAGTACTAAGATGATTGAGTTCTGTCAGAAATACCATATCTTATTGCATCATTCTACACCATACTATCCACAGGGAAATGGAATGGCAGAGTCCTCAAATAAAAGTTTGGTTAAATTAATAAAGAAAACAATGGAGGACCATTAAAGGAGTTGGGACAATCATCTTATTTATGCACTTTGGGCCAACAGGATTTCACCCAAAAGATCAATAGGTAAATCCCCTTTTCAGCTTGTTTATGGAAAAGAAGCAATATTTCCCACACATTTAGCTTTTCCTGTTTTGACGTTTTTGCAAGAGTCAAATGAAGAGGCCGATGACTTCTCTCGAAGAATAAATCAGATCATTGAATTGAATGAGGATAGAGATGAACTACATTACAAGCTTAAGAAATATCAGAGTAAAATGAAAAGCTTGTTTGATAGGAAAGCCAGGGAAAGATATTTCAGGCAAGGTGATTTGGTACTAAGATGGGATGCTAGGAGAGAAGACAAAGGCAAACATGGCAAGTTTTACAACCTTTGGTTGGGACCTTTTAGCATTATTGGGGTCAAGGGTAATAACACTTTCGTTTTGCAGAATTTGGAGGGAGAGTATTCCTCATTGCCTATCAATGGGAAGTACTTGAAGCACTATATTCAGTATTGAGAGGTTTCCATTCATTCACCATTGTATTTTACCGGAGAGTTTTATTTTACATGCAGTGTGTATTTGTTTCAACAGAGACCCCATTAGCCCGAGGAGAAGGCACATGGATCTGCAAGTTCTATGCATCCTGCAGGAGGAAGCAGTCCCTAGTTGGAGCTGATGTTGTAACATGCTTTATTTTTGACAAGTTAGTTTTTATTTTATAAAAGGGGGTATGAAAAAAATAAAGAAAAATTAAAAAATTAAAAAATAGAAAATTAAAAAAGACATGAAATAAAACCCCATCAAAAGAAAATCAAAAGATTTGTATAAGTGTGCTTGTTCAAATGCCACTTCATGAATAAATTCCATTTGTAATAATAAAGTTTTGTGTGTAGCTTGTTTTTATGCCACAACCTTTTCTTCTTATCTAAATCAAACTATTTAATCTTGATCAGATCATTTAAATTTTTGTTCTAGACTAGAGAATAAGTTCAACCAAACAGTTTAATCTTGGTTGAAAATTAGAAATTAGGATAGATTAGGACAAATAAAAGGCCTAATATGCTCAAAAATTGGCCTAAAGTTATATTAGATTAGGTTTAGATTAGTCAAATAGTTTTAAAAAGGGCATCTAGTCTAAACATGCCCAAGATAGATTAATTTTTCAATTAGTGCTTAATTACCTTGTTAAAAGGTTGAGTAATTCATTTGTAAATAAATATGTAAAGTCATATGTGACAAAATGTCTTGTCAGCAAGTGTTAAAGTTCGGGCAAAGATCGACAGTCATTGGCCTCCCCGCCCAGATCAACAACGGGGAAGCCTCTTCACACCCCCTCACCACAAAATGAGATAACGACGAGGGTGGGGTGCCAAAAACTATTTTGCACATGCAGGCCCCTCACGTACATGTCGCCTCCTCAACGCTTCTCACCCCCCCACCCCCTCGCGCCCCCACTCCAAACCACTTACCACTACACCCCTGCGAAATCCGCAATCCACACTTCACGCGCTTCATGATACCACGCCAATGGTCACTCCTCCTACACCATCCGCCTCCAATCACTCCATGCCACGTGCCCTCAATCTCCTAACCATTCTCGCGTATCCATTGTCGCCATTAATTTTCTCCCATTGCTACATTTTGCCTCCCGTTATTACATTTATTTCCTAATTAGTCGATCAGCAACGACATCTATTGTAATGGTAGCCTAATTCATTTATAAATATCCATATCCCCCATTACAATAGCTTTTCCTAAAAATTTCTTCACTGTTTCTATTCTCTGTTTCTTTTCTACAAATTCTCTGTTAAGTCAAGCATGTAACTAGAAGCATCCTCTTAGCATACCTCTGGATTTTTCTACCATTCACCATTGTAATCTGATACTATGGCTCCAAAGAAAAACCATAAACCCTCTGCCAGCCCCTCTACAACACAGGAAACCCCAAAGGCATCTGATGCCTTGGACCTGGACCATATCCTATGAGTCGATCAATACTTTAAAATTGCAAACACCGAATGTGAATTCGACATGTTCGAATTACACAATTGGCTGAAGCATACCTACTTTGATTCTGAGGATGAAATAAACATGTGGGAATCCAATCTACCTCTGTACATGTTTCCCTAGACTTATTCCTTTCCATATTTAGTTATTTGGTGCCAATATAAGTATAATCCTTTACAGAGAACAGCAGTATCTCAAAATGGAGACATTTTGATAACTATCACTTCAGAAACCATAAAAAACTGCTTCTGATACATGGCAGTAACTCCCTTATATTTTTCTCCACTGCAAACTTAATTGACCTATATCACAAACTGAGTTTCCCTCAGAGAGCTCAAATCTTTGAGATTTTTCTCCCTGAAGATGTTGAGCTCCCCAAGAAGAATCCTCCTTACCCAACATCTATGTTCCCTGAGAGAGCCAAGCACATCATTTCCCTAATTTCTTGCTTATTAAGCTACCAATCAGACCAATGGGTAGATGAAGTTATCATAGGCTACCTGTCCATATTTTCTAAATAAAACAAGCATGCCTTCATGTATAACTACAGCCAATTTTTGGCTAAAGATATGCATGAGTAATTGATGAACCTCACTACTGAAGTAGTGTTTAAATACTCCTCTATCCTATTTCATATGTTTATTTTTCAGCAGGGAGACAGGTTGCCTATTGTTTTGCACAAGCAGGATGATCAACAAGAGAATCAAGCAGTTATTCATTGGACTTCATTGATTAGAAAGAAATCAACTGAGTTTAGTTTTTCAAATTTCATAGACTGTTTCATTCACCCAGTTACACAGCTTCTCAGCAGTCAGAGTGAACCCAAAATCAACACAGAAATTAAAAGGATTCTGCACCTCAATGATCAAGTCAGAACAAGACACCGGTATCTCTACCAGAACTACACAGAGATCAGAGTATATGGATGCGAGTTGGATCCATATAAGTTGTGAAAATATGTTCCAATGAGAATTTTCTCTCTGGAATATATTAGGCAAATGATGAATATGGATGAGCTTCATTTCATCTCAGGGAAGAGGAGTTCACAGTGCAAGATAAAGGCACAATTCAGATCATTCATTTGTAACACCAGATCAGTTGGTTTAGAGGCAGATGCTATATTGAAACAGATGGGTTTCCAACCCAACTTCACCTGGTCTTATGATCCATTCAACATTATTTTAGACTTAAGGGTGGAACTCAAAACTACTCCTTATAATCATACACCTAGGCCAGAGATTGAGAAGTTCATAAATCAAGAACAATGGGAAGAGAATACTCTTCAAGAGGCAGAAGAACATGTTTTACCTCCTACTCTACAAACTCCTACTTCTCAAAATAAGCATGACAAGAGGCCTAGGGAAGGATAATCATCATCAGTAATTGGAGAAAAGGAATTCATCCACTATCAAAAGAAATCAAGGATTGAATCAAAGGGCACTACAACTACTACTACTACTCAGGGTCAAAAAGAGCATATTATCATCAATTTGGATGATTCACAGGTATCTATAGGAACAGAGGAACCTGTAATTTCTACTCCTTCTTCTTCTACTTCACATAATTTGCTAGAAATTACTCAATCTACAAGAGCAAGTGAAACAGAGGAGTCAAATGTCTTCACTAACTTCCTTGAAATCAAGCAAAAGAATGAAGCCTTAAAAGATAATGTCAGGAGTCAAATGTCTTCACTAACTTCCTTGAAATCAAGAAGAAGAATGAAGCCTTAAAAGATAATGTTTATGCACAATTTTGGAAGCAGACTTCCACTTCACAGCATAGGTTGTTGATAGCTTTTGACAGTGAGAAGGGAAGAATGCAAATGGCCTTTCTGCAGGCTCAAGTGCCTTTTCCTAAAGGTTCTTCTGATTATAAGAAAATTGTATTTACATTTGATGCTAATCAGATACATCCAATTGATCAAATGGACATGCATAGGCAGTGTCATGAGATGTTGTTCTCAACCATGACCAACACTGCTATGGCATTGTCAAAGCTTAAAACTGCTCTATCAAATTTGCAGTCATAGTTGAAGATTGAGAAAATATCATCTTTAGCTAATGAAAACAGGGTTAAGTCATTGGAGGACTTAGTAATTAAAATTGGATATGACCCTACTGATGTCAAAACTACTGAAGATATTATCAAAAAGAAGAACACAGATATTGCATTATTAAGAAAACAATTGAAATTGCCTTCTACAGAGGACCCTCAGACCAAGGAGATAATAGAATGTGAACAGCACAAGGAAGAAATGCTCAAACTGATGATTGAGTAGAATGTACAGATAAAAACTATGGAGGAGCAAATTGAGAAATTGCTTAAGGAAAAAGAGAAATTTACTCAGTTAGCTATAGCTCCCATCACTGTTATTCCTATTACAGTGTCCAAAACAGCAGGGAATCTACATCAGCCACAGGGGAATCTACATCGACGGCAGAGGATTTGAACAAACTCTCACAGGAGCTCACTCACCAGAAGCAAGAGAATGAAAGGATTCATAAGAAATTTCAGAATTTGGAAGCTCAAAAAATAAAGAATGATAGTTTGTATGTTGAGGAAATGCAGAAAACACATAGGTTGAACAGAAGAATTGAAGAGTTTTAGAGTCAGTCATAGATGGCTCAAACATTGGCCCAAGCCAAGGAAAACATATGGGCAGATATTAGTCAGGCCATAACTGAAGTATGGCCTTCCACTTAGATCATTTTTGAGCAGGAGGAACTCATAAACAGATGTCAGGTAGCCTTTGATGAAGTGAATCGGCTTCTTAAAGATAAACCAAGTGAAGCTACAGACATGATTAGAGTTCTTAACTCAAAAACCAGAGCCGAGTTGGAGCAGATTCAAATTCTGGACAGAATAGAAACCATCTTGGAAATCAAGAAGGTGTTGCGTAAAAAGAACTTGATGACTCAGTTAGATACTAAGTGTCAAACCTTGAAGACTTATGTCAAGAGATTTCATTTTAAATTTAATTTACTGAATCAGAGAGGATTGCCAGGATTAGTGGCCCCAAGTGGCAGGGTGATCAGTCTGGAAGAATACTGCCAGAATCTTTATACCATATCCACTAATAAATCAAACTTTGCAGGTATAAATGAGCATATTATAGGGAAACAAGCATTAGAAGCTTTGGATTTTGATTTGAATATTAAGCATTAAATAAGCCCACTTTTGAGAAATACACCGAGGTTGATGAAGTTTATAGAAAATTGGTAAATATTGCCATACCAAGTGAAGACTGATGGGATCATTTGTGTGAAGTTATTGAGTAACTTTCATCAACAACTGAAGGATAGCTTAGCAACACTTTTTGGGGACCACATCATCAACAGATTCCTAAAGGATAGTGCCAGCACTTAACAGTTTTGAAATTCCTACAATTTTGTACTATTTTTGTAATTTTGTTTTGAAAATATCTAGTAGAACTTTTTGTATAAATAACTCCTCCTTCGAGTTATTAAGGGTTGAACCCTTGGATGAGCTTTGAGAACAAAATTGTAATCGAGCTGGAGATTTTCAAAGTTAATGAAAGGATTTTGAATTTGCCTACTATAGTTCTGTCTTCTTGTAAGTTTTCATATGTGCTTATTTCATTATGTATTGCTTCATATATTTAAGTCTTTATGCAGAGATCTGGGTAAGATCATACTGAGTATCAGTCAGTCTTAAATCCCCTGTGAAGTTATCAGTAATAACTAGGGACTAGCTTATAAGACTATCTGTTATTATAAACTCTGCTACATCAATTAATTGTCACACAAATCTGCATTCATTTAAATATATTTTGTTCTACGTGAAATGTTGTTTGCTTGTATTCTTTGCTTATAACCAATCAAATATTATGTTTGAATATTTAGCAAGTTATACTTCATCAATATTCTGCTATTCATTCACTTTAAATCAATTTAACTATAGCTAGACAAATAGCAACCCTTTCATCTAGCTTAGTAACTGTTAAGGCTTAAGCACATGTTTTCAATAATTCATATCATTGGTCATCCATAAAATTTAAAACCAACAAAATATTTTAGATGCTCTGGCATGACTAACTAACCTAGAGTCATCTCAGAGGACAACAAGTGGTAGACACCCTGGGTTAGAGTGTCAAAACTCTCCCAAAGAAGAAGGAGCAAAGTATGCTACCATAGCCAAAATGCTTTGTCTTCCCTCATCTCACTGAAGTTAGTTGCTTTTTCATGCAAGTCAGGAGGGCTGTGCACCAATCAAATACTTTGGGTTGAAGGCACTCTACTGCCAAGAACATGGTTAGTCGAGAGGCATGGTGTAGAGTTGTCGAGCCTGCCACTCTGACAATGGTAAAGAGAATGATTTTGATTGGCAAGTTGCTCACATTCTTGATCAGAATTTGAGATCCGACCTTGTTTGTTCCCTTCGTGCAATAGAGGTCTATGTAATCAGAAACATTTAGGCCTCCTCAGGCCCTATCTTTTAGATCAATTGCATCCCCTTTTCGGGAAAGCCCTGTAATGAAGTAAATATCCTTTGCATCTATGGCCAAGGGCATTTGATCTATCATAAAGACCTCTTGGTCTGGGTCCCAGTAGTGGAAAAGCATTTCTAGCAACTGAGTTTGGGTTTTCATGTTTGACAACATATAAAATTTGAGCAATCCACAATTTCTCAAATCATGTAATGACTCTGCATCTCCTAAACCTCATTATCAACCTCATTATGCTCTCTTTCCTTCCAAAAAATCAACATCCTGTAATTTGAGAAATTTTCATCCATTAGATTTTGATTTTTTCAAATCTGCCTGCGTATACACGTCTTTTCTAAAATATAGTCGCATGTACATGCGGCTTCTCTTTTTCAAACTCGCATGTAGGTATTTCTACACGCAGATTTAAAAATCTCAACCCACGTATAACATGCAGAAGTAAAATTTTAAATTGAAATCCCTACAGTGAAAAATCATGGGAATTGATTCAAACTGCACGAAACAATGACAAATCGAGTTTAGAATTACCTGGAAGTTGTTGGTTGACAAATGGGTTGAGGAAATTGTCGATTGTGGATGCCCAAATATTTCTCCCAAGCTCTCAAACTCTCAACACTTGCAAGTCAAAATGAATTGTGGTGAGTAGAAATGTCTTTTTATAATGAAATTTTAAAAACCCACTTTTTAAAAGTTCATATTTTTAATTTTTATTATTCCATGAACTTTTAATTTTTGGCTTGAAATGTTGGGGAAGGTATTTTTTCAAGGTAAGTGAGACTTTGAGATATTTTTTCAACACTTCGCCTCCACGATCGCAGACCTATCATGGCGAGTATCGTTTTCATTACTGGCATATAGGTTAGGATACATCAATTTATGCTGGATTATCCACTTTAACCTCATATTGCGATATTTTTGCCTTAGGGTCGACCCCATTATGTTATGGTTTTCAACCACTTTCACTCGTTGTCTTATAAAATCGTAACATAATGGTAGAACCATTCCTTACATGGGCTTCTTAGTTGGATCCTCCCTAGCATATGTTTCCCATGCTGCAAGAAGTGTTTAGGCTTGGGAGTCCTCTTTAGTCTCACCATGAATTTGCGATGAAGCCTCATTTCTCTCATTCTTCACTATTTTTTTGGCTTTATACCCTATAGTATCCCATGTGTTAAGTTTTATCGTTGCATTGCATATTGACTACTTGTATCCTTTTGGCCTTAAGTCGACTTCATTTGGACTCGTGTATAAGCCACTTTTGACCATGACTTTTTCTGCAAGTTCAAAACCATGCATTCATTTTCCTCTGTGACTTGACACCTTTCATCCATGGAAAGAACATCCCTTTGAGTGTTGACGACCAGTTTCACCACCTTGCATTGAGCATAGGAATGTTCCAGCCCCAGGAACTAGAGCATCTGTTTTCAGACACTCATTCTTTTCACTGTACCATAGGCACTCTTTTATTCTTTTCAGGGTTTAAATATGAAAAAGACAAAAAAATTATATATTCCAAAAATAGTGGGAACAGGACATGTACTTCCATACTTGATGGCAACAAGATTCAGTTATGTCACCCTTGAATAAAGCACTCAAAACAAGTTTTTCCTCCATTTGGGATGGGACTTAGTTTGACTTTAGGAGAGCCATAGCCTTGTTATCGAGTCATTCCTCCTCCATTTGGTTATCTCTTCCAATCATATGGAGAGTTTGTTAATGGCTCCTGCATTACAAACTTAACAAGGTTATTTTATGTTGCCATATAGTCACATATGAGTTGTGCCTTTGTTCAAGGGAACTTAACCCGTGTCTTCCATTTTGCGGTGTCTCTTGACTCATTTTCAGTCGGGTTGTTGGGTCCCTATAATACTAGTGACTACCCCATTACTATTGTATTTGTATCCCTTATTAATATTGTTGTGCCCCTATTGTCCCCATATTGTTATTACTGTGCCCCATAGAATCCCTCTATTGTTATTTTTGTGGCTTTATATTATTATTGTTAGGACGGCTGGGTTATATTGTGACTCCTTAGACTCCTATATATAGAAAGGAGGTTTTGTCATTTGAATCATGCAAGAATTGTTCATTTATGTAATGTAAATGAGGTTGCCCCCTCGAAGAGGCTGAATTCTAAGGCGTTGATCTATCTTTTCTATATTTTTCTTGAGCTGGTTTCATAACATTTGGTATCAAAGCTTTGAATTCTAGGGTTTCGCTGCTCCAAACAGGTCATCGTGGCATTTTCGCTATAACTTTTTTTCTGCGACGTTTCATAAGCTAAAAAAAACCCATTTGATAAGAAATCGCGTTGAATCTTGGGTCTGAATTTTGGAGCTTTTTGCGCTATATTTGCAGAGATATGATCTGAGGAAGTTGGCCTTTTTGCAGACCCTTGAATTACATTCCAAACAGGTGACCTGGGGAAAATCGTCATAACTTTCTCTCTAAGCATCAGATTGAAATGTCGTAAGAAGGTACAGAAAGAGGACGGACTGTAGTTTATTGTATATATTTTTCAGAGCCAAAGTTCAAAACGGTGACTCGTGGCACGTCGTACAAGTTTACTCTACTGAACTAGTCTATAATCAGGTCACTGTGGGAGATTTCGCATAACTCTTCCTCGGAGAATCTAATTTGGATCACACTGGTGGCATTGGAAAGAGGAAACAGAGGGCTATTCCAGGGCGCAATTCCAGAACTGGATGATCCGAAAGTATAGAGATACATCAGAGGTAATATCGAGCTCCTACAAAGTGAAAAAAAGTGTGTAGAATTTTTTAAATTTTTGCTTAAGCTTGGTTTGAAAATTTATTTTGAAGGAATTCAAAGGGCATAGTAGAGCATTATTATCGGTAACTGATGCCCCGAGAAAAGAAAATGCAAACACCTAGTAAGCAACCTGAAAGCTCTAGCGTGACTCATGAAGAAGAGGAAGAAATGCTACATGATATATCAAAATTACAAGACCAAGTGCAACAAATGTCACTCTCACAAAAGCTAATAGAAGCTAAGATAAAGGGTGTGGAAGCTAAAATGGACGATTTGAAGATAGATTTGAAGACAGATTTGAAGAGAGACATCGCAGATTTGAAGACGGATTTGACAAATTTTCTACAAGAAATACTTACCAATGGTGAAAGGGTAGTAAAGGAAACTCATGATGCGAACAAAAGAAATGTTAATCATGATTTCATAGACTCTAATGTGGGATCGAAGACCCACCATATTCCAAAAATTGATATGAGGAAGTTTGATGGCAAGGATCCCGCAACATGGATATTACAGGCGGAGCAATTTTTCGATCTCAATAATGTGCAAAACACACAAAAGGTACGTATTGCAACTTTACATTTGGAACCAAATCAGTTTGTATGGTATCAATGGCTTTGCTCTCGTAAACAAATTATCACTTGGGCAATTTTTACGGAAGAATTGACAGCACATTATGAGGATACAAAAAGCAACACCATTTTTAGCCAATTGATAAGTCTCAAACAAAAGGGTTCAATAATGGGGCACATTGAGGAGTTTCAAAATTTGAACATAAGGGTAAAAAATATTCCAGAGGAGCATAGGATTGATGTGTTCATAGGGACTTTAAAGGATAATATCCAACATGATGTTCGCCTTTGGGAACCTGATTCATTAGAGAAGGCATTCAGGTTAGCAAGAAAAATGGAAAGCAAAATTATGGAAACCAGGAAGCATACCACTCACAACTATAAAGATGGAAGTGTTGTTGCCCCTAGTCTTCCACAACCTATAAGGTTGACACCACAACAATTGGAAGAAAAAAGAGCAAAAGGGCTTTGTTACAGTTGTGATAGCAAATACATTAAAGGTCATGAGTGTGCTGAGAAGAAATTATTCTACATAGATTGTGAAGAGGAAGAAGAAAAGGAGCAAGAACGGTCAAAAGAAGAGGATATACTCCACGAACAAAGCCTAGATAAAGAAGAAATGAATCCAACCATATCTTGTAATACATTTGTGGGAATCACCACTCCTCAAACCATCAAGATAGAAGGACAAATCAAGAAGAAAAAGGTAGTAGTGTTGATTGATTCAGGAAGTACCCACAATTTTATTCATTGTAAGGTAGCAAAAGAATTGAATTGCTTCTTATATCCATCACCAGAGTGTCAAGTGATGGTTGCAAATGGAGGAATAATAAATTTCTCTGGAAAGTGCCATAATATCAAGCTATCCATTGGATAATATGTATTGACTAGCCTAATGCTTTCCATTCCAATGGGAGGTGATGATGTTGTACTAGGAGTCCAATGGCTACAATCCTTGGGTACAATAGCTTTTAATTTTCAATAAATTTTCATGAAATTTTCTGTGGAAGGAAAATAAGTTGAATTAAGGGGTATTGTAGGGAAACCGGGAAAGATAATCAGCTCTAACAGTATGACAAGCTTCTAAAAAAGGAACAAAGAGGTGTAATTGCACAATTATGTTTGCTAGATGTTTCCACATTGGAATCATTTATTTCTCCAGATCTCCAATAAGTCTTGGACAATCATTCCAAGGTATTTGAGACTCCCAAAGGTCTCCCACCTATTCGTGATCATGATCATGCTATTCATCTAATTCCAGGAAGTGTTCCTCCAAACATCAAGCCATACAGATATCCCTATGCCCAAAAGAGTGAAATTGAACGTATGGCTGCAAAAGTGCTAGAGGCTGGTATAATTCAACCGAGTCAAAGTTCTTTCCTGCTCCAGTAGTATTGGTGCACAAGAAGGATGGATCATGGTGCATGTGTCCGGATTATAGGGAGCTCAACAAGCTCACTATTAAAGATAAGTTTCCCATTCCTATCATTGATGAATTATTGGATGAATTGCATGGATCAATTTACTTCACCAAGTTGGATCTTCATTCAGGATATCATCAAATCAGAATGAAGACTGAAGACATTCCGAAAACAGCATTTAGAACTCATGAGGGTCATTATGAATTTTTGGTCATGCCTTTTGGCCTTACCAATGCACCTTGAACATTTCAAGGTTTGATGAATTCCATTTTCAAACCATTCCTTAGAAAAATTGTGTTAGTATTTTTTGATGATATACTAATCTACAGCAAGTCTTGGAAGGATCATGTTAAACATGTTGACAGGGTGCTACAACTATTGGAGGAGAAACAATTATATGCAAAAAGATCCAAATGTTTCTTTGGAGTACAAGAGGTGGAATATCTGGGTCATATTGTATCTCATGAAGGAGTTAAGGTAGACCCTAGCAAAATTAAAGCCATTAAGGAATGGAAAATCCCCACATCCATAAAGCATCTGCAAGGATTTCTTGGGTTGACAGGGTATTATCGCAAGTTTGTTAAGAATTATGGGAGAATAGCAGCACCTCTAACAACATTATTGAAGAAAGATGCATTTTCATGGACTCCAGAAGCAACAAAGGCCTTCGAGCATCTTAAAGAGGCAATGTGCCAAGCACCGGTCTTAGCTACACTGGACTTCACAAAAACCTTTATTGTGGAATGTGATGCTTCAGGAAATGGAATTGGTGCTGTTTTAATGCAAGATGAAAGACCCATTGCTTTTGAAAGTCGTCCAATCAAGGGAAAGTTTTTACACAAAGCTATTTATGAGAAGGAAATGTTGGCACTACTCCATACACTTAAGAAATGGCGACCCTACCTAATGGGAAGACACTTCAAGGTAAAAACGGATCATGATAGCCTTAAATACTTTTTAGAACAAAGATTATCATCTGAAGAGCAACAAAAGTGGGTCACAAAGATGTTGGGTTATGACTTTGAAATCATCTACAAAAAAGGGAAGCAAAATGTGGTGGCAGATGCACTCTCAAGAAAGGATGAGGATGTGGAAGCATTGTTGTGCGCCATTTCTATTATCCAACCAGATTGGATAAACGAAGCAAGGGAGGAATGGAAGAATGACGAAGAAGTGTGGGCACTTATTCGAAAGTTACAACAAGATTCCAGTACGTCTGATACATTTAGCTGGAAAAATGATTCGTTATGGTACAAAGATCGCTTATACCTCTGTAAGAATTCCCAGCTAAAACAAAAGATTCTTATGGAATTGCACACTTCTCCCTTAGGAGGGCACTCATGATTTTTAAAAACTTACCACAGGGTTAAGAAGGAATTTTTTTGGGAGGGCCTTAAATCAGATATTCAAAAGTTTGTGGCGGAATGTTTGGTTTGCCAACAAAATAAAGTTGAAACAATTAAGACACCAGATCTATTACAACCTTTATCCATTCCAAGCCAATGTTGGGAGGAGGTTTCAATGTATTTTATCACAAGTTTACCCAAGTCTGAGGGAAAGAGTGTCATCATGGTGGTAGTTGAAAGACTTACCAAGTATGCACACTTTTGTGCATTATCACATCCATTTAAAGCCAGTACATTTTCTACTGCATTTATGGAAACAATTCAAAAGCTACATGGAAACCCAAAGATTATTGTAAGTGACAGAGATCCCATTTTCACTGGAAATTTTTGGACAGAATTATTTTCTTGTCTTGGTGCTCAGTTAGGTCATAGCTCATCTTATCATCCTCAATCTGATGGGAAAAATGAGATAGTAAACAAATGTTTGGAAGGATATCTTCGTTGCTTTGTATCTGATAAACAGACACAATGGGTCAAATGGTTGCCTCTGGCTGAATGGTGGTATAACACTTCCTTCCATACAGCAACAAAAATGACCCCATTTATGGCACTTTATGGATATCAGCCACCATCCATCACATCATATTTAAGAGAAAATTCTAAGGTTCACGCAGTGGAACATCACATCGAACATCAACAACAAGTCCTCCAACTCTTAAAGGATAACCTCGTGTTGGTACGGAATAGAATGAAACAACAGGCAAATCAACATCGCAGCGAAAGAAGTTTTGATGTAGGTGATTGGGTATTCCTACGGCTACAACCATATAAGCAAATGTCCCTCAAGAAAGCTAAGAAGGATAATAAATTATCACCAAAGTATTATGGTCTGTACAAGGTGTTGCTAAAGATTGGTACTATGGCATACAAATTGGAGCTTCCTACAGCTTCTCGATTACACCCAGTCTTCCAAGTTTCATGTTTAAAGAAGGTTATAGGCGACAAGCTCCCAGTTCAAACAATATTGCCAGAACTTGACAAGGAAGGAAAAATTATATTGGAACCAGAAGCAGTCACAGAAACAAGAACTCGACAGTTACGAAATCGATCAATTTCGGACTATCTTCTCAAGTGGAAGAACTTATCTGCTGAAGATTCCACGTGGGAGGATGAGAATTTTATACAGAAGCATCCAGAACTACTCAAGCGTTGAGGACAACACTTTTTTGAAGGAGAGGGGCATGTTGGGTCCCTATAATACTAGTGATTACCCCATTACTATTATAGTTGTATCCATTATTAATATTGTTCAGCCCCTATTGTCCCCATATTGTTATTATTGTGCCCCATAGAATCCCTCTATTGTTATTTTTTGGCTTTATATTATTATTGTTAGGTCGGCTGGGTTATATTGTGACTCCTTAGACTCCTATATATAGAAAGGAGGTTTTGTCATTTGAATCATGCAAGAATTGTTCATTTATGTAATGTAAAGGAGGTTGCCCCCTCAAAGAGGCTGAATTCTAAGGCGTTGATCTATCTTTTCTATCTTTTTCTTGCACTAGTTTCATAACACGGCAATACCCGGCCTGTCAAAGTTATCTTCAGTATCACATTAGTTATTTGGTCCTTTGCTTTTTTTGGTTAAGAAGGTCTCCATCGACTTCTTGCTAGCAGGTTTGCTCCTATCGACTCCGAAAAATTGCTTTGAGAGTAGGCCTAGAGCTATACCCTAGCCCTATTTACATCATTCGTAGGTGACCTTGTGCTCAACTTCGACCATTATCATGGGTCTTTAACTGAGTGGTTTCCCTTGTGTTTGACGTCAACTTACATTATCACACATTGGGATTCATGTAGTACATTGGTTTCCATTTGACCCTATTGGTGGATTCCTCGCCTCGGTGTCAGATTTCATTATTGGTTGGTTCAAAGGGTTTTTGTCGTGCACTAGCCACATCTTGTGTACGCTGGAAATGTACTTCAGAATGGTTGCTTCATCTCTTTTCGTTCGAGTTCTTCCAAATTATTGGCCCGCAGTTACACTCGCGCTAGTTGATGTGGGATTACTTAATGCCTTCCTTCCAATAGATCTTTTCCCATCGACTCCAACTCATTGCTCTGGTAATAAGATCTAGAGTCCTATTTTCAGTACCTTAGGGTTTGTAGTCATCAGTGGCAGACTCCTTCACTATCAACAGTGAGAATACATCAATATCTCCTGATTGATAGATTCTCTCAGTTGTTCGACTTCAACACATTTATTATCACTTGTTAGAATGTACTGGGGTACCTTGACTCTCATCATCATTATCGTTGAGTTGTCTCGTGTTTGTTAACAATACACATCAATGACCGGTAATCAAACAATTTCTCACATGGTCGACTTCAACTCATTTATTCCCATCATGTAGAAATGTACCATCTGTGGTCGGTGAAGACCTCAGGTTGTGTCAGCATCCTGGTTCACTTGTCAGTCCTTTCAGTTTTCTTCCAGTGCATCCAATCACCCTTATATGTTGCAGTTCATTTCAGCAGCATTCTATATGTTGACACCCAAGTTTCATGCAATACCACTATTCCACCTATATGATATGGTACTATTATTTAAGACAAGGATCAGTTATGCAGTATCAGTGATCAGACATTCTTCGATCATCATTGATCAGTTCTTATATATGGATATTGAGACATAGCTTCGATGCGCTCCCTCGCGGCTATGATTAGACGATCCACTATGTATTCTTTAGTCTTCTTTGTACACATATGTATACATGATGGATCCACTTTGTAATTGATCAACGGACATGATTTATTATCTCTAAGCATGGGTATGCTTGCCTCAGACATGAGTCTTCTTTCTGATTCCTTCTACAGGTATTCAGTTGGCCAGAATCTAGTGATATCCTCTCAGGTTCTCAAATAATCTCTCTTTGTACTTAATACATTTTAGCCATCATGTACCCCTTCTGACCTCATATATTAGGGGGCATCTGTTATAGCATTATTCAACACTCATGTAGTTATGATGCTCTTATATGGCCTTGGGCAACCCTTTCCCATTCAGACTTGGTTATTTATTAAAAATTAAATTTTTAAATTCCATACACGACTCTGTCCTTATAAAAGTGTGTGTACACATGGGTACCATAATACCAAACCCGCATACATAATTTAAAATATGAAAAAAAAAAATCCTATTTCTCGAGCGAGGTTTATGAGTTTCACCGAAAGCCCACCTACAGGAGCCCATGGCCTAACTGAATCAACTGATTTCTGGTGGTATTTATACACCTCATGGGAAGGCCTAAAACATAGAAGGAGATAAGATATTAACATTATAGTCCTTTTGTCCCCAGATCAATTCTAGTTTTCCCTGTGCCTCCTGCACTCCCAGTGATAGGAAACCATTGTTTCCTTGCAAAGATGTTCATCTTCCATTTATGACATCCTTTTGCACATATCGAGGTGATATTTGAGGCTTGGGCTAGACGGATCGAGAGGAAGGTTCGTTGGTGTCATGGTCATATCAGGTTGTATTCTTCCACTCCTATTTGTTGTTGTCAATAAAGAAGCTTTGTCTTGTTCCTAAAATGTTGTGATCTCATGTTTTTATGATTCATGTCTAAAATATCATTCTTTATATATCTATACTTGATGATCTAACATGTTTAATATGAAAATTCTTTGAAATATTTGCCATGAATATGCTTCTATGGTTTATGTTGTAGGTTTGAACGCATTGGAGGAAGCAGATGTTTTGGACCCTACGGGATCGACATCAAAAGTAGGACCTCCGAGTATTCTCCCTAAACCCAAATTTAGTAGTTTTCATAGTTTGCTTGATTGAATGAGTGCTTCTTGTTGATAGTATGCCTTCGATCTGTTAAGGTTCTCAACCCTTACCTAAGTGAGGCTTCTCTCGCTAACATTGATGGTGATTGATGAGGATGTTTTGATGCTTCCTCGGATGGTCTTCTTCAAGGATAATGAGGGGATCCTTGCTGCAATGATAGGGATCTTGCCTTATAGCTTTTGAAGATGATGATAATGCCTTCTCACCTTCAAGATACTTTGAATTTTCAGTGGTGAATGAGTGCAGATCAGAAATGCTTCTAGGATTTCCAAGATGATATTATCGTATTCCAAGAAATGCTTCTTTATACTTTGGGTTGCCTTGCTTTGTATATCTCCTCATCTTGATGAGGGTCTTTGTGGTCTTTTGCTAGGATCCAACACTCTTGCTGGTGTAGACTTCTAGTTGCCTTGATTTGTATATCTATTCACCTTGATTAGAAGATAAGGCTTTGGCCTTGATTATTTGATGATCCCAAGACTTCTTAAGTAGACTTCCTTATTTCATCTAGGGTTTTATTATTCAATGTAGATCCTTCACGTTGCTTTGATGCCTTTCTTGAAAATCGATCCTTGAGTGTCTATTTTATTAAATTCCCTTCCATGACTTTGATACCCTAGCTCTGATACCATGTTGAGAAATCTAGGGCATTAGCATTAGATGATTTCTCTTTTATTAGTGATTGCTTTTGAATGTTTTATACTTGTTTAGATTAGGATCTTCCTCATGTTAAATTATTAGTGTTCTTCTTCATCAAACAGTGACCAATGCATGAACATCAATAGACAAGAGACACAACATGTATGCTATGATCCAGGGCCAAAACCTCTCCATCTTGAGAGGAAAACCCGCACAAATTCTTCTTATAGAGATTCCAATTGACGAATACCAAGACCAAGGCCAAGACCCAAGACCTATTAGCCACTCCAACACCAAGATACTAGTTATTTGTTCTTCTTCTTTGACACTCTTCGCACTGAGATCATCTCTTCAATGAGTTGTAGATATAAATGGCACCGAAACTTGTCAATGTAATGTCACCAAAATGTGACCTCTACAGCAATACCAAAATACAGTGATACATCACTGAATGCTAGCTCCTTAACTAGACAAATATTCATTGTCCCTTCATCACTCCTTGTTGTCCCTTGACCCGTCCGAACTGTTCTCCCTTTTCTGTGATTTGAGTCTCAAAGGGATCCAAATTCCCTTGACTGTGAGATAACACTGAATTGTAGTCTCACTTCCTTTCTGAATTGTGTCATTGTAGTTTCCACAAAGATATCTTGTTATTGCCCATCCAAAATCATAGAGGTGTATTTTGCATCTGTCCATATGAAATTACAGAGACATTTGAATTTCCTAACTGTAGCTATCCGCCCAAATTCAGAGATTTGAGCCATTGGTTGCTTGTACTAGAAATCTGAACTTGTCATTGTTCTATCCATCCGAAAATATCAGAGATGTATATGAATTTCTGACTGTGAAAATGTGAAGTGTCTTCACACCTATTTATAGTGGTTGGTCCTCCACAAATAAGCTGACATGTGTATCTCAAGGGTTGTGTCTCCATAATAAGTTGAACCGACATGAGTTTCTTATGCATCTTGAGGCTGACATCAAGAGGAGGATTAATGCTTGTTGTTGGAGGGCTTTCTAGACATTTTATAGACTCATATACATTTCTATATCCCCAAGAAGGATTCTTCATACATGACATTGACTCTTTGACTCTAATGACAAATCCTAAGGCTCTCAATGGGAACCATCTAAATAAAATCTCTTGCTGATGAAACCCATGAAGCAATTCATTATAAAAATAATTTTATTCTCTTATTTTCATCATTTGCAAAGATCATAATTACATGTCATTATGAAGACCAAACCTAATTACATTTTACAACGCCAGCAACAATTCAAGCTTTGAGAAACTGTGGGCTTCTCAAGTTTTTTATGATTCCAGGCATGAGGGCCCAATTAGAGTTACTGGAGTATTTGGTCAAATGCTGGGATGTACACAGACAATACTTCATGTTTGGGGTACTTACTGTCACGAAGAGGAGCTCCCATTTCACTATCTGGTTTTAGGAGAGGTGGGGAGATAGTGAGAGATTACATTGTTGTCCATTGTCAACTTCATGCTGAAATACCCAAGGATGGGAAGCTTGAGATAAAGGATGTGGTATGGATTCCTCTCAGGACAATCATTTTCACTATTACTTGGATGGCTAGCAGTGTTGCTTTGCATTTAGCCACCAAGACTTAGATGTAGTACGCTTTAGAGTTCTTGGAGCCGACAATGTTTAATTGGTGTGAAGGGGTTCTGGTGAACCTGAAGGAACAATTGAATCAAACCAAGAAAGGATGATTGAAGAACTTTGGGAATGGTTCTATCATTATATATTTTTCCTTGGAGAGGATATCATTACTTCGTCTTCATCGGATATCTTGTGAGTTTTTGGGACCTAGAGTACCTCACATGAGGCAATGGGTAGATCTGATGTCTCATCACGGGGGCACACCTGCGATGAGTTTTACCCCTACCTTCTTTAGATGGCTACAAAAGCAATTAATCATGATCATTTTACCCCTACCTTCTTTAGATGGCTACGAAAGCAATTAATCGTGATTGAGGACTACCCATATGTTGGATTTTATTTCCGTGGAGACCCAGAGTTGGTCTTACCCAAAGGTGAGCAATGGGGTGACGCAAGTAAACAAAGTCATTTTCAATATTTTTGGTGTTTTGGATTTTACAATTTTTTTATGTATTAGAGACTGACTATTGGTTTTTTACATGCATATATTGAACCAATGAGACTAGTAAGCATGTCGCCTATTCATCGCCGAGCACAACCACATCTTGTTCAAGTTGAGGTTGCATGGATAGAGGAGGAGATGTGTGAACCTGACATCGTGGAGATACTCATCGAGTTTGAGCATCATCTTGAGGGTTCGACCCGGACTGTACCAGACACAGGGATTAATGAGGTCCCTATCCATATGCAGTGATACACTATAGGAGTGCCAGAGTGTATCAGTCGTCTACTCTGCAAGGTTTCTCGGGCGATTGTATGCTATCGGGAACATCATAGGGATTAGTTTCCTAAGAGGATTTTGAGCCATATTTTAATTGCAAGTATTTTGATATTATAGGTCGTGTGGCCTTATGTGTCTTGAACACGATTTTTGTAAAACCAAACATTATATACAATTTTATATCTATGGATGTTTTCTACTTTTATTCTACTCTCTTGCACAATGTATGATTATAGTTTGTGTATTTACATGTGTTGTAAATGTATGTCCAATACATAATTAGCTAATGCATCTGTTAATGTATTAAGGCTCCTAGGAACATGTTGATATTGGATGTAATTAAAATGTCATTCTAAGAGGCAAACCCTTAAAAACATGCATAATAAAGTTGGACTTCTGACTGAATAAACATTATTTAAAAGTTGTACCACAATTTGTGAATCAATTCTGACAATTAAGCAGCAAATGCCATGTGAAATAGCATCAGATAACAATTTGATCATTGCGCTATACTCAACAATGTTATTAGTCGAGCGACCAATACAAATCCCTTGTAGACTCACTAACTCATCATCAGGAGCATAGATTGCCCACACTACGAAAGAAAGGTTCTGAGTACTATGACTAGCGCCATCAACATAACCAACATATAGTTGAGAGAATGTCGACATCTGCAAATCAAATGAAATTTAGGATGAGCAGAGGCAATAGAAAGTTCACACTATAAACATACCAGCAAACCTATATAGTTTGTACACATTCACTATGTAGAAGATATCTTAAGCATAATATTTTTTTAGGTACAACCCATTCCAGGGTTGCACCAAAGGAATTCCATCAAAGTCAACTAGTTCATAGGCCCCTTTTGCTAGTACATGTTTGAGTATATACGTACCTAACCATAATGGTTTGAGCTTCCCAACTCCTAATTTCTTAGCTTTTTGGTTGCATAAAAGGACTAGGTCACCTTATGAGAAGGCAAGAGATTTAACATTCTTGTCAAAGTGTGATTTGACATGTTTTTTGTGATCCTCGTTGGCCATGGAGGCACTGCATCGAGTCTCATCTAGACGGGATAGATGCAAAAAACACTTCTTCTGTGAAAGTTGCAGGAAGAAGCTTGATGGCTAGTTTTAAGGATGGAATCTCACATTCGATTGGGAGAATTGCTTATAGACCATACACCAACTGAAAAGGTATGAATCAAGTTGTTGTTTGAATAGATGTTCAGTATGCCCATAAAGAAGAAAAAAGAATGGTTGGCCAATTCGTCTTATGAATCCCTACCATGCATTGGAGCATCATTTTCAAAACCTTGTTAATGGCTTCTACTTGCCCGTTAGCTTGTGGGTAATAGGGAGTTGAGTTATCATGTTGAAGGCCCAACTTGGCAGTGAGTTTAGACATCATGTAATTTCAAAAATGTTTACCATGGTTTGTAATGATGGCTTGGGGCACATCAAATTCGACAATAACGTGGTTGAAAAGAAATAATATAGTAGTTTTTCCATTGTTGTCGAATGTAGCATCACTTCGGCCCATTTAGTAAAATAGTCTACAACAATGATAATGTAGCCATTCCCCCTAGTCGAATGAGGGTTATAGGTCATGAAGTTAATGCCCCATTGGGAAAAAGGTCCAATGGAAATAATTGGATGCATATGGAGCAGGTGGAGCACAGGTTTTTGTTAAAATTGGGAACTAGGACCAAATTCCACTTTGGACAACTCATTTGATGGAGATGGTGATCCTCTTTTGGATAAGAAGAAATTTGTTTTTGAATTTATTCCCACACATGTGTAAATTGTCAAGGTCTGCCACATCTTCATGTAAGCTCATGAAGCCCAAGAGACATGTCACTTCACCCTCATCGATTTGTATCAATAAGAGATACCTCCAAACTCATTTGGAACCTCACTCACTTAGTGACACATTCTTCTCTCTCCTCATATGATTGGTTCACAAAACTTATTGGGCATCTCTTTTCCTCACACATGTGGCAGCAGAAGGATGAATTACAAGGCCGAAATTACAGAGATTGTTGTAGGTTTGACCAACGTTGACCGAGGCTAGTTTGACCTCCTTTGACTGCGTTTTTTGTACCAGAATTTCATTCTTGGCAGGGCACATCTATTGGCTCAGGAACTAAGGCATTTTTTTACTTTTAGCGTAGACTAATTACAGGGTTGACCACAGAGCCGAATGCAGAGTTTACCGTAGAGTTTAAACAAGTTTGACCATTGTCTTTATGATTTTTTGGGGAGACTTTGACCACTTCAAAAGGTCGTGTTTCACTGCCTTTGATCGAGCTCCATAGAGGATTGTGTGTTGTTGCATTCACCATCATTGACTTTCTCATTAGGGCATAATTTGACTATTGTTGACTGCAGATTTGACAAGTTTGTTTTGACTCTAATTTGGCAAGTCAATATTGACTTTTGTACTCTCTCTCTTTCTCTCTGTTGAACATTTGATATAATAATAAGAATAATTGATCAAAGTGTTTTCCCCATCTTGGGGTTTTTCCCTGGCAGTTGCCAAATCTGGTGTCCTCTTGTCTTAGATTGTCTTCTGCATTTATGTTTGATGTTCCTTCATCAGTTATTGTCATATGATAATGGTTAACGTGATTGCTAATAGATTAATGGAATTAATAATGAGCTAATGGATTAATGAAGTAACTAACCTAAGCAAAGAACATGTTAACTCAAAAAGTAACATGGTATCAAAGCCGGGTGAGGTCAAGCCCAAGTAAGAGGAGGAATGCAATCATAAGAGATGTTGTCAAATTTCCCTGAAGTCAAGATAAAGCAATGGACTACTAATGCATTTGAAGTATCTTGCTGCACGCCCAAAAAAACATGATAGGTCTCGAAAAAACAATGCAAGTCCGGGTATATGCAAGAGTTGGGCTAAATAACTCATGAAGGCCATTAATCAAATCTAAAGATGCTAAAGTCCTCCTTCAACAGTATTGTGTCCCTGTGGAGCAACGAATCTACTGTGGAAGATTGGAATTTTTCTCTTGTTTTCTGTTTAGGTCACTTGCTGAAGGAGCAGACTATCTGAGGCTACTCAGCCTCAGCCAAGGTCATCTGTGGCACAATTTTGTCATTTTTTGTTGGGCTTAGGATTGTGCTACCTGTGGGATCTGAACCTTTGATTGGCCACCAATGGAGGATTCTGGACCCAATGGTAGGGCAGTAATCTAGGCAGAGTATTCGCACTATTCTATGGTTTATGGCATGCATCAAGGTTTCAAACGCTTGAGACTAGTGAGACTCCTTTTGGCAAGACTTCATCCCTTTAGGAGGCCTATGGTAATTCAAGGCATATAAAGAACCATGGACTAAACCTATAGCATTAATTTTTGTGACCTAACTGGAGAGGGTTTCACTGTGTTATTCTTCAAAGTGAAAGCATTTTTAATTGAGCCACAACAACCTTAAAATCGAGTCATTAATTTCCCCATCTACGCTGAGGAATTTATTGTGGATCAATTCGTGGCATCTTTGTACATTAATTTGAAGGTATTTATTCTAAATATAAACAAAGTATTTATGCCCTCTGTTTGAAGCAATTCTGAATGACTTCTTTGCACACGCAGAATTGAAGGGTGTTTTTCTTTTGTTGCTCTTGACAATGCATCCATGTTATCAGTTTGTTATTCTCATTGTCCTGAAGAAAGTTAAATGCCCTAATATGAAGGGAAAATTTGATATTTATGTGGACTTTGATACATTGTGTTCATTGGACTATTAGGCCCTAAAGGTAACTTCATTTATAGCTAGAAGGGTGGTATCCTATCAATCATCTTGAGGAGGACTTGTACTGGAATTAGTGGCACAACATTATAAAGGACAGTTCTAAGGCCCTCCATAATTTAAGGAAGTCGAGATCTTGTATGCATATATTTGCAAGGTATGAATTGTAGCCTTGAAAAGACAATCAGTGGGCATCCTATGTCATCCATATCAGTAAAATCAAGGAACCCTATTATGTGTATTGAAGAAGAGGTTGAGTCCTTATCACTGTTACAAGTGCACATATGTGTGTGTGTGTGTTATAAACAGTTCCATTGAAGCCGACTTGCAAATCAATAAGGAATATATATATATTCATGTCTTTGAAGCCTTCATAAAAGGTGTCCTGAAGCCAATGAAAATAGAGGATGCAGTTATGAGAAGGGATGGTCCCTTTAGACATCAATTTGAAAATGATTTTTGAAGAATAGTAAAATCCCTCCATAATGTCATATTGTTGACTAAGCTGCTCATTATCTAGCAGCTGATGTGATTTTGTTGAGAAGGTTTAGTGGCAGCCCTCCATGTGATCCTATTTTTGTCTAGCAGTTGAAGCAAAGGAAAAGTATGCAACTCCTTTACGTTGGCACCTTTGGATAAGGATGATAGTACCCTTGAAAGTATGATAGATAGAAATGCAAGACACTTTGGAGCAGACCCTTGTAGAAGCCTCTGGGAACGTAAAATTAGTGGTATGGTATCTCTCAAGGTACGTGCAATGCATTTTTTTTTTTAAGGATCTTTTGATGGAGGGATTTATTTGAATAAGAACCCTAGATGGTTCATGGGAAACCCTAGCTCACTTATGAAACCCTAACCTTATTATGTTCCCTCATAAGAAATCCTTTTTTTTCATTTTTTTTGGGTTTGTGGATTCTAGAGTATGATTGATGAGGATGATGTCTTGAATTCCATCCTCCATTAGTGTATGAAAACCCTAGAACGTATCTTATGCTTTTATGATGACATATTGTGCATGGTAGTGTTTGTTTATGTTTATTGCAGGTGCCTCATGAAGAAAGCATTGGAAGAAGTATGTTAATGGAAAATCATGTCTTGCATGCACGATGAGCAGAGGGAACTATGAGGACCCTGATTTTGGCATCTTGATTGGGTCAATGGGCACTTTAATGCGTTGTTCCAGGATCGTATGAAGGATGCTCTTATGAATATGGATGTCTGGATGTGAAGGACCCCTCCTCATCATGGATTGGGTAATTTAATGGGTTGGTTGCAGTAATCTAGCAATGAAGGATAATGCAACTATTTTGGGACAAACTCATGGGAGAGTTTCTTCACTCTGGTTGAAGAAGGACCATGATGATTCTTCATAGTTTACTCTATGATTTGAAGCAAGCTTCCTAGAATTGTTTTTGTGTAGTTCCCTCATGGAAATTCTCATCCCATGCATGAGAAGGTCATGATTGAAAGCTAAATGATCATGTGAAGGAATGCTTTAGATGGATCTAAAGAATCCCCAATAGTATGACCCGATGACTCTTCTTACTCGGTGTCTATTGATGAAGGCAAGCCATGGCAATGGATTATGATTATGATGACTCTGATGATGCCTTGATATATCCATGTTACTTGAGAGGTTGCATGGAAGTTGCATGATTATGATTGATGACTTTGGCACATGGACCTAAGGAAAAGGGACAGGTTATAGGTGGCTCGATGATTATGTTTTGACAAGGTCATGTTCCCTATATCCAAAGGGAGCTATGGACAAGCCAAGTTGATTGGATTGGAAAAATGCAGCTATTGATGATTTCTAATTGATGACCCTCTCGTTTATCAATGTAAGAGGGAGTTGACTTTTGAAGTCAATACAGAAGACTTAGTCTTGATGCACTATTACCTTACACTTAAAGGTCTGATGAGATGGAGAAGTTGTTGGTATGCATATGTATATCTTGTGGGATCCCTGGTGTTCTTGATAAACACACTATCAGTCATATGCCTCACTATGAAGACTCTAGGTCGATCTATGGATGAGCCTCATCTATTGGATAGTTGCTTATTGAGATATCTTTGTGATTCTATTATTTATAATTTGAGGTACACTGCTGGAATCTAAGATTCCATGAATATTTTGATGTTGGCTCGGTTGGCAGTGTGATGGATGGAAAGAGCACATCTAGTGCTATATCTCTTGATTTGGTTGCTCTGGAAGCATTATTGAGGTTGAATGTATATAGCAGTGAGTATGGATTATTATGAAGCCAGTTGGTTGAGGAAGCTCTTCAGTGAGCCATTTGAGCACGTGTTGGTAACCATCATTTTATATTGCGATATTCTTGAGTGGGATTCATTTTTCAGAGCATCCATGTTCCACTATAGTTCCAAGTATTGGGTGTCGCTTTACCTTGATATGGTACATTGGAGAGCTACGAAGCTCCAACATTGTTGGTTGGATGAGTAGATTAGTGTCATCCTTACATAGCCTCTTGTTAAGGTCAAGATTATCTTTCTTTAGACATAGGTTGGGAGTCATGGATAGAACTCCTAACACCTTACAAGAAATGTTGGACCATTCTAAAGACCAAGATAATCCTAAAAGAAACAAAGGTGTCTATTTGATCCCTTGTGGATGTGGAAAAGTTTACTTTGGAGAAACTAATCGCTCGATCTGTGCTAGGCTTAAGGAGTACTGTGTTCATAGCATTCATGATAGATCTAAGAAATTTGCATTTGTTGAACACTCAAAAGTAACCAAACACCAAATTTGCTTGGAGAATTCCAAAGTTATGCCAGTTATTTATCATTATTCTAAAATAAAAATCAGAGAGGCCTTAGAGATAGAAAAAAAACCCTAATAACTTTAATCATGACGATGAGTGGAAAACTTAGCAAATCTTGGTCCCCCATTATTAACTACATTACTACCAATCAAATTTAATTTGCTACATTATCTACATTATTACTAATCTATTTTATTTACATAATTTTAATTAGTATTACATTAATTACATTATCTTAAGTACATTATTTTAATTATTATTACATTAATTAACCTTATTATTAATCGTTTTTAATTAATTATTAATCATTTTAATTAATATCACATTAATTTACTTTATTATTAATCATTAATTAATTAACCTTATTATTGATCATTATTAATTAACCTTATTATTAATCATTATTAATTAACGACATTATTAATCAGTTTTAAATTAACCTCTCTATTATTTGTTGGAAATAATACTGAGAGGGGGGGTTGAATCAGTATTATCAGGTCAATTATTTTTCATTTCACCATCATATTTGCATACGCTACTTCAATTAGTAAAAACCACGTATGTACGCAACTGCATTTAAGGAAACTAGCGTGTAACGAGCAGACTTGTAATTTAAATTATTCTTCAGATGTTGTTCATTAACCTATGCATCAAACCATATAAATAGTAACCAGGAACAGTAAACCAGAACAGGCAGTCACACATAAGAACACAAGATATAAGGTGGAAAGCCAATGTGGGTGAAAACCACCTGCTGCAATTCGTCTCTATCTTCTTTTAATCAGAAACTTCTTTTTACAATGATTCTGTACCGGTGCAGTCTTATACCAGTACGCAGGCTACTACCTGCAAAAGGCTACAACCTTCTCTCGTTCTCCAGCTTCTCCTGCAAGGGAGCTACAACCCCCTTAGCTCTTGTATTAGCTGAGGTACTAGTACGTAGGTGCTGACCTACAGAAGGCTACAACCTTCTCTTTTCTTTCAGGGACCACGTTTCATAAATTTTCAGACTGGATCCATGAATAACATCAATCAAACATCAAGTATATCTGCATCAACCAATCTCCTTTGCACCAAACAAAACTGAATCAAATAGTCACTTCTCTGAATGTTGTACCCAGAAAACAGTAACAGTAACCAGACACCAATTCTGAACCCAGAACACTGCAGCAATAAACAGAAGTAGCTAAAACATATTTCAAGAGACGTACGCTACTTCAATGTGTACAATCTGCGTGCATACGTTGTTGAATTAAGGCCAACCAACGTATACGTTGTTTTGACTTACTGATCCAGCATGTATACGCGCCTCTGATGTGCCGAACCTGCATAAAAGATCTATAAAAGATAATTTACCCTTTTTCACTTATTCAAACATTAGTTATACCCAGATTCTCAGATTTATAGATCAAATCATGCGCCAAATATAACAGATCAAAGTCACACAAAGATACTACTATTCAAGCCTTAAGATCTTGACCCATCAATAGAACTTATCCATCTTTTAGCACTCAGGTTCCTCCTTGGTTCAGATCCAGCAATGCACCATAACCCAATTCTAGATCTTGCTCTTCATAAGATATTCAATGCTTGAGTGAATGCCCTTGCCAAATGATCTCCTTCCCTTTTTATAGTCTTAGGCCTTACTCAATACCACAGTCCAAAACCATAAAGAATCAATACCATGGACCCAATACCTGGGTTCAACACTTCGGACGAGATACCATGGTCCAAAACCATAGGTCCAAATACCAAGGACTCAATACCACGGACCAAAAATAAGTTTTCCCACATGTACGCGCTTTTCCTTGCATGAAAGTGTGTGCATACGTATACGCGCCTTTTGAACGTCTATCCCACATGTATACGCAACTTGGTTAAGAGGAACCTGCATATATATCTTTTTCCTTCATTCTGAGAGCCTGAATTGTGATCTGTCATCTGAGTGAGTTGCCATCAAGGACAACACCTGTGTCATAGCACCAAACCTGTGTCATAATGCCAACATTATTAAATTAATGTATCTATTATTCAAAAATGTCGACTTAACGTCTCTATTATTCAAAAAAGTCAACAACAACTTTAGCATTTCTTGATTAATTATTATTTATCTACATATTTTGATCAGCAAAAAAACTAAGATTCTTTTGTGGATCTTCTGATGATGGGCTATGATACTTAGCCCAAAATGTCGATGAGAAAATTTACCATGCATGACTCCAAGCACTCTCTAACTAATAATAAATTAAGATCCATTCCTAACACGAAGCACACATTAAAAAAAATCAACATTTTTCTTCTAAAGAAAATTTTCACATTCCCTTTTCCAACTAATTTTTGCTCTTTCCCATTGTCAATGATCATTGAATCCTTGGAGGAACAAGTAGTGTACTCCATGAACCAATCTTGCTTGTTGGTGAAGTGTCAGGATACACATCAATATAGCTAGTAGATGACCTAAACAAATCTACCAATCACTAGTCCATAAAAGTATAGGTTGATTCCCTCCCCTATGTATGCTCTATAAAATGAGCATTCAATTGAGGCCCTCCTTGATTGGTTTTCTTATTAGTGAACCTCCTTTTTTAATGTTTTTCATGTCTCTCTTTGCGAAAATAGTAATGTGATGCTCTTCTAACTTTTGGTTGCATTTTCACCACTACCTTGAAATTTTCCTTTGCCATTAACATTGGCTATAAAGCCTATTCTTAACGTTTTGTATCACTATTTCTACCAAATAGTTTTTCCATGTATCCTACTATAGGAGTGTACTGCATAGTTAACCAAAATTCAATGTTTGCGGGGGTCATGTTTAAGGTCTCAATAAAGAGCTTATAAGCACAAGGTAATATTTTCAACATAATTATCATCATGTCCTCTTCTTCCATCTTCTAACCAATGGTTCTTTGATACCCTTGATCTTGAGTATGTGCTCCTATAATGACGCACTCCTATCCATTATGATAAAAAACAACAAATTTTTGAAAAAAAATGTTCCACACCTGTCAAGTCTCATGCAGCTCTTTCAAATGATTTCAAATATATATTGAAGTCTTCCATGTATTGACCTCAAGAAGCATTTAATATATCAAATACAATTTAAGTAGCAGTATTGCTTCTATGTATTGCTCATCAACATTCCCTGACCTTTACCCATAACGTTTGGTCAAATATCATTATCAAAGATGGTAGCAACCACACACCTATACTCAAATATGGCCAGCATGTATTGCTACCATGTATTGTGGTTTCTGCTAGAGACCGTCTAGCTACCTTCCAACATAATGTTGGGTAAAGAAGCCATACTTTTATCCTGATGATGAACCTCAGTTGAGGGTTCAAAACGTTGATCTTCAAATCGATATGGATGGAATGAATCCAGAAAAACTATTACAACAAGCCATTAGTACAACCAACAAATGTAAAATTAGAAATTGAAACAAAGTAAAATGTTGAAAATACATTTTCTTCTCCCCCCGCCCACCCACCCTCAATATCCAATCTCAAAGTAAAAACACCTATATACTAGCTCAAAATAGCAATAGTAAGCATGTATTCCTAAAAAAACACATAAATTTATAATAAACGTGGCTTTTAAAACCTAAAATCAATAGATATTAATTTCTAATAAGTTGAAACATTTTTGGTTCTTTGATGTGTCACGTGGGAAATCCTTTGATCCATCTCTATTGATAATGATCCCTAGGCCATTACACTCGCACAAATTCCATGACATACAAATTATTGAAATCATAAGAGAGTAAACCTTATCTTTCAAGGTATAATACCATATAACGATAACATGAAGACATAAAGGATTAAATCAACTCATTTAATCAAATTAATCAAGTTACTTTGATTCAAGTTAATCAAATCAATCCACTTTATGAATGTGGAATAGATTGAAAAACACACTAATGTGAAATAAAGCATAAGAAAACATAAAATAACCTAAAGAAAAAGTGACTTTATTAATGTCTATGTCTAGTATCTAATTAACCACTATAATCTAATTTTCACTTTAACAACTTTGATCCTTGAACTATAATATGTAATGATCTTGTATTATTGTGTGAATGGCTTATATGATGGTAATAAAGCAATGTGGTCTGAAATAAATATTAAAATGCATTGTAAATATCCCTAGTGCAAAGCTTAAGGCCAAGGGTTGACTAGCGAATGCATATGAACCCTAACAGTGGCCTTGTTTTACAATGTGTTCAGTATATTACCCATGAGAAGCTCATGGTTATATAAAAACATGCAACCATGAAAATTTATAATAACATAAATCCACCAAAACGGTTGCTTGAGGGAGAAACAAAGGAACTATGATAAAATGAGAGGGGAAGATTAAAAGGGGGATGTTGGTTGATTTAAACTTAACAATGCTTCCCTTTCTTGCCTATGCCTCCCTACAACCCTCCCATCAATATTTGAGTTGTGGGTATAGTCTAAGTACAAATGTCATATATGTCATATCTTTGGAAGAGAGAGGCATCACATATAAGAAAATGTCTTCCATTACTTTTCTATGCAATCTAGGAGATTTGGCCATTATTGTAATTATTTAGCCATTTGTGAGCGTGGAGAGGAAACAAACCCCCATTTCATAGAAATGTTTCTCCTTAGTTTCCATGGTTCTTCTCATGGCATGGTAGCTGGTAAGATCCCAAAGGAGTTGAGAAAAACCTGTTGTTGAAAATGCGCAAGAAATGGGATGGTTGGAGAGGAATAACATGCCTAGAATGTCCATAGTAGTTGAGATAGAGACCAAGAATTTTCTATTGTAGGTTATTACTAGAAGGTAGACAATAAATTGGATTCTTTTTGCACACATTGCATAATGCTAGAAGGAAAAAGTAATTCAAGGGATTGTTGAGCATAGAAAAGTTCTCCTAGATGATCTTCAACCAACAACCAGCAGCCCCTTGCAGCCACCAAATAGCTCGATGTGCCATTATCTATGCCACCTGAACCAACCATTTGGTCCCCTTCCCCCTTGTTATGATTATATGTTTGAAGGTGGTCCTCCTGACCCCGAAAGTATAACTTTTAATTGGTATAGTTGAGTAATTTTACTTACTTTTCATGGGCACTTTTGGGCATGGATTGGTGGGGGAATTCAGTAGAAAGAGTGGGCTATCTTTGTACTCTTGTCTCCACTATCTGATTTCACGATTAGTCTTATATCCTAGTCTTGCCTAGCCATTATCTTTAGGGTTGCCACTACATGGGAGATCTCGATTTTGGTTGTGTGGTGACGCTTCCCGACACCATGTACAGCACTCCCTTCCAATCATTTTAGCCCCATTCATCTCTTTTCCCATCCGCATCCACATAGGTCCATTGGGTCCACAAAGGGTTAGCCTCCCCCTCCTCTTGTCCACACCTTGGGTCAGGCCTAGAATGACGCCCCAGTAGCTGATGCAGATAAAAAGAAAAGAAAAATCATAATTTGGCCACTCTCAATAGGAAATGTATCACAAAATTCAAAACGAGACATACAAATTTAGCACATGGGAAAAATCCAAACATGAGGTCTACCCCTTATCCATGGCCATCACCCTGGTTCCTATGGGCTCTAGATGAGCCCCCTTCATCATTAGAGAACCCATGATTGTCCCAACCCCTGGTGGGCAATGAACTGCCCCAGCTTAAGGGGGTATCCACTACTATATGTTACACATCATGCTCTCATCCCCTGGGAGCCCCGAGAAATTATGAAGAAAAATCAATCAAAGGAAAAAGACATATGGAGAAGGGTGTAAAAACAAAGGCCAGGGTAATTCATGTATCACGATCTTCTCCCTCATACACTCATTTACCCAAGTGTGAGCTTCCCTTATTATAGCTACCCTTACACCATGACATTTGGTCCGGATGATTCCCCTGATCCCTACTCTATTCCATTACTATAACATTTTTCGCCTACCACTTTATGGATGTAACATGGACATGTCGCCCCATTTTAAAGGTTGAAACCACCTAATAGGGTACTTTCTAAAGCCCACTACTGAAGGGCATGCCACCATGAAGTGCCCCTTGATTCCATAACTTGTAATCTCTTTTACTTGATTATTCTAATGATTTGTTGTATTGGAGGGCAAGGGGATGCATTGGATCTTATGCAGGATTGCAAGTGGATCTCCATTTGGGGCTTGGTCCCCCTATACAGGGTCCTAGCCCTCCAGAGGGCCACAGTGGCACTTGTAGGGTGAGTGTTGAGAGCAATGGGCCTCCATCACAGCAGAGAGGACTTCATGGATCCCTAGTACCACTCATTTATTTCTCGCGTTCAACCTTTTGGACAAGGACAATGCACATGGTTCAACATGCCCATCTAGCTCCACACCTTCGTCGTGCACTTGGAAGATGATCTAGGGTCTAGATGAGCACCACAGAGGGCTTATGATATCATCCTAGCCCTTACAGATGGTTTACAAGCATTTTCGATCAACTTGGAGACCCATGAGGATGTCCTATTGCCCCTCACAGCCACTTGGGGACAAAACAGGGATTTTTCTTAGAAACAAGGAGCCAACCCCTTGTCCACTATGTTTGGGGTCCATTCTCAAATCATGGCACATTCTGGACTTCATTAGGCCTCCTTAAAGGCCCAAGGACTCACTTTATTGATCATTCGACCCTCTTGAGAGGCTTATTATTATGTTATTGATCTATCTTCGTGGACTTGTCACTGAGGAATGTTGTTATTGCACATTATTTTATTCTTTGGGGCTCAAATAGGCCTAATTAGGCAAATTGAACTCATTAGTGATTGTATAAATAGAAGTGAGGTGATTCATTCTAATCATCATCACTTGGATTGGATTAGTATCTCTTGAGAGATTTTCGCACTTTTTGCTAGGTAAACTTTTGGAGCTTTCTTGATGCACTATGATGTTTGGATTTTCGCTATTGTCTTTGGAGCTTCTTTCTAATGTAAAGTTGATGAATGGATATACTCTCTCTCTCATGTAAATCACATTTTGACGTTATTCTTGTTATTTTATTGGTTTACTGCATGTTATGATTATCATTATTCTTATATGGGTTAAATTAAATGTGAAATTATTTTGGGAACCTTGAATAAGTGATTTAATGCATGCATTGTACTTGAAGAGAGTGGGTGAATGTTCCTAGAGGCACCTCTTAGGTTGAAAGACCTTGAAACTTCATCTCTTTGACAAATTTGAAGTATAAATCCCTCTTGACCTAGTTGTTTCCCTTGGAGAGGCTAGCAAAGATCAATTAGGGTTCCTTAACACTCGAAAATTCTAAACACTCAAAAATTCTCGATCAATGTGTATCATGACTCCATTAAGCCCAAGCAATAAGGCATTAGTTCTCGTATCACTTTGGTGGTCAAATTTCCCTCTGTTTTCTCCACTTCCCCCAACTCTAAGCCTAACCCTAGAAGGTCTCCTAGGGAATCACACAAAATCTTTTGTAGCCATCCAAACGCCTTGAGAATTGGTCCACAACTGTGTTGGGGTCTTCTCAAGGGGCCCTCCAAATTTGAGCACAATTCGACGATGGAATCTTAAGATATCGCAAGCCCTAGCTCAAGGATAATTTCTCTCCCTATGCTGATTTTGGATTAGTGTCCTCACTTGGATCATTGCATTCAGATTTCAAAATAAAATTAGTTTTTTTATCCTATTCTCTTCCCTAATTAGGTCAAGCCCCTCTTTGGTTGATCAACTCCATACCCTTGACCTAGTTTGTGTCAATCTAGGTTCTTTGTGGTCCCGCAACTTTATATCTCAAATTTTGCAAGGACTACATAGAATATATTTCTCCATAAGGATCCTTAAGTCTAGGAAGAACCTTGTCAAGGCATATCCTCCAACCCTAGGCCAAGGTATCCTCATAGCTCGTGTCGATCTACCCCCATTCCGATTTTAAGAACAGGTCTCGGACAATTTCTAGCAATAAAGCTCAGAAAGGCTTGAGTACCAGAAATTACAGAGTACTGGAAGTTGGGTTATGGCAACAATGCGACAGAGCTAGCGTTGGATGAATCAGTGAGGATGAGTGAAATGAAGACTGAATGGTATGCAGGAGAGAAATGATGCTCATCTGGATGGCAAAGCCATCCAGAAGAGCATTTATAATTTGAAAGGAGATGGTAACAGTCAAATGGTTTCCATAATTATGAGGTGAGCTTATACAAAATGATGGTGATAAGTTGTATGCAAAGCTTATTTAGAAGATTGTCTTTGTTGATGATGTAAATTTTCATTCAAATGCAGGTTAGATCTGATGGAGAAAACTTGGTTGATTGGACCAGTACAGGACGGTCAATTCATGGTTCTGGTAATCATTCATCATAATCATTTAGTTTATGGTATGGAATGGTGGTAAAATCATTATTTAAACAACCCACAGAGGTAGAAGCCCTATCATGAGATATTCAACATATAATTCATTTGCTCAAATTATGATTGGCATCCATCCAATCACAACCATGATTATCCCATCCGATCATATCATAAAAAGATTTTTTTTCTCTTAGAATAACAGGGGATAAAGGTGAGTACTTTAGGATTTAGGATAGGGGCTTAACAACTGATGGTAATAAAATTTTATGAGGGTAATTATATATTCATCACATGATTAATATGAATCTTAATAGCAAAAAATAAAAAAATGACCTCATACCTCTATTACCAGATCAACACAAGAAAGTTTTTTTTTCAATACCGAATGAAAATTGTTTTCCGGTACCAGATGAACACAAGAGTCTGTGTTCCGTACAGGATGAATACTGGGAGTTTTTCTTCAGTGTCGAATGAAATTTTAATATGGTACCTAAATGTCTAGTCTTCAAATTGGGATCATGTAGGCTTCTCTTTATAGCTTAACATGTTCTGAGGGTCAAGTTGGAGTAGGTTCTAGCGATTACTGATGTTGCATGTGAATTTGTTTTGCTAGAAAAACTACAAACAACACACTGGTACATGAACTTTGAAATTGCAGTGGAAGTGTCAGAAAATGAGGAAAAGTAAGGCTGAGGGTCCTAAATGATCTGGAAGAGCTGAAGTTGATGAGTGTTAATCTGATATGCTGAAGGAAGTTGAAGAGAATGAAATGAAGATGTTAAAAAAAGTCCCAAAAACCACTCCCCCAAGAACATGAAAAAAGATATTGTACTGAAGAAGTGAGGAGGGTTGTTGAGATGACTCAGTACAAAGGACCCTAAAAAACAAAACAATGGAGCTAATGAAATGAATACTAAAATATATATAAAAAAACAAGAAAAACAAAAAACAAAAAAAAGATTATCTCAGATTTATTAAAATGATGTTAAATAAACACCAAGCACAAAATAAATTTCAAATCCCTCATTACATAAGATTTCATCAATCCTTAACAGATTTATGCTCAAGAAAAGAAACCTTTTTATAAATTTAAGGGGCTCTCCTTCTTTGTAGGTAGAAGGCTTTTTATGATCACAACAAATGATGAACCAGTGAAAAATTAGTTATTACTAACCAAATCCCAAAGTCTTATAATCATCCAAGTTGTTATCACTAGAATCTATAGTTCATGTATATGTTAATTATCCATAAGTTTTTATAAAGTCTTGAGGTCTTGTAAATAAGTTTGTTAACTTATGTCAATTTCAAATTTTGAAATTCAAGAGTTATGAATGAAATTCGTGTAAAGGCAAGGGCATTAGTCATCTTCCATCATGGTTAGTTATGTCATGTCATGTCATTGGTACTTGCGCAGTTTCGTAGCGCGAGTGTGATTGGTCAGTTCTGCTGCTAAATAATGTTTGCGTGTTTTCGTAGCGGCCCGTTTGCCAGCGATTTCGTAGCGCATTCCTTTAAATTTGAACTGCCCGCGCTACGAAATCGGGGTTTCGGGCTGTTGTCTAGTTTTTTTTCCTGAAATGTCTAATCCGAGAAGTGGTGAGTCACGAGTCCGGTTATGATTGTTTCCTCACACCATTTACGTGTCATGATTAGCCATTACTTTGCCATCAGGTCTGATTTCATTGAGTTATGTATCAGTTTGGAGGACGTTATAGGAAGTGGTCATTCCATAATGTGTTTTTCATAACATATGAATGTCTTCTACTCTATGAAAAGCGTGAGCTTTATTCTAATCAGACTACTGCAAGCGAGCCTGAGTTCTACAGCCAAGGAGTGTTATCGTGCTGCAAACCACCGGCATTTCCTTGTGTAGAATTGTGCAAAGAAACATGGAGAGAAAGGAGCACCGTTCGGGTAGATGTGTGAGAACAGAGCCGGAGGGATTAGATGTAACCCTCAGTGATGAGGAAGTAGCAAAGGCGTTCAGAGCTGCTGGTTGTTGGCGGTTCTGTGAAAAACTCAAAGGTGGACATGCAGAAGTGACCAAGGCATTTGCAGTGAACTTCACGGGATTAAATTCAAAGGTGGCCATGCTGGAGTTTCCGGTTTCCCCTGAAGTCATTTCTACAGTTACAGAAATCCCAAGAGGTGGCCAAGAATGGTTCAAGAATTTCAAGTTTGATATGGGTCCGTGTAAGGAGTTCTTAAAGGCACCATATGTAGACGAAGATCTTACTAAAGCTGTCCCAAGGAGCTATCTTAAGGAGAATTATGCTACATTATTGACATGCATCCAGAAGTACTTGACATGTGAAGGTCGGTACAACAAAGTCTACTCATATCATTTCAAGCTGCTACTACACTTCACTGGTAAGAGCTCAATAGACATCCCTTTTTACTTATTCAGGAGTATTTCTAAGATGTGTGACAAGATTCAGTTGAAAAAGGAAGCTTATGAAACATCTCTTTTTCATCATGGTCTGGTTAAATTATTGGTGTTGGATAGCCTACATAAAATTGGTAAAGACTGGGATTCGTTTGTATTCATGGCCGGTTTCCCTAGTAAAACGGGCCTCACTCCATTACCTGTAAGAGAAAGAGAAGATAGGAGTGAGGATACTACTTTGGCTGAGATTAGGAAAGAAATAACAGACCATAAGAAGCCCAAAGCTAAAACAAAGAAGCCAAAGAGGTCTGTAACAGTCAAAGAAACACCTGAAGCATCAACAAAGAAGACTCCTAAGTTAGCAGTCAAAGAAACTCCTGAGGCATCAGTAGTCAAAACTTCGAAATCATCCAAAGTGTCTGAAAAAGAAGCCTCTAAGTTGCCGCTTAAGGAAACACCAGAATCATCTAAACAGAAGACTCACAAAAGAAAAGATGAAATTAAGTCTAGTGAAGTTGAAAGAGTTTCAAGAGCAAGAACTAGAGGCCAGCTGAACAAAGAAAAAGGAAAATCTGCTCATGTGGAAGAGAGTCCTGTTTCTAAGGGTAATCTAAATGATTTGCTGGAAGCCATTGAATTAGAACAAGAACATCCAATCCAAGTTGAACCGCTTGAAATAGAACCAGATCAATTGGTGGCACCTATGCATATTGATCTAACAAAATCTTCACCTGAGAGTTCTAAGAAGTCAAAGGCTTCCAAAAGGTTAAAGTTTGAAGAACCAGGTAAAGAGTATGCCTTTAAACCTCGCAGACCAATGACTAGGAGGCAAATAAAGGAAGCAGAAAAGGCTCAAAAAGAGAAAGTCCCTTCAGACATGCCTAGGACAGAGGCACTTGAAATCTTCTCTGGAATAGTCCAAGCAGTTAAAAACAAGAATAAGGACAATAAGGTGGTTATCAGTCAAAGTGGAAATGTGGTTGCCATTACAAAACAAGCTGGAGCAAGTAAGGAGATACCTCAGGTTCATAATATCTTTAAAGAGAAGGCAGTGAGATATACTAGTTATAAGAAAGCTGTGATGAAAGGTAAAACAAGTTTGATCAGTCAAGCTAGTTCGGTATCTGACGCCTATGTATGGACAATACCAGCTCTAAAACAGGCAAAAACTATGAAACAAATGAATGCAAGTCTAAGAGCACAGAACAAGAAGTTGAAGGAGGAAATCATCAGCCTGAAAGAAAAGCTAGACAAGCTAGCTAAATGATTCAAGGAGGAATGTGTTTTCTCAAATTTTGATATATGTTAGGCCATTGTCTTTTTAAAAGTTTTTGAGACTTTTTTGTGTCTTCACACCTGTATGGAAAGACTAAAGGAATCATAGATTTGAAATATTGCTGTTTTGAGGTTCATATATTTAATTTTGATGACCTACAGCAGTTTCGTAGCGCGCTACGAAACTGCTGTAGATGACTGGTTAGGTTTAAAGCTTGAGTTGGAATGCTGAGATCAGCGTATATTCAAAGAGATGGTTTAATGTCAGCATGTAGACTATAGAAGATCAGTCAGAAATTTTGAAAAGGAGGTCAGGTGTAAATATTCAAAGAAAAAGTCGAAGTTTTGTCTTTTGCCTAAAAGTCACTTTATCTCCGAAATTTTAGGGTTTGGATAGAGCTGCTGAGGTGTTAAATGATACACTTGTCCAGTTGTGGGATGGCTGGGTTATGAGTTTTCTTCAGTCACACGGGACTATCCAAGGTTTAAATGGCTTAAACATGGATCATTAATATATGAACACCGAGGGGAGGCAGCAACCAAGAATATAGGCTTCATTTTCTTTTCGGTTGTTGAAGTCATCTATGCATCAAGTATCCGGAGCTGTATGTACATTGAATCTGTTTTAAGCTTGGATATGGTTATTATTGCAGTACTACAGGTGGCAAGCTCAAAGGACACATCAGGGTATACAAGGAAGAAGACTTAAAGTGCCAATATGATGGAATCCTCTGTTTTCGTAGCATCATATCTCTTGTAATAAATTAGTTCGTTTATGTTATTGTTAAGGTCATTTATGTCAAAAGCCCGAGCTCCCTTCATGCTTGATGAGGAGTCTCGTACAGCAGTGTTTTGATAGGCTATATATAGGAATAACTTAGATGTAAAAAAGGTTGGATACTTAATAGAAAAAGTGTGTTGTTTTGGGCCACTGTAAGATCTTTTTTGACAGTAATAGTAAAACAGAGTGATTCTCTTCTCAAGATTCTCGAAGGATTGTCATGGTCAAATGAAATGATGATGTGTTATACCTTATGTTATTTTATGGTTTTGTTGTATGCAATCACTCAGAATTCATACTTATATGCTCTGACTTCCTGTGTATACAGCAAGCTATGTGTGGTGGAATATGTTTGACTTGTAATGCTAAGAGCCTTGATTTCTATGAGTTCACTGTGTTTTTCTTGTTTGCTTGATATTATAGACTCCATAGCCCAATGAGATATCTTTTGGTGTGTTTCCAACCAGTTATGCTTACATTAAATCTATTGTACAAGAGTTAGCCCTCTTATCAACATTCAAAATCAATAACCTTTTCTTGAGAGAGCCCTCTCAGGCTAGGGAGGCTAATCCTTAGTTAAAAGCTTGGTCTGAAATAGTTACACAGAGTCTGCCTGATCAGCAGCCCTTCAGTTGTGATTTTGTGATAACATTTTGGTGCGTCTGCCGGGAGCTTAAGATTGAATTTCTGAAGGTAGCAGGAGTTCAAATGATTTTCGAGGCTGCATTCTACCTTGGTGACTCCATTTGTTATTTTAAAGTTTAAAGGTGGCTTCGAAAGGAAGGTACACAAGGAGTAACCCTGATCCAAATCCACCTAGTCCTGTGGAAAATCCGAATATCATCTCAAGAAGTAAACAAAGATTCTCTGACATACCAGGTACTTCAAGTATTTCAAAGTCGTTATTTACTGAGTTTTCTAGAAGTCTTGAGAACAAACTTGTGGATGATAAGGTTCAAGAGGTCATATTAAGGTCTGAAAATGAAGAAGAAGTAATAGGCATTATCTTGGATTTACAGAAAAGAGGTATTGATACCTCTTCTTTAATTTCACAAAAAGATAAAGAGGAGTTTTGGGAAATTGTTTCTTCTGAGCTTTTGTTAGAAAAAGAAGATTTAAGACAGCTCAAGGAGCTTGATCCTTTTGAAATTCTACTTAACTCAAATCTTGGGTTACCTCTCCCAAATTGGAGCTCTTTTGTTGGTGGGTTACAAAGTCCTAATAGTCCTTTTCGTACTCATATTTTGTCCTCAGCTTCCGTAAGTCCAAACAGTCCTCAACTCACATCTCATACTAGTCTTGGTCATAGCATACCTATTGTTGCTGTTCCTCCTTTCATCATGGCTGTACCTGCAAGGTATGCGCCTTTGGCCCTCCCTGCTGTTTTGCATGACTTACCAAACAAATATGCTTCTAAGATTCCAACCTGGGGAGGGGATGAAGACATTACAGCTGAAGAGCATGTAGATAGATTCAATGACTTTATTGATAGGTATGAAGTAGATGATGAAGATGTCAAATTGAGATTATTTGCTCAGTCCTTTATTGGGGAAGTTAGGAAATGGTTCAAAGCCTTGGGAGCTGGTAGTATTCACAGTTGGATTGAGTTTGAAGATAGTTTTTTGAGAAAATGGGGAAATAGGACTAATCCAGTACAGGCCCTCACTGAGTATAATAATTTGAGAAGAGCCCCAGATGAGACTATTCAGAACTTTTCTAAGAGGTTCAATAAGATTTACAATTCCATTCCAACTCACTTAAAACCTCCTGGAGCCCTGGCCCAACTAAGATATGCTGAGTCCTTTGAATCTGATTTTTCTCTCTTACTCAGAGAGAGAGAGTCTGCTACATTGGCTGATATGCAAAATGATGCTATCAAAGTTGAAGTAAATATACTTGCTGCTAAAAAGTCTAAGATGGCTAAGACCAAAATTAAGGAAGAGGAGAGGCCCTCTACTTCAGCTCAAGATGAAAGATTTGAAACCATGATGAAGACTATGGAAAAGTTAATGGACCAATTAGCACTTGGGAATACTGCTGCTCCTCAAGCACAACAAGAACCTCGGTTCAGAAATCCCCAGTTTAGAAGGCCACAAAATCAACAAAGGCCAAGGGAAAATAGAAATCAGCCAGTTGATCCTCCTGTAAGACCTCCATTTCAGCAAAATATGGTAGATGGTGAGGAAGAGACTGAGGAACCTGAAGAAGCTATTCATTGTCTTGGTGAAGAAGATTCAGAAATCTTTTTAACAAAAGAAGAACATGATGAGTCTAGTCAACAAAAGGTTGAAAAAGAACCTTCAGATTTCCTAAAGGGTTATCAGCATGCCATATTTGAAATTCAGAAGCAATATAACCTCAGAAATCGAGATGTCCCCATTACAGCAAATAAGGGTCAGCCTAAGAAGAATATTCCAAAAGCAGTGGAAGACAAAAAAGAAAAGCCAAAACAAGCTGAAGAAAAAGGTGATGCTCTTATTGAAAAGAAAGAGAATCAAGCTCTTGTTCTTCCTAAGGAAGTTGAGAAGTCTACTCCGGGATTCAATATAGAAAATGAGATTTCTAAAATTAAAATATCAGTCCCATTTAATGAACTTTTGAAAGTAAACAAGTATAGAAGCAAGATTGTGGAAATGCTTAATTCTCCCCCGTGAGGAGCTGATATTTTAAATTTGCAAGAAGACAATCCTATCATTTGTTTGGGCCCAAGGCTGGAAGATGAGCAGAATGATGAATTTCCTCCTTTTTATATAAGCATCAATATACATGAAATGACTCTTCATAATGCCATGTTGGACTCAGGAGCATCTCATAATCTTATGCCCAAAGTCATTATGGAAAGGTTAGGATTGGAAGTGACCAGACCTTATAAAGATTTATTTTCTTTTGATTCTAAGAGGGTGCATTGTATTGGGTTAATTAAGGATGTTGTTGTGGCTCTTACACAAATTCCAGCCAAAACCACTGTCATGGATATTGTTGTGGCTGATGTTCCACCTAAATTTGGAATATTACTTTCAAGATCATGGGCAGCTAAAATTAAGGGTACTATGCAAATGGATTTGACTTATGCTACTATTCCAGTATTTGGGGAGCAGAGAAGGTTATACCGGGAGACAAGGATGGCATATATGGTGAGTAGTAAGGATAAACCACAGAATTTTCCTATCTATTCTTGTGATACAGGCTTGGGATCAGCCATTCTGTTTAATGAATCAGTGGGAGAGGAATCACAGAAAGAAAAAGCAGAAAATCAGTGTGAAGAGTTGCAGCAAAGTAATGAAGAAGACATTTCTGGTTGCTGGTCTTTGTATTTTGATGGAGCAGCAGGGAAAGAAGGAGCTGGCGCTGGAATTTGGATCATGAGTCCAGCTGATGAGAGTAAGTTTTTGTCTTATAAGCTCAATTTTGATTGCACAAATAACATGGCCGAGTATGAGTCCTTGGTTTTAGGCCTAGAAAATTTGATTGAGTTCAAGGCAAAAAACATTGTTGTTTATGGGGACTCTGAGCTAGTTATAAAGCAAGTTCAAGGTGTTTATCAAACAAAAGATGCAAGAATGAGAGCTTATAGGAATTTGGTATTAGAATTGTTGGAAAAGTTTCAATCATACACTTTCAATGTCATAACCAGAGAGCAGAATTCCATGGCAGATTCTCTTGCTGTAGCAGCTAGTCTTTTTGTCATTCCTAAACATGATTCTGACAGTTATGCAGTCAAAGTCCGCCATAGGCCAGTGATCCCTGACAATATCCTAAATTGGCAAGTATTTGAAGATGACCAGCAGGTGAAAAGTTTCTTAGAATTGAAAGGAGAATTTGAGAATTGTCAAATTGACCAGCAAAACATGTTAGTGGAAACAAAAGAAAAGTCTGAGGTGTTGCAGCTGCAAAATAACCTCATTCCTAAGGGTCTGATTCCACTTGAGAAACTTTTTGATCAGAATGATGTTTTTAAGGCGCCAAGGTTGCAGGCAAATGAAGAAGAGATAGAAAGCTGCAATCTAGGTGATTTAGTAGCGCCTAAATTGATCAAAATTTCAAAATTTTTATCAGCTGATCTAAAGGTTAAGTACATTGATCTGATGAAGAAGTTTATTGATGTGTTTGCTTGGAATTATACTGATCTCAAACAATATGATTCCTCAGTTATACAACATACAATCCCCATCAAGCCAAATGAGAAACCTTTTAAGCAAAAATTGAGAAGAATAAATCCTCTGCTGATGCCATTAATTGAGAAGGAGGTTAAGAAGTTGTATGATGCGAAGATTATTGTTCCTATCAGATTTTCAAATTGGTTAGCCAACTTGGTTCCAGTGAGGAAAAAGAACGGAGAAATAAGGATTTGCATAGACTTTAGGAATTTGAACAAGGCTTCACTCAAGGACAATTATCCTCTTCCTAAAATGGATCTCATGTTGCAGAATATTGTAGGTTCTCAAAGAATGTCAATGTTAGACGGCTTTTCAGGATACAATCAAATCCTTGTTCATCCAGAGGATCAGGAGAAGACAGCCTTTACTACACCATGGGGCACATTTATGTATGCCAAGATGCCCTTTGGCCTCATGAATGCAGGGGCGACTTTCCAAAGGGCTATGGACATTGCTTTTGCAGAGGAGAGAGATAAATCAGTTGTGGTATACCTTGATGATATCACAGTATTTTCAAAGAGAGAGGAAGATCATTTAAAGCATCTAGAAAAGATATTATTGAAGTGTAGAAGGTTCGGCATTTCTTTGAATCCAACTAAAAGTATCTTTGCTTTGACTTCTGGTAAGTTGCTTGGGCATATCATTTCTCAAGAAGGCATTAAAATAGATCCAAATAGAGTTAGTGCTATTTCAAGGCTGGATTTGCCAAGGAGTAAGAAAGAAGTTCAGTCTTTTCTTGGTAAAGTCAATTTTGTTAGGAGGTTCATTCCTAACTTTGCAGAGGTGGTTAAGCACATCACAAAAATGCTAAAGAAGGGAGCAGACTTTAGGTGGACAGCTGAGGCAAGAAAGTCTTTTGAAGAAATTAAAAAAGCACTCACTCAAGCACCGGTGCTTATTAGTCCTGATTTCTCCAAGGAATTTTTAATATTCACTTATGCCTCTGAAGATACAATCGCTGGAGTTCTTTTGCAGAAAGGGGATCAAGGTACTGAGCAGCCTATTTCATTCTTTAGTAAAACATTGGCAAATGCTGAATTAAAGTATAACATTTTAGAAAAGCAAGCATATGCTTTGGTTAAGGCAATCAAAGACTTTAGAATCTATGTGCTTCATTCTCATATTATTGCATTTGTGCCAAGTGCTGTTATTAAAGAAATTCTCACACAAGCAGACCCGGATGGTAAAAGAGGGAAATGGATAGCCAAATTGTTGGAATATGATATTGAAATTAGGCCAACTAAATTGGTGAAAGGCCAAGGGTTAGCAGAGTTGCTAACTCACTCAAATCTAGACTGCACTGATATTAATTTTAATGCAGAAATATCAGAAATTTTTGAAGAAGAGGAAGAGTTGGTTCAAATCAATGAAAAATTTCTGATATCTGAATGGTATAAGGATGTCTCATTTGTACTACAGCACAACAGAGCCCCTGACAATCTTCCCAAGTCTAGAGCCCGTTTCATCAAGCTGAAATCTCTTAAATATTTTGTTTATGAACAGAGTTTGTTTTGGAAGGATGCTAGAGGGATTCTGCTAAGTTGCTTAATTGAAGAGGAGGCTGATAGAGTGATTGAAGAATTTCACAAAGGAGACTGTGGAGGTCACCATTATTGGAAGGCTACTGCTAACAAGATATTGAGAGCTGGGTATTTTTGGCCCACCATGTTCAAAGATATTTATAAAAAGGTTGCAGCTTGTCATGAATGTCAGTTGTTTGAAGGTAAAAGAAAGCTCATGCCTATGCCTCTTGTTCCTATTTATGTAGAGGCGCCTTTTCAGCAGTGGGGGCTAGATTTTATAGGTGAGATACATCCCTCTTCATCAGGCCAACATCGGTGGATACTTACAGCCACAGATTATTTCACAAAGTGGATAGAGGCAGTACCAACTAGACAAGCTAATGATGCAGTCATTATTTCTTTCTTAGAGAACAATATTTTATCAAGGTTTGGATGTCCACTCAAGCTTATCACAGATAATGCTCAAGCATTTAAGTCTAAGAGAATGATAAACTTTTGCCATCAATATCATATTACTCTTGGTCATTCAACAGCTTATTATCCACAAGGCAATGGTCTAGCTGAAAGTTCAAATAAGAGTCTTGTGAGGATTATCAAGAAATTGCTGGAGGAAAACAAGAAAACTTGGCATTTGAAACTGAAGTATGCATTATGGGCTGATCGCATTTGCACTAAAAGATCTATTGGAACCTCTCCTTATGAACTTGTGTACGGAGCAGAAGCTATTTTTCCAACATCTCTTGGTGTCCCAGTTATGAAATTAATTCAAGGACTTGAAGAAGAGCCCAATGCCATACAGAGGAGGATTAATCAATTGATTGCATTACAAGAAAAAAGGAATGAAGTGGTTGAAGATTATCAACAAAGTCAGAATAGAGTCAAAAGGGCTTTTGACAAGAAGATTAAAGATGTGACCTTTCAAATTAATGACAAGGTTTTGAAATGGGAAGCCAAAATTGAGGAAAAGGGCAAACATGGTAAGTTTGAGAATTTATGGAAGGGGCCATATTTGATCTCTGCCTTCCATGGAAACAATACTTACATTTTGCAAGAAGTTGATGGATCACAGTATGCTGGTGGGCCTGTCAATGGCAGGTTCTTAAAGCATTATTATCAGTGAGAAGTCTGCCAAGTAGTTCATGATCATTGTAAATAATCATTGCTTTTGAAGTGTTTGTGTTAGCAATAAGTGACAAGCTGAACTAGCAGATTTTAGCCCGAGGAGAAGGCCCACAAAGTTTGAGAGGAATGCTTGTCAGCCAGATGTGAGTGTAATAAATGGATAAAGCACTGGTACTACGTGTTCTTAGTGTACCACAGGGGCACACTATCCCTAGTGGAGCCGCTGTTATCACTAGAATCTATAGTTCATGTATATGTTAATTATCCATAAGTTTTTATAAAGTCTTGAGGTCTTGTAAATAAGTTTGTTAACTTATGTCAATTTCAAATTTTGAAATTCAAGAGTTATGAATGAAATTCGTGTAAAGGCAAGGGCATTAGTCATCTTCCATCATGGTTAGTTATGTCATGTCATGTCATTGGTACTTGCGCAGTTTCGTAGCGCGAGTGTGATTGGTCAGTTCTGCTGCTAAATAATGTTTGCGTGTTTTCGTAGCGGCCCGTTTGCCAGCGATTTCGTAGCGCATTCCTTTAAATTTGAACTGCCCGCGCTACGAAATCGGGGTTTCGGGCTGTTGTCTAGTTTTTTTTCCTGAAATGTCTAATCCGAGAAGTGGTGAGTCACGAGTCCGGTTATGATTGTTTCCTCACACCATTTACGTGTCATGATTAGCCATTACTTTGCCATCAGGTCTGATTTCATTGAGTTATGTGTCAGTTTGGAGGACGTTATAGGAAGTGGTCATTCCATAATGTGTTTTTCATAACATATGAATGTCTTCTACTCTATGAAAAGCGTGAGCTTTATTCTAATCAGACTACTGCAAGCGAGCCTGAGTTCTACAGCCAAGGAGTGTTATCGTGCTGCAAACCACCGGCATTTCCTTGTGTAGAATTGTGCAAAGAAACATGGAGAGAAAGGAGCACCGTTCGAGTAGATGTGTGAGAACAGAGCCGGAGGGATTAGATGTAACCCTCAGTGATGAGGAAGTAGCAAAGGCGTTCAGAGCTGCTGGTTGTTGGCGGTTCTGTGAAAAACTCAAAGGTGGACATGCAGAAGTGACCAAGGCATTTGCAGTGAACTTCACGGGATTAAATTCAAAGGTGGCCATGCTGGAGTTTCCGGTTTCCCCTGAAGTCATTTCTACAGTTACAGAAATCCCAAGAGGTGGCCAAGAATGGTTCAAGAATTTCAAGTTTGATATGGGTCCGTGTAAGGAGTTCTTAAAGGCACCATATGTAGACGAAGATCTTACTAAAGCTGTCCCAAGGAGCTATCTTAAGGAGAATTATGCTACATTATTGACATGCATCCAGAAGTACTTGACATGTGAAGGTCGGTACAACAAAGTCTACTCATATCATTTCAAGCTGCTACTACACTTCACTGGTAAGAGCTCAATAGACATCCCTTTTTACTTATTCAGGAGTATTTCTAAGATGTGTGACAAGATTCAGTTGAAAAAGGAAGCTTATGAAACATCTCTTTTTCATCATGGTCTGGTTAAATTATTGGTGTTGGATAGCCTACATAAAATTGGTAAAGACTGGGATTCGTTTGTATTCATGGCCGGTTTCCCTAGTAAAACGGGCCTCACTCCATTACCTGTAAGAGAAAGAGAAGATAGGAGTGAGGATACTACTTTGGCTAAGATTAGGAAAGAAATAACAGACCATAAGAAGCCCAAAGCTAAAACAAAGAAGCCAGAGAGGTCTGTAACAGTCAAAGAAACACCTGAAGCATCAACAAAGAAGACTCCTAAGTTAGCAGTCAAAGAAACTCCTGAGGCATCAGTAGTCAAAACTTCGAAATCATCCAAAGTGTCTGAAAAAGAAGCCTCTAAGTTGCCGCTTAAGGAAACACCAGAATCATCTAAACAGAAGACTCACAAAAGAAAAGATGAAATTAAGTCTAGTGAAGTTGAAAGAGTTTCAAGAGCAAGAACTAGAGGCCAGCTGAACAAAGAAAAAGGAAAATCTGCTCATGTGGAAGAGAGTCCTGTTTCTAAGGGTAATCTAAATGATTTGCTGGAAGCCATTGAATTAGAACAAGAACATCCAATCCAAGTTGAACCGCTTGAAATAGAACCAGATCAATTGGTGGCACCTATGCATATTGATCTAACAAAATCTTCACCTGAGAGTTCTAAGAAGTCAAAGGCTTCCAAAAGGTTAAAGTTTGAAGAACCAGGTAAAGAGTATGCCTTTAAACCTCGCAGACCAATGACTAGGAGGCAAATAAAGGAAGCAGAAAAGGCTCAAAAAGAGAAAGTCCCTTCAGACATGCCTAGGACAGAGGCACTTGAAATCTTCTCTGGAATAGTCCAAGCAGTTAAAAACAAGAATAAGGACAATAAGGTGGTTATCAGTCAAAGTGGAAATGTGGTTGCCATTACAAAACAAGCTGGAGCAAGTAAGGAGATACCTCAGGTTCATAATATCTTTAAAGAGAAGGCAGTGAGATATACTAGTTATAAGAAAGCTGTGATGAAAGGTAAAACAAGTTTGATCAGTCAAGCTAGTTCGGTATCTGACGCCTATGTATGGACAATACCAGCTCTAAAACAGGCAAAAACTATGAAACAAATGAATGCAAGTCTAAGAGCACAGAACAAGAAGTTGAAGGAGGAAATCATCAGCCTGAAAGAAAAGCTAGACAAGCTAGCTAAATGATTCAAGGAGGAATGTGTTTTCTCAAATTTTGATATATGTTAGGCCATTGTCTTTTTAAAAGTTTTTGAGACTTTTTTGTGTCTTCACACCTGTATGGAAAGACTAAAGGAATCATAGATTTGAAATATTGCTGTTTTGAGGTTCATATATTTAATTTTGATGACCTACAGCAGTTTCGTAGCGCGCTACGAAACTGCTGTAGATGACTGGTTAGGTTTAAAGCTTGAGTTGGAATGCTGAGATCAGCATATATTCAAAGAGATGGTTTAATGTCAGCATGTAGACTATAGAAGATCAGTCAGAAATTTTGAAAAGGAGGTCAGGTGTAAATATTCAAAGAAAAAGTCGAAGTTTTGTCTTTTGCCTAAAAGTCACTTTATCTCCGAAATTTTAGGGTTTGGATAGAGCTGCTGAGGTGTTAAATGATACACTTGTCCAGTTGTGGGATGGCTGGGTTATGAGTTTTCTTCAGTCACACGGGACTATCCAAGGTTTAAATGGCTTAAAGATGGATCATTAATATATGAACACCGAGGGGAGGCAGCAACCAAGAATATAGGCTTCATTTTCTTTTCGGTTGTTGAAGTCATCTATGCATCAAGTATCCGGAGCTGTATGTACATTGAATCTGTTTTAAGCTTGGATATGGTTATTATTGCAGTACTACAGGTGGCAAGCTCAAAGGACACATCAGGGTATACAAGGAAGAAGACTTAAAGTGCCAATATGATGGAATCCTCTGTTTTCGTAGCATCATATCTCTTGTAATAAATTAGTTCGTTTATGTTATTGTTAAGGTCATTTATGTCAAAAGCCCGAGCTCCCTTCATGCTTGATGAGGAGTCTCGTACAGCAGTGTTTTGATAGGCTATATATAGGAATAACTTAGATGTAAAAAAGGTTGGATACTTAATAGAAAAAGTGTGTTGTTTTGGGCCACTGTAAGATCTTTTTTGACAGTAATAGTAAAACAGAGTGATTCTCTTCTCAAGATTCTCGAAGGATTGTCATGGTCAAATGAAATGATGATGTGTTATACCTTATGTTATTTTATGGTTTTGTTGTATGCAATCACTCAGAATTCATACTTATATGCTCTGACTTCCTGTGTATACAGCAAGCTATGTGTGGTGGAATATGTTTGACTTGTAATGCTAAGAGCCTTGATTTCTATGAGTTCACTGTGTTTTTCTTGTTTGCTTGATATTATAGACTCCATAGCCCAATGAGATATCTTTTGGTGTGTTTCCAACCAGTTATGCTTACATTAAATCTATTGTACAAGAGTTAGCCCTCTTATCAACATTCAAAATCAATAACCTTTTCTTGAGAGAGCCCTCTCAGGCTAGGGAGGCTAATCCTTAGTTAAAAGCTTGGTCTGAAATAGTTACACAGAGTCTGCCTGATCAGCAGCCCTTCAGTTGTGATTTTGTGATAACACAAGTATTAAAGATAAGCTTTGCAATTGAGTTTTATTATTTCTTTGTGATTATAGGTCCCACTTCTAAGAATTAAATCTTAGATATAGTATGAAAAACTAATGATAGAGGACTCAAGGTTACCTTAAGGCCATTCTTCAACAACAAATTTATGGCGTTGGTTTTGACTTCATCCACACATGCTTCCTTTTTATTGTAACACTATAAAGTAACCATCATATGTGTAGACAAAAGCCTTGGTTTGGTTGACACTTATTTAGGAAAAATGCCCCATTGCCCACGAACATCCATAGCCCCGATGGGTTTTCCTAGTGGTATCACAAGTCAGTACCCACTGCCAGCAGGCGTCCATAGCCTCGATGGGTTAACCTCTTAAACCTATTTTACATTAAAGGCTCTAGTCTCATGTTTCCTACCATTTTAGGTTTAGCTATGAACATTTCTTTTGCAATTGGTAGATGGGGGAGTGGCTTCAGAAAGCCCCTTAAAGGCATAGGATGATACCTTTTAGAGTGACTTAGATTACCTGCATAATGTCTTAGACGCATAAGGTACTTATAGGTACTCAAAGGACATAGCATGAATGAGCCATTTTTAATGTGAGATGGATGAGGCTAACCAAAGAATAACCAAAAGACACCTAAAGTCCTACTAATCATAGTTTTCATATATGCTTTCACTTTTAAAGTAGTGTTCCACTATGAACAAAGACTTCATTAACTCTCTTGCAAGTCTTAATAAAGATGCTCGGAGATCATGCTTTGGTGTTACGGTTATAGTATTCAAGATTATTTTTCATCGATATCATTATATGGACCTCTTAGCTTTCTTTTAATCCCCTTGTATACATTGGTAACTATATTTTGAGCAACTGTTGTGTATTAATGATCAGAAATCTATATGAATCAAAAAAATGAAATTCCAAAACAAAGAAAGGGTATATTAGCTATGAATAGTTTGGAATTATCATTCAATTCAAATTTTATGAAAATGATTTCTTATATCATCTTTGTAAAATAGCGGTCTTAAATAGATAAAGCATGAATGCATCATTTTTAATAACTTAAGGAAAAAGGAAAGATGTCATCAAATATTCCCCTAAGTGTTCCATTTGATTGATGAAGATGTCTTTTCTTCTTTTGAAAATATTCTTCCAGTATTTAAGCATTACAACTGAACAAGATCCTTGAATCCTACTCTGTCTTTGCAAACTAGCAAATCGGTATCAGAATTCTCGATATTGGTTAGATGAAATATGGTACTGAACAATTGGTATGCAATACTAGACAATGTTGCTAAGTAGTGGTTTCCAACTTTACCTACAATCCCAAACATAATGATCATAACTTGCTTTATTGAAAAGAAAAACTAAAAACAAATCTAACTAAAAAGAAATAATAAGTGGGAAAGCAAAGTAATAGTTGAACCATGTTGCAGTTGGAAATAAAGTTGTGTGGCAATCTTTATTAAAATAATATGCAGCTAAAAGAGACCCCAACAGAAATATGCAATGGGAACATAGATCTCCCATTTTCAATGAATTACTTTTGGCTATTAGCATCCCTACTTATTGAAAACAAATGAAAAATATGTTGCACTATATGTTATAATTAAACTAACTACTATATGCAACATTTATTTATTTATTTATTACCCTACTCTACTTAAGAAAAATAAATTTCTCTCCTCAAGTATAGGAGTATTTCCAATGTAACCATGTGCGTAATAGGTGTAAAAATTCATTCATACTCAAGTTTAAAATATAATATTCAATGCATACATGAGTATGAAGAACTAGTTGTCTTAATGATGATGTCAAGAAGTAAGGAAGAATGAAGAAGTGGTATGGCCCTATAGTTGCTTGAAACTGATTTTCAATCAAATAAAAATTCTCCTGGTTTACCTCGTTATTTGGATCATTTGGCATATCCTCCTTTACCATGCCATGTAGATATTCTATTATGAGATGACTATCCACTTGTGTGCTTAGAGGATCTGTAGATAGGCATGTCAAAAATTATTTAATCTCATGTTCTAATTCTTGCTGTACATTGAATGCAGTCCATGGTTCTTTAGTTTCCTCAACAAGTTTGCAAGAATAAAGATCTTCATGGGGAAGTGATTCATGGAGTTGTTGTTCTTCTATTGCTTTTGGGAACGCAGATAATTTCTTGACTGTTGTCAAGATTTGTTCTTCCTGAGAAGAAGAGATCCCAGTTATTGCTAGTATTTGAGAGAGTTCTCCCAAAATATTGATCACCCTTGAATGATACTTTTTTGGTTGCTAATCCATGTCATGCACATGGATTAGTGTATGGATTTCTTATTAAAAACCCTAAATAAATAAGAAGAAAACATACTTAAAACAAATGCAAGAAAACCAATCATGTACTCGAAGCGCCATCGTGCTACTAGGATCTTGTTGTCACCAAGTTATATGTTCACACAAGTTAGGCTTCTCTTCTTTTCATGAATCAATCTAAAGGAAAACACACTTGCAAAAAAAAATAAAGAAAAATGAGGCTTTAGATCCTACCTTTAATTCTATGCATATGAAAAAGAAACTAGAAAACCAATTAGAGACAACCAGACTTTAAAGCGACCCGACCATAGTGGACCTATGGCTCTTCACTCACGTCTTACCGTCTTTTCTCTGCCCTTAGGTCATCCTCAATATCACTCAAAAACAATAATAATAAAAAAACCCAAAACATTACCGATTATCGTTTACAACTCCCCGGGAAAGGTGCCAAAAATGTTGGGGCGATTGTATGAATTCTATATCGCCACAAATTAAATTATCAACCAAGGAATCATAATCAGTAGAGTTGATACACTATATGTGCCGATAACAGATAAGTTCCTATATCTGATGAGTATAGCCTAGATAAGAAGAATTCAAAACCAATACTCCATTTCACAAGTTTCGATCTAACTTCCTCACATAATCTAAAGATCAAAAAGAAAAACATAGAAATAAAATCTTAACAAGCATGTGATCTAAAGGTTTTTTCTAAGGTAATAATTTTATCCATTTACAGGCTCATGCAATAAAAATATAGATTCAACTTTGTTTTCCTGTAGCAACCGGTTTCAATCAACTTACTACAATCAAGCAAAACAAGCATTCTTAATTAACTAATTCTAAAGGAAGTTATGCATTCTCATACAGGAAATGTTAGGTGTAACAAGATTCTTTACTTAATAGCACATGTAGGTGAATGGTGAGATCTCTTATCTTAACTTTTCTTGTTCTTCAAACTAGAAATCAACAATTAAAAATACAACTTGAGAAATAAATTTTGCATTCACGAAACTAATGAATCCTCATTCAAAAACTAACAGCTCCAGACTTATATCACACACTCTCAAACATATTACTCGCATAGAACAGAATAGAAATCACATCAAATGCTTTGAAATTGAATTATAACACTAAGTCACTCTTCACACATAAACCAAACTATATTCACAATAACTATAATAAAAACTTGCCTTGATGGCTTCGGTGGGCCCTTTCCGAGCTACCAAAGAAACCTAAAAGAACTTACATAACTAAAGAATCTATTAACACATCGAACTCATCAGTCGTTGCTCCTATCATTGATTAAAAAAAAAATGTTTACAAAGCTTAATTGTTCAGTCAAATCTCCAGCATAACAATATTGTTTAAAACTTTATATCTTTGTCTTTAACTCTCTAACTCCATCTAACACCTATCATCTATGAGCCTTCTCTTATAGAGGAATGGTCGTTACATACAAAGCTTAAAAGATATCATCAAATCATCATAAAAATATTACAATTCGCTTTCCTTCACATATTTGGCTTCATCCTCATGACACGCAGTGCATGAGGATGAAGCGTATCTCGAATTGCCATAAAAAGGTAAGGCTTTGACCATCAGTTCCCTTGGTCTCATTGGAAGTAGTTCACTCGAACCATCGAATCTGAAAAGTCGGGTTTGGTACCGGATGAACACAGTCAATACAAGACAAACGCAGGTACCGAACAAGCATAGGTACCGGATGAATGCAGGTACCAGACTAGCACAGGTACTAGATGAACGCAGGAAAACAAGTACCAGATGAACGTCGGTACCGAATGAGTAGGAACACGGCTATTGAATGAGCAGCATTGGTACTAGATGGATAATACTGGTGCCAGATGAGCAAGAACAAGGTCTTAAAATCTATTTGAGACATTCCAAATAATTAAAGAGTATAAAGAATCAATTATTTCATTTCTACTAACAAGAAATCATAAAAATCAAGCTTTGAATATAAATTACCTCATATATAGATAAGGACGCTAAACGTTATGTTCTTGAAGAAGATAGGCAAGTGGTGAATAGGTTTGGGGTAAAGTTGGTCAAAAATAGAGGACAATATAGAGTATTATAGGCATAAAAAAGGAGATCCAACACTTTTACTGCTTCTTTCTTTCCATCTTCAATAAGAGATTTATCCAATGCTTCATCTTCAGGAGAGATATGCTTTGCTCTTCATATCTACCCTCCAAAGGGTTGTGAATCAGATGGAATCTTCATGCGGCCTTGATCTTTGGTCTTTTGTTGTAATCTAGTGTTCCTTCGTCTTCTCGTCTGATGATCATATTATCTTTTCAACTCCATATGTGTCTTCTAGCATATCCTCCTTCTCCATCTCCTTATTCATCATCTTCCCATAGCATGATAGAGTTCCTACATTTGAAATGCACTCATGACAAGACGACATCAGTCTGATAAACCCCTATCTAAGATGTTGCATGATGATCCACTGAATGAGTCAGAACCGAGTAGCAGGCTGAGGGAGAAGCTCAGTGACTATGCAATTATGTAACTCAGGCAGTCAAGGTTCAGGCTTGAGCCTTAGGACTATGCAATGCGCAGTTCAAGCTTGGACCAAGAAAAAAATATTACGCAATTGGGGATCTCAGGGAGCTAGGCTGAGGGCTTGAACACTAAATTCTCCCATTATGCAGTTCTGGAAGACAGAGGAGCCCAGGTGATTGTGCAGTTCAAGAGTTCATGGTTTGGGCTTGAACTCAAAGACTGCACAATGCGTAGTTGGGGCCAGGGTGGAGGGTTGGATTGCACAACTCTGGGGGCCAAGGTTTGGGCTTGAGCATTGGAATTTCGCAGCGCATAGTCTTGGGAGGAAAGAATTGTGCATTGTGCAGTGTCAAGGGACAAGGTTGCAGCTTGAGGGTTGGAACTACACAATGCTTAGTTGAGTAAGGTTGGATGAGGCTAGATTTGTTACATTTCAATTTGTCACCATCTGTAGTGCCCACTCTAGTTTCCTGACCCTAATACGACATTATCTTAGACACTTTATTCTTCGAGGACCTCAGATTGAGGATCTGGAACCATGACACTATTATTAGCGATTGAGACATTCATGATTGTGATGTTTATGAATGCTTTCCATTGATATTATGGTAGCATGAATGGTTATGTATCTTATCTATCAGTATTCTGATGATTGTCATATTAAATAGTTAAGTTGGTCTCTATTTGAAATTATGATGAGGGTAGTAAAGAATATGTATGCGCTCTACTAAAAGCATAATGAGGATAAATTTTATGGATAGGTATATTTCGACGATGTTACGATGTTGATAGCTTAATGAATATGTATGTTTCCATTGATGATTATTGATGATAGCCATGAGGGAGGTGTCCCCTATGTTACCTACTTCCTTTAGTTCAGACTTACAATGGACAATGATGTGAATGACCAGGAATTGTTAATGATGCTATTATGATAATTGACTAACATTGAGAAACCTTGTTACTGATGATTATTGAGTATGGCAGGAAACCATCAGAGGCACTCGCATATGACATGTCGATGACACCTGGTTTGATGAAAATTTATATTACTTTATCTTTGAAAGTCTAAGTCGATCTTGGAATCTGCATATATGTTTAACTATATTCTGATGATATATTAATGGTTGCAGGCACAGATTAGTTGCTTGACCGAATGACTCACATATGGGTGATGGGGTTGTACAAGTGGATGGAACTACATGGGAGGGGTGGGACAGAGTCCCTGATCTCACCCACTAGCACTCCCGCCGTGACTTGGGCTGGAAGGGTTGAAGCACCTTCGCCTTGAAGATCACGATGCCATGAGGGTAGGTTCCAAAGTTGGTTCGCTCATGAGGACTTTATCGGGGGGCGCGCATCAAGGCGGATTCCTTGATCCCCGACACCATTAGTCTCACTATAGCAGGCAACATAAGAGATGATAGTGGTCTATGACGTTGCATTATACTTTCCCCTCGTAATCACTGGATGCTTGAAGGGCAAGTGGTGTGGCACCCTTGGAACTTCAGGGTAATTTCTTGAAGGGCACGACCAACTTGGCACCCTTGGCATCACAAATAAACTATTAGGTGTGGCACCCTTGGAACTTCTAGGGAAGTTCTTGAAGGGCACAACCAGACTGGCACCCTTGACATCACAAATAAACTATTAGGTGTGGCACCCTTGGAACTTCTAGGGAAGTTCTTGAAGGGCACAACCAAAGTTGGCATCCTTGGAATCATTAAAAATAAATAATAATAAATAAATATAAGCAAGGAATGAAAACTAGGTAAATTTACATCAAGGGTAAATGATGATTAGAAACCAATGCAATTAAATAAAAAATAAAACTTGGAATAAGGAAGATCATAGGAAGAATTAAAATAGAGTACCTTAAAAACTCTACCCTTCCCATTTTAGAAAATACTAGGAAGATTAGGTGGTTTAATTAGGAAAAAAGGTGAAAGACAAACATAATGGTAAGGATAAAGATTAATCCTAAACTAATTTAAATCTAATTAAGAAAAGGGGAAGGTGAATTAAAATGAGAATAATAAATTAAATTTAGAGAAATGTAGAGAAGCTCCATGTGTCAACAACCAGCATAAGAATATCCATCTAGGAGATAACCTGAGTTAAATTAGGGAGTAGATTGGGGATAAAATCTTGACTCATTAATTGACTTCAAGTAATGAACACAAATTAAGGAATAAAAGGGGGGAATAAAGAGACAACTAGGAGAAGAAATAGGAATCTTGTTGAGGTGAGGAAAATATTAGTTTTAAATAAAAATTTAAGTAAATAATTTTGGGAGACCCTTGATATGAGAATGACACATGGGTGGGTGAATAATCAAGCTATTGAATTATAAAAAAAAAAAAAAAAAAATTAATTATGCATGACATGACAAGTGTCACCTATGAGGACTCCTATAAAAGAAGGGGCAAGCCATAGAAGAAGGGACTTTTTGGGGAACCCTATTGTTGGATGGATGAGATGTTGTGAGAGCAGTGATTACGAAGCTATAGTGAATTTGGTGAGGTAGAGGATTTAGAGAGGGGACTCTTGAGCCAAGGTGTGCTCTTCTCTACTAGCTAGTGCTTGTCTCCATTGTACAACCCCATTGCAGCTCGAGGGTCCGCGGGGAAGAAGAGTACCCAAGGAGTAGGCTGGGAGGTTAACCGGTGAGCCTTCGCATTCGGATCAAGTGCGTCATCATTCACTCGCAGATGTGACCAGCTACAAGGGAATACCAGCAACAACAGAGCAAGCGGAGTCTCGCCTTCTGGTGAATGGTACATATGTATTTCATTATTATTGATCTTAGTTAAAGGTATGAAAATGTTATGGTATGTTTCCTGAAATGAGTGGCAGGAATATGTATGCTAAATAAATTTGAATTTCAATGCGTTTCTCTCTGGTTGTCATTGTTGTTTAAAAAAAAAATGTATACAATCTGGGTATGGTCCTACAGTCTAGATATGGTACTCACACTTGGTATCAGAGCAAGATTAGGCAGAAAACTTTGTTGTCCTGGCAGTGTCTTTTTTTTATGCTAGTGTACACTTCCAACACTAGGAGGAAAACCAAGCACCAAACTATTCAAGTTAATAACCTTCAATGTTCAAAAATGGTAGTTGACAAAGACGAGCATTAGTAAAAAAAATAGGCTGCATCCATCATGCACTACAACCCCTGTTACACATGCATGGACAGTACAAAATATTGTTTCAATAATTGGAACACTGCCAGTCATTAAAACTGCAGCCTAATATGGGAAACATTTATGTATTATATAAGTTGTGATACCACACCCAAGTTGAAATCCATCAAATGCATTATGCAATCCGTCAATCCAATAGCTCGAGATTCTATTCCATCTTTGAAGCGATCACTTTATACAATTTATGTGATTACCACAAATCAATCAATTAGAATTGCATTTGCAATAATGGCTCTGCACCATTAGATAACAAGACTTCTGATTCGTCTAAACCCAGTCGCTATGTTAAGTTCTCTACTGGAATTTTAAGATATCACAAAAATCAAACGACAATGATCTTGGTAAGCCAGATGCTTATATTCATTGATTGACTTGGACTGCAAAAGGGATAATTGTCATTGCATGAAACACATAAACAAATAAAAAAAAAACAAAAAAACAAATTTGTATTGCAAATCATTTTAAAATATATATAGTTACCTTCAAATCTATACCAAACAATCCATACTAACTCTATCTTAAAAACTATATGGACTGCAAATTAAAAAGCAACTTCAAGTGTCAAAGAAATAACATTTCCTCGAATTCTCATTGAAAAGCTAATGTCTAGCCTCAAATTGTCACCAAAAAAAAAAAAAACAAAAAAGTTAGTATCTAGGTTTTCAATTGCTCTTAACCTTAGTGTCTTCTAAGATTCTAATAGCTCTAATACCATTACGAAAATTGAAAAAAAAAAAAAAAATAACGGAAAAATGAAAAAAAACGGGGAGAAACAAAGGTGAATGAATAACACCTCCAAGTGAGATCGTATTTATTTAACTCATGTACGTTTTCTTCTAAGTAAAGGAAAAGCTCCAAGAGAGATTGCATTTAACTTATGTGTTTGTTCTTATAGAGGATAGGAAAGACTCCAAAAAAGATTGTATAACTCATGAGTGTCTTCTTATAAAATACAAGAAGTAGCTATACGTTTGAAATTGCTGAAGTAATTCAAGAATGGTGTTGAAGGTATGAATAATGGAATTTTTGAGATGAGACTATTAATGTGCTTGTGAAGGAATCTGTATTTTATGTTACATTTTGCAAATTGAGAATATAGGAAGAACATGCACGTGCTTCTTTTGAAATGATCAGTGTCAGCATGGACTTGTGTAGTAAGTAAGAGGTGTAATGCGATGATAATTCAGTTAGTTGTAAATTCAAAGCAATTAGTTTGTGTCGACCTTGATATCATGTTCCTGGATATATGACAGTCTAATAAGTTTTAATCTAGTGGAAACTAAGGCATGTTATTCTCTTCATTGGTGCTTTGTTAATTGCATTTTTGTGCTAGTAAATCCACATATTGACATTTTACTTAAACTATGTGCTTAAATAAATAAATAAATAAAAATCAGAGATAACTGTTACCAGAAGGTTGGCAAGAGTTTCAGGAAGGGTTCCTAAGTTTATGTGTCGTCGTTTCTCCTTTATGTTCTAAGGACTTCGGGACGAAGTCCATTGTTAAGAGGGGGTGTATGTAGTGCCCACTCTAGTTTCCTGACCCTAATATGACATTATCTTAGACACTTTATTCTTCGAGGACCTCAGATTGAGGATCTGGACCCATGACACTATTATTAGCGATTGAGACATTCATGATTGTGATGTTTATGAATGCTTTCCATTGATATTATGGTAGCATGAATGGTTATGTATCTTATCTATCAGTATTCTGATGATTGCCATATTAAATAGTTAAGTTGGTCTCTATTTGAAATTATGATGAGGGTAGTAAAGAATATGTATGCGCTCTACTAAAAGCATAATGAGGATAAATTTTATGGATAGGTATATTTCGACGATGTTACGATGTTGATAGCTTAATGAATATGTATGTTTCCATTGATGATTATTGATGATAGCCATGAGGGAGGTGTCCCCTATGTTACCTACTTCCTTTAGTTCAGACTTACAATGGACAATGATGTGAATGACCAGGAATTGTTAATGATGCTATTATGATAATTGACTAACATTGAGAAACCTTGTTACTAATGATTATTGAGTATGGCAGGAAACCATCAGAGGCACTCGCATATGACATGTCGATGACACCTAGTTTGATGAAAATTTATATTACTTTATCTTTGAAAGTCTAAGTCGATCTTGGAATCTGCATATATGTTTAACTATATTCTGATGATATATTAATGGTTGCAGGCACAGATTAGTTGCTTGACCGAATGACTCACATATGGGTGATGGGGTTGTACAAGTGGATGGAACTACATGGGAGGGGTGGGACAGAGTCCCTGATCTCACCCACTAGCACTCCCGCCGTGACTTGGGCTGGAAGGGTTGAAGCACCTTCGCCTTGAAGATCACGATGCCATGAGGGCAGGTTCCAAAGTTCGTTCGCTCATGAAGACTTTATCGGGGGGCACGCATCAAGGCGGATTCCTTGATCCCCGACACCATTAGTCTCACTATAGCAGGCAACATAAGAGATGATAGTGATCTATGACGTTGCATTATACTTTCCCCTCGTAATCACTGGATGCTTGAAGGGCAAGTGGTGTGGCACCCTTGGAACTTCAGGGGAATTTCTTGAAGGGCACGACCAACTTGGCACCCTTGGAACTTCTAGGGAAGTTCTTGAAGGGCACAACCAAAGTTGGCATCCTTGGAATCATTAAAAATAAATAATAATAAATAAATATAAGCAAGGAATGAAAACTAGGTAAATTTACATCAAGGATAAATGATGATTAGAAACCAATGCAATTAAATAAAAAATAAAACTTGGAATAAGGAGGATCATAGGAAGAATTAAAATAGAGTACCTTAAAAACTCTACCCTTCCCATTTTGGAAAATACTAGGAAGATTAGGTGGTTTAATTAGGAAAAAAGGTGAAAGACAAACATAATGGTAAGGATAAAGATTAATCCTAAACTAATTTAAATCTAATTAAGAAAAGGGGAAGGTGAATTAAAATGAGAATAATAAATTAAATTTAGAGAAATGTAGAGAAGCTCCATGTGTCAACAATCAGCATAAGAATATCCATCTAGGAGATAACCTGAGTTAAATTAGGGAGTAGATTGGGGATAAAATCTTGACTCATTAATTGACTTCAAGTAATGAACACAAATTAAGGAATAAAAGGGGGGAATAAAGAGACAACTAGGAGAAGAAATAGGAATCTTGTTGAGGTGAGGAAAATATTAGTTTTAAATAAAAATTTAAGTAAATAATTTTGGGAGACCCTTGATATGAGAATGACACATGGGTGGGTGAATAATCAAGCTATTGAATTATAAAATAAAAAAAAAAAAAATTAATTATGCATGACATGACAAGTGTCACCTATGAGGACTCCTATAAAAGAAGGGGCAAGCCATAGAAGAAGGGACTTTTTGGGGAACCCTATTGTTGGATGGATGAGATGTTGTGAGAGCAGTGATTACGAAGCTATAGTGAGTTTGGTGAGGTAGAGGATTTAGAGAGAGGACTCTTGAGCCAAGGTGTGCTCTCCTCTACTAGCTAGTGCTTGTCTCCATTGTACAACCCCATTGCAGCTCGAGGGTCCGCGGGGAAGAAGAGTACCCAAGGAGTAGGCTGGGAGGTTAACCGGTGAGTCTTCGCATTCGGATCAAGTGCGTCATCATTCACTCACGGATGTGACCAGCTACAAGGGAATACCAGCAACAGCAGAGCAAGCGGAGTCTCGTCTTCTGGTGAACGGTACATATGTATTTCATTATTATTGATCTTAGTTAAAGGTATGAAAATGTTATGGTATGTTTCCTGAAATGAGTGGCAGGAATATGTATGCTAAATAAATTTGAATTTCAATGCGTTTCTCTCTGGTTGTCATTGCTGTTTAAAAAAAAAAAAAAAAAAAATGTATACAGTCTGGGTATGGTCCTACAGTCTAGATATGGTACTCACACCATCACACTTGATCAATTTATGTGTCTTTTTACCATCCATGAACATGTTTGATTGAACTCCCTTAGAAGTCAAACAACCAAAAATATCTTGAAGAAGATGAGAAATTTGGGAATAATAGTTGTCACACCTTGTCAAGTTTCACCTACACTGATTTTCCTAGCTTTTCTCGCGCATTCGCTGGAATTAACTCTGAGAACAGTGCAGAGGTGCGCTCTGTCTGCCACTATAAACCCGTGCAAGTGAATTCTAGAAAGTAAAAATAGAAAGTACATTCTAGAAACATAGTTAGTTGAATATTTCCCAACTGAAAGCTTCCAAGTGATGACTATTTGAATTATAACCCTCAGATGATGCATATTAATCCCTTTCCTCATGGAAACCCAATCCCTAAATTAGGGGATCTCACCCTCCTCTTTTGGATCTGAAACTTCTTCCTCTTGGCTTATAAAATGACTAGAGGATAGGGGGTTAGAGGAGGTGAGAACTCAGAGAAGATAAAATTACGCTGCTAGTTTGAGATTGGAAATTTTGTCATTTAAGGAGATTGAAGGCATTTGGGAGGAACCTCACGACATCAAGGCGAAGTTTGTAAGGCTCCTATTTATCTTTGATTAACACAAATGGACACTTTCTCCTATTGATTTGTCTTATTGGAACGATGAATGGTTTATAATTGTTTACAATGTTTATTAAGGAAAATTCAATTCCTAATCTCCTTGATCATTAGGTTAAGTTTTGTTTGGATTATTATATCGCATATGCTTTTGATCATTTTATGGTTTATGGTTGCAGGTCTTTTCAAGCATTGAGGAGTTGCGTCAAGTCACAACCAGAGATCTTCATCAAGCAGTTCGTGAAATAGGTAAGAGGCTCATCCATTAGCTTTAATTCTTATAATTCAAACAAGTCAAACTTAGGGAAAGAGTCGATTCAATTGTCTAGCTTGTTTCTAGTTTCTATCAAGGATCTAGGGAGATCACTCTTGTCTGCAAGTGGGATTTGTCCGATGTAACAAACTGGAAACTCCACTTGGGAACGTCTCTGTTCTTTTACTTTTCCTTAGTTTTGCTTTCTAATCCTTCTTATTTATCTCGACCTGAGTCTTTATGAACTAATGACCTTTCAGATCTGTGTGGTTGATTTCTTGAATTTTTATTTTTTCTTGGGTTTATGAGATTTGTGTTGTTTTCGTTCACCAATAGAGCATAGTTCTGCACCAATTTTTCCTTAGCAACCGGACACATGCACTTTGTTTTGTATTGCTGACCTGCGCAGGCCTTAGGAATTTTTGAAAATTTGGCTTTTGCTTCAACCCATACCTGAGTTTGATTTTTTGGAAGTGTCATTATCTTTGTTTGGATTGTCTTATGTCTCTTCTAAACTCGTTTGAGTGCTTTGTTAATATTTTTTGAGAATTAGGTCTCTTTGAAGAAACTGGTTAGGGTTTTGCCTGGTTGGTTTGTCGATTGATCAAAACAAGATAGGTTGTCCTTCTGCTTGTGATATCCTTATTTTGTTCTATCAAATACACCAGTTGACCTTAATTTTTTGCTTATTTGTGATCAAACTCATATTGAATTGCAAATTAGGGTTTCTTGAGATCTAGTGCTTTTGTGAAGAAATTGTTGCTTTCAATTTTGGGAATTTCTCACAATTACACTGTTGTTATCATTAAATCAAAGCATTCATAGGGAAAATGTATTTTTCCTCCAACTCTCTTGATTGATTTATGTGTGCTTGAAAGTTTTGAGTGATAAATGATAAAGAGTATTTTTGGTTTATTTGATATTTAGGGAAATCTGGAACTTGGTTTATTTTTTGCGTTTTCATTGCATTAAGATGGAATTGGTTGTTTTAGGAAAGTTGGAAAAGTTGTGAGTTTTGCATTTCATTTCGGAAAAATCAAAGAAACTCTTTCTTTCCTCTAAATAGAATTTCATCGAATTTGAAAGTTGCAAATTGCATTTTTGAGTGCATTAAGATTTTGAGTCATGTCATAACATCATGAGTTTCACCTTCATTACCTATTGAGTAAAGAACAACTTAATAATACAATGTTAATTAAAGTTCATCTAGAATTTTACATTTTTTAGGGCTCTTGCCACTTACAGGAGCTTAAGTGTAGGGCTTTGAAATAAGGAAGGAAGTAAACTTTCCAAAGCTACAAACAAATAATAGAATCTTGAGTTAGGGAGAGAAAATCCAATTATTTCAGTTTTACTCTAGGAAGCTCTTCTTGTACATGAGTTAAGCACGAGATCATGTCGAATCTGGTGAAGTGACCATACCCGCGTCATCAGCCTAGATATAGTGATGTTCATGTATTACAACAATACCGAAATGTACTTGGGGTTACTTGGAAGTAAACCTCCAATTGATCTTGTGGAGGAGCCTTCAAGCGGATTGCGCTTGTTACTCTACCCTTGCATGTACATCCTATCTACGATTGTCCCCCCAGGTAAAATCGTTGTATTTGGTAAACTTAGTGACTATAATCCTAGGGCTCTACCTAAGGTGACGATAGAGGGAAGGTCATGTTGTACCTAGAACAGACATTGACTAGACTCACTTGGACTTTAATCTTTGCTCGAGATGGTTTATAGCAAAGTTACTTGCACAAGATTATTTCATTAAACAGGTTGTCAGGGTAACTGTTTCCAAATGTTCATTTCTTAAAATCTTTTCACCTTGATCATTGTGACGTTAGATTTCATCACCAACTAATAATTATTGATATATGTGAAGAGTTAGTTTGTATGGTCTGAACTCCTAGATTTTTAGCGTGTGTTACTTTCTGTGTTGTTTTTACTTTTTAGAGACTTTAGGTGTAATTTAGATATTGTGTGAGTTATTAATTGAAATTTTTTCATTGTGGTGGAATTACCAAGACAATCACATAGGATACTCAGTGACCCCCCTGAGTATACACCAATTCAGTTAGAAAAGATAGAAGTCAAAAAGTCTAAATCATCGGCATCCGGAACTGCAACAAAAACTGAAACTTCTACTATTATAGACTTTAATTTAAAAGGAACTTAAGTTAATCAACCAGAAACATCTACTATCTTAGGCCTTGAAGTGACAGAAACTGAACTTGATCAAACTCAGAAATTAGTATCACACTCAGGAGGAACTGATTTACAAATTACTAAACTCATTCAAACTAAATCAGATACAGGAGACGTTTCATATACAAATCCCATTTCTGAACCAGATATTGATGAAGCTGAGTCTGATATTTCTGAACCTAAATCTTATAAACTTGCTATAACACATGTTTTGGATCCTCCACATTCACCGTGTGTGAAACTCATTATTACCGATAGTCTCCCTCCTGGTCTCATTAGCATCGAAGAAATTGTTTCAGACGAAGAGGAAGAACCAATAGTTTCTACCAGTGAACCAACAAATATTTCAGATCTTTTGTTTAGATCTCTTCACCCTGACCCTTGGTATTTCACACCCTTGAACTTTTTAGGACAAAGGATTCCATGATAAATGACTCCTTACTCTATTGTACCAAGTTTTCACTGGTCTATAATGGCTTCTGGAAGTACCTCATCAGACACATCCATGTTTTTTACTTCTCCAGAGTCAACATTATATGGTAGTTTTCTACTTCCTAGATATCACTCTCTTGTTGGAGATTATTCAGAAGCTTCTTCCTCAAATCAATCTTCAAACATGTCAACTAGTGTAATTAATCCTACTAATGAAGCTTTAACATTTGAACAATTTATTAATATGATTTCCAATAATGTTGGTAATCCTCAAATCAACATAACAGGTGGTTATTACCCGCCCGGGGGGAACCATCGTATCCTCCACCTAGAGGACAACCTTTAGATGGATCCTACCCTACAGCTGCGAGGCAACCCCCTACCAGAAATTATCTTAATTATGCTCGAATGCCTCAAATCGGTTTTGGTCAACTTGTTATGCCTCAACCCGCCATTGGAATGCCTTACCCTGGAATGAATACAATTCGGAACCCTTCCTTAAATCAACAGTCAATTCCAGTTGGTTCTCAAGTAACCATGTATCAACATGTTCAACCTATTGGACAACCTACACAACAATTACCTTTTCAAGGTATGCCTTTTCAAGTCCAACCAACTTCCCAGGTTAATCCATTGACACCTACCCAACAACCACTCCAGCATCATGTCCCGAGTACTCCTCAAACATTGGTTCAGTCTGTTGTACCAACAACTATTCAGAATCCAGGTTCAGGTTCACCTCAAACTCCCATTCCAGGATTATCGCAAGTAACTGTCCCACTTACATCACAAGTAATGGTGCAACCACTTGTTCAATCTATCCCTCAGGTATCTGGTGTTCAATCTATTCCTACAATTCCATCCATACCCCAAATACCTGTCGTACAGCCTAATTTTCCATATATGCAAGTGTCGTTTCAAGGGAAACCTTTACAAGGTCAACCCCAGAGTCAGTTTGTTCAAGGTCCACCTTTTCAAACTCAATTTCTCCAAGGTCAACCTTTGCAAAATCAACCCTTTCAAGGACAATTCATTCAATGTCAAATAGGTCAGAGTCCTTTGTTTTAGAATCAACCGTACCTAGGTCATACGTTTCAAGTACCTATGAAACCGCAATACGGTATGGCTCATCCTGGATAACCAGGAGGTATGCAAATTCCAACTACCTAGGCTATTCTAGGATATCTTGGGTATCCTCTTCCCGGTATAGGACTCATCCCTCAGGGTTATCAGTGTACACCTCAGGATCCTAACCGCCAATTTCCATTCATTGCAACTTTGGATTTGCTTGATCTCTCTCGATTAACTAATGATCCTCTTCTTTATTTACCGTTTTGGCTAGCCATTCCTACTAAGTTTCCCAGTGACATCCTAAGTTTGAAGGTAAGTCGGGCAAAGACCCATCAAACCATGTTATGACCTATCATCTTTGGTGCGTGTCCAACTCATTAATCGATGATTCTATTAGATTACGACTTTTTCAACGAACCTTAACTGGTTCAGCAGCCAAATGGTATGTAGAATTGTCGCGAGCTTCCTTTAGTACATTTAACGCTCTTGCTACAACTTTTTTGACCCATTTTCAATAGCCCATTCGATATGATAATGGAACTAAACTTTTAACCTCTTTAAAACAGTCAACGTCAACCCATATCTTAGATCACATTCATGAATGGAAACGAAGACGTCATTTGGTTAAAGTTTACATTCCAGACTATATTTTGGCCGAATGGTTCATAAAATCTCTTTTACCAGTAATAATTGAAGATGTTTCCAAAGGAGGTGTTGTAACTGAGGAGCAAGTAATTGCTCGTGCTCTATCTTGATCTTGTTTATAGTCAGTCCAGTACTTTGTACGAAAACATCCCAGATTTACCCCGCACTAGTCAAACTAATCCAGCCCTTAAAGGATCACATGTTGTTGATGCTATGATTGGTTCTGTGAGCCAAAAATCTAAGAATAAAAATATTTCTAAGAAAACTCGGATTTTGGCTCTATCTGATTCACCTGAACAAGATCCTTCTCCTAAAATTACTTCGGATATTAACGCCATAGAATCACTACCGTCAAAGTTAAGCAATCCAGAAATAAGAAAAATGGAAAAGGGAAAGCTAAACAAGACACTCATTCTAAGGAGAAATCGAACAAGAACGAATCGTCTGATGAAAAGAAGAAACCTCGTTATCCTTGCCTAATTTGTGATGAAGATCATTACACTAAAGAGTAACCACATCATGCCAAAGTTTCTAAATTTATCAAAGGTTCACCCACTTCTGTTGTTTTGAAGGACCCCTTTCCTCCTCAAGACAACAAAATGGTTTCTCATGACCAATCCTCCTCATCCACATCGGCAGATATCATGATGATGTCTTCCAAAGTTATGGTAGCAACAAGATCCAAATATTATGCATCAAAGAGTCATGTTGAAGATGGAGATGACTCCAGTCCAGCTGGTCAAACTTCCACATCTACTCCTCCTTCTTCTGAACCATTACATATTGAAAAAAAAAACCTTGATATGATAATTCATCTGCCTCCTAAGGGTATGCTTCGAAAGTCAGCCTTTAACCCTCATGCTAGGGTTGCTCAGAACTATAACATCGTCAAAGATTTGGCTATGTCACCTTCGGCAATGTCGGCTCTTAAAGTGCTGTAGACTTTTCCAACACAAAGGAAGTTATTATTATCAACCATTGGAGCAGTAGATCCTCATGACTCTAATTTGATTGTTTTCGATCTTGAGAATCATGTCCCATGTCTCCCACACCAACTGGCTATACCAGTCCATATCAAAACTCAACAAGTTTTTCGAACAGCGAGTGACGAAGGAGCATCGACATGTATTATGTCCATTTCCTATTGGAGAGCTTTAGGTTCTCCGACAATCAATCAATCTCCCACAACTTTTAAATCCTTTGATGGAAGAGGTTTTCGTCCTTATGGTATTTTAAATGATTTACCAATCGAATTAGAGGGTAAAACAATTATAATCAAAGTTGAGGTTGTTGATGCTCAACTTGACTAAAACCTTTTGCTTGATCAGAGATGGACTTATGCCATGGTGGCAGTAGTCTCGTCATATTTTAGGATGATCATGTTTCTTCACAAAGGAATAACTATGAAGGTAGACCAATTGTCCTACTATACCTCAGATCCTAATTCCATTGGTAGTGTGCCTTTTGTTGGAAAATCAACGACTCCGTATGAAGAAGTTTGTGTTGGTCTTCTCAAAGACTCGTCTTTGATGGGAAATTTCGCATTCCCTCCACCCAATTTCCCTCATAATGATGCCTAGATTAACATGATTACATTAAGTACTTTTGAATCAGGAGATCCCGTGAAAGTACCTTCAAAATAAGAATTAGTCTTATTAGAACGAGATGCATCGCAGCCCTTTTGAGTTGGGTTATGAGGCAATTCAGTGCTTTTCCAACTTATCAACATCTTAAAACAATCGAATGAATACGATGATTGATGAATATTCTCATTTGTCGCGTTTGCAACCAATCTCTATGTCTGATCCTTTTAACACAGATTTTTTAATTGATGAAAGGATTATGGAAGTTATGACCTTGGATGAAATGCCATGGGATGATACTCATCATCGTTCAACCTTCTTGTCATCTTCTGACAAAATTGAGAATAATTTATCATCTATGTTTTCATCTAAGACTCTTAATGATCCTCAATATCCAATATCTACCCTTTCTTCCGATTCTGAACAGAATTTAGGGAACATATTGGCAACGATACACATAGACATCTCAGTGAAATCAGGGATAAATGAAAATATTCATATAAGAGCTTCTTGTTCTTTAGAAGAGATTCAAACTTATAAAGCCTTATTTCAGGAATTTCGCGACATCTTTACCTAGTCATATGAAGAAATGTTAGGAATCGACCCTAGCATAGTTGTACATGAGATAAAAACTTATTTGGATGCTAAGCATGTTAGACAATGATTACGTCCTATACATCCACGAAAAGTTGTCGCTATCAAAACTGAGGTTGAAAAATTGTTGAAAGCAAGATTCATTTACCCCGTTCCTTTGACTGATTTGGTATCAAACATTGTACCTGTTAATAAAAAAAGGAACTATTCGAGTATGTGTTGATTACAAAGATATCAATAAAGCTTGTCCCAAGGACAATTATCCAACTCCGTATATCGACCAGATTGTTGATGACTGTGTTGGGAATGAAATTTTTTCATTCATGGATGGATTTTCCGGCTACAATCAGATAAACATACTCCCTGTTGATCAGTACAAAACCACGTTTATATGCCCATGGGGGACTTTTGCTTATCGCAAACTCCCATTTGGCCTGAAAAATGTTGGCACAACTTTTCAGTGAGCAATGTCTTATGCATTCCATGATATCAAGCATATTGTTCAGCCTTATTTGGATGACCTGCCAGCTCATTCAATGAAAAGGAAAGATCACCCATTGCACTTAAAAGCAATTTTCATTAGGTGCAGGCATTACAATATTCGCTTGAATCCGCACAAATGTGTTTTTTGTGTACAATCGGGTCAGCTTCTAGGTTTCATCATTTCGAAAGAGGGAATTCGTGTTGACCCCCTTAAGGTAGAGGAAATTTTGAATTTGCCTACTCCTTCTAGCCTTCCACAACTCTAGATTTTGTAAGGGAAAGCAAACTTTTTGCGTAGATTCATCCACAATTATGCCAAACTAACCCAAGGTTTTACTCAACTGTTGAAAAAGGGCATTCCATTTTTTTGGGATGAGCTTGTCGATAAAGCTTTTGATGCATTAAAACATGCACTGACCAATGCATCGTTACTGCATCCACCTGATTATCATCGAGATTACTTTTTGTACCTAGCTACGTCTGATGCCACTATTGGCATGGTGTTAGTCCAAGAGGATGATTCTAGCAGCGAACATGTGATTTATTATTTGAGTAGAAATCTCACTAAAATTGAGATTAAATACGCACATGTGGAGAAGCTAGCCTTGGCATCTGTTCAAATTGTTCAACGATTCCATCACTGTATACTTCTCTGAAAATTAATTGTCATTTCAGATTGCAACCCTATAATGTATATTCTTACTAAACAATTTCTAGGGGTCAAATACTCCAAATGGATAGTTATATTACAAGAGTTTGATTTAGAATTTGAAAGATCTAAATCAAAGAAATCTTTGGTTTTCGTCGAACTATTGTGTGACTTTCCTCATACTGATATAGAAACTGTAGCAGAAGATTCCTTTGTTGATGAATCTCTCTTTCTTATTAGTATGTCAAATCCATGGTATGGAGATATCATTATATATCTCCAAACCCAAACTTTTAGGCCCGAGTTATCTAAAACTGATCGTCGTCGAATCCGATACCAATCCCAACAATACAATATTGTTGGTGACACTCTTTACCGTCGCAGTACCGATTCTATCTTTCGGCATTGTTTGACTCTCCAAGAGGCCAAAAAAACATTAAATGACTGTCATTCTGGAGCATGTGGCAGTCATATGTCTGGGTATGCTACTGCCCAAAAGATATTATGTGTCGGTTATTTTTGGCCTTCAATGTTTAAAGATTGCATTATTGCAATCCGCAAATTCCATAATTGCCAAATCTACGATCGCAAAATGCGAGCACCTCCAGCTCCTCTTCACCCTATCATAGTTTTCGGTCCTTTTTCCAAATGGGGCATCGATTTCATCACCTGTAACCCTCACTCGATCAAGGGGCATGGGTATATTATCCTTACAGTCAATTACTTTACGAAATGGGCCAAGGCAATGCCTACATATAAAGACAACGGTGAAACTGCAGCAATTTTCATTTTCAATCATGTGATTGCTCGGTTTGGTGTCCCGCAAGCTATTGTTACGGACCATGGTAGTCATTTTCGTAACTTTATGATGGTTGAACTATCATCACAGCTCGACCTATGCCATGATAGATCTACTCCTTACTATCCACAAGCTAATGGTCAAGTTGAAGTCGTCAATAAAGTTTTAACCAATATGATTAAATGGATAGTTGGTATTCATAAAAGAAATTGGCATTCCATTCTCTTTTCAGCATTGTGGGCTTACTGTACTACTGCGAAAAGATCGACATGTTTTACTCCTTTCCAACTTATTTATGGTTTGGACGCAGTATTATCCATTAAATGTGAAATCCCATCTCTAAAACTAGTTATCGAATGACTGCATGTTATCTCTGTAGACGAAGAACATTTTGTACATTTAGCATGTTTAGATGAAAATCGTTGTGATGTCACATTGGCTAGCAAATCTCACAAAAAACGAGTCAAAGCTCAATTCGATCAAAACGTCAATCCTCGTTCATATTCAGAAGGTGAACTAGTCTTGGTTTATGATCAAGATCATGACAAGTTAGGCGCAGGAAATTTCAAACCCATGTGGCATGGCCCTTACATCGTAAAACGCGTATTAGCTAAAGGAGCCTATGAGCTCGTTAATTATGATGATATTCCTTTAAGAAAGCCTAGAAATGGTTTTTACCTAAAGAAATATTATGCATAAAATTTTAGTGGAGATTTGTACATTATTTACCTTTTTTTAGGTATGTGTGATAATTAATGTTTTTTACATTTTCTATTACTTCTCCTACTTATCTTGTTTTGCACTTGATTTAAATATGTCGACATTCCCTCAGACTTACATTGGCTTTGCAGATGGCGCTAGTCGTAGTACTCAGAATTTATCTTCCGCAATCTGGGTTATCTATTCACCCAGTGATGAGCTAGTCTTTATTCATGGAATATGCCTCAGTCAAACAACAAATAACATTGCAGAATATAGTGCAGTCATTGAGTTATTATCTGATGCCATCACATTTGGTATTCGGCGTTTAATTGTTAGGTTAGATTCGCAGCTCATAGTATTACATTTAAACAATGTCTATGCAGTAAGAAGTCCAACAATGTTAAGAATGTTTTTACGGGTCCGTCTTTTGGAAAGGAAATTTGATTATATCGAATATCAACACATTCCAAGATATTTAAACACATTAATAGATGCATTGGCTAATCATGTGTTGAATAGACATTTGTAAATTAAAACAATATTCATTCATATTGATCAAGATAAATTGTAGGCAAAAGTAGTATTTTTTCATTAAAATAGAGTTTGCATAACCGTGTGTCTACAAAATATGTCATCCAAGGACATAAGGCCTCATGGCCTTTATTTTCCGAATATGTTGGCACCAAAAATTAAAAAAAAAAAAATGTGGTCCTAGAAACTAGAATAGCTAAGCATGATGATGCTCATGATAAAAAATAACAACACAAGAAACTCGACGCAGTAAACGTCTAAGTGGCCCTAGAACCCCAACTACATGTCTCTGATATCGGAGAGGAATGTCATCCATCCTAGTCTCTGGGATATCCAAAGTCAACCTCTCTAGGTTGTGTTCCAGCTCTGTCAAAATCTCTATTGCCTCTGGATTAGCTGTCGTAGCCATTGTAGGCTGCTCGCCTCATCTGTCAAATCGCCTCAGCCCTGCTGGTCGGTTCTGGTCCACATTTGTGCATTCATTTCGGATAATTAGCCTTTGAAGACAAAAAACACATAAAAATTTTAAAAATTGAAAACATGTCAAAATGAGAAATTCTCACCTAGGTCACCCCACTGAGCTCTAGCTGGAAGTGGGATATCGAGATCACCTCTATAATCCATACCGACATACGGGAAGTCCTTGATCGAAACGATCTTCTAGCCTAACCAGTTGAAAAAATCAGGAGTATACCTCACTACCGATCCATCGCCTCCTTGATGTGCCATCAGTGCAACCCACCTCATCATGCAGATCCCTAGGTTCCCCCTCATCTGTTAGAATCTGTTGTGGTCAGAGAACATGAATCCTCTCTAGGGTGAAAGCAATAAGAATGGCACCATAACCGAAGTTCTTTAGTTTCTCGTTCTTACATCTAATCAGTGGTCCCTTCATGTTTATAACAACTGCCTCGCACCAATTGAACATTGTGGATTCCCAACATTCCACGGCAGTCTACATATGTGCCCGTGTGGCTAAATGAAGGGCAGCGCTGCCACACAACTTGCTAATGATGAAATTAATGGTCCTTAGGGGCAAGAGCTCGATGCTTTGAATATCAATTCTACCATCCTTGGGTGGTGTACCTCTACAAAAGCGTTGTACATACCCATTTGTAGTATCTCCTCCTGTCCTTTGTCCAAACAATGAAATATCAGCGCCTCGATGAGAAAGCCTAGTCAAGAAATAAACATCATTGGAGTCAATGGTAACGTGACGATCTCCTATCACTAAAACATTATTCCTGGACATTCCAGGTTCTTACCATCCATGTCATCAGATCTACCTGAGCTTTCATCCCAAGAATGAGCCAGTATTTTAGGAGGCCACAAGTTCTTAGAGCCTACATGGTAGCTGGATCTGCCAAAGCTGCCAAATCATTAGCTTCGTGCTCTCTTTCCCTCCACTCCATTTTGAGCAATCAATTAACCTGAAATGACCATTTTAAAAAGATTAGAATCATTTTTAAGGTCGATCTCATATTTTTTGGGGTCCAAATCTTTCAAAAAATAAACCCTCACCACCTGTGTTATTGTTGTTTTACAGACAAGGCACAACTATGAGGATTTTTCTCGAAACTATTTGCGCTGGCCGCGATTTTCCATATGGAAAATTTTACCCGACTGCGCGGGCCCGATTGAAGGAAATCAGCGTAGGGTCGAGGGCGCATTTTTGACAAATCCTTGCCCCAAAAAATTAACTGAAAGCTTAAAATGGAAATTTGAACGGATGAAAAGCTAAGTTAGGGAGAGATCTTCTACCTGGAAGAAGCGGTTTTCGATTTCGTCCACTGATTAGCTCGAAATCATTCCTAGAAATCTGGTGGTAAAAAACTCCTTTCTCTGCTCTCAAATGGTAAAAATGCAAATGGTGAAAAATAATTTACTTTTTCCACTTTTATAGGGTTTTTGAGCTAAAAATAAATATTATTTTTATATTTAAAACCTTTTAGGAGGGAAAATTTTATATTTTTGAGCAGTTATAATGATTTATTGAGTTTAAATGTGCAGGATAGGTTACAAAGTGAGAATAAATCATTTTGACTATTTAGCAGACTTTTATCACTTTTCATGCTCTTAAAAAATTACGAAAAGCGAAAATCATAGAGTCCTCTTTTAAGCCCTTTTCAGACTCTTTAAAAATGAAAAGATTGTCGAGTACTTGTTTGTTCGAACTCGTAAAAGTAAATGAACAATCGTCCACTTAGTATAAGTTTACCCCTTTTACGGACTGAGTTAGGACTATTTACGAAAAAGGTATATGTTGATCAAACATGGTCAATAAAGTTATTTCTTGTATTATTTTATCCTTTTTCAGACCCGGGGAACTAAAACTTACGAAAAAACCTGATGGTGTCTCCTTATGCTTTTCTTCTGACTCTCTAAAACTAAAAAACACCGCGCTTTACTTTCTCTAGACTCGTTAAAATTTTACGGTAAAAGAACTGAACGAGTTTCCTTTTTGTCTTTTTCAAACTCTTTAAAAGAAAACGACATCGAGTTACTCCTTCACTGAACTTGTAAAAACTAAACAATATAGGACTCGTTAAGTATAATGGGACCGAACCATTCCTTCTTAGGGTTCGTTAAAAATACTTCGATGCACTCATCCGAAGGATGAGCTTACAATCCAAGCATATGTTATCCTCCTCAAGCTTGTAAAAAATAAAGAGGTACTTTCAAGTAATGGTGGGGGGGAATTGGGAAAAGGTGTCCATTTTATATTTTATTTCTAAAGATAGCATGTCGCTTTTGAGCACGACACTCTTTCTCATTCATATCCATGTTGGGAAATCCATTTGTCTTACAATTAATCGAACCTCATTGAAAGTCTCCATGGTTTTCGATATTATCATTAAGTTAAATTTTGCCAAGTCAAGTGTCGTGTTGTTATGTGTTCAAGAGAATCTCAACCTCAATTCAAGTTCATTTGCAAATTTTAGCGTCCAATCGCATCGCCCATCCTTGAGTCAGTGCTTGCAAACTATTTTGAAAACTTGAAATTGTGTTTCGTGTCGTAGGATCTCCTACAACGGGTTTTTTCCTATCGACTTTAGCTCATTATCTAGGAAGTTGATATAGAAACCTTCAGTACATTGAGGCTTGCATCCTTGAGTCAGTCCTTGCAAACTATTTTCAAAACTTGAAATTGTGTTTCGTGTGGTAGGATTTCCTACAACGGGTTGCTTCCTATCGACTTCAGCTCATTATCTAGAAATTTGATCTAGAAACCTTCAGTACATTGAGGCTTGCATGCCTTAATGGCAGCTTTCTCGCCTTCAATGATAGGTTTTCATCATTAACCTTCAATCAAACGATTCTATGAGTGTTCGACTTCAAATCACTTATTCGCACTTCATAGATTGTATTGGAAGTACCTTGAGAACCATTGTCATTATTGGTGGTTTCTCTTGCACTTGTTAATGGTTCACATCATTGACCGGTAATCAAGTGGTTTATGCCATGTTCGACTTCGAAACATTCACTCGCATGGTTAGATTCGTACTGTGGATCGAGAGATGGAGATCAAGACCCTGGATCTAGTTTCATCAATCTAGGTTGCGAGGAGATTTTATATTCATGATTATGTAGACCCATTTATGACAGATGGTTGCATCCATATTATGTCTACTATCTATATGATTTTGGTTTTTCCGTACTTGTTCATTGATTTCGCTTTACTCTAAGTATGGGAATGCCTACCTCAGTGATGATTATTGATATACATTTGCATTGTAATCCTTGAATGTTCCCTGCAGGTTTCCAACCATTGTCTCTGATCCGATCCTTGGAATGATAAAGCACTTCAATCTTTTAAACTTATTTTACAGACTTCGCACTTTAGGGGGAATCTGTTACATGTCAATTTGTCGTCGTGACACTTGATCAGTTTGTGGGTTTTTTTACCATCCGTGAACATGTTTGATTGAACTCCCTTAGAAGTCAAACAACCAAAATATCTTGAAGAAGATGAGAAATTTGTGAATAATGGCTGTCACACCTTGTCAAGTTTCACCTACGCTGATTTTCCTAGCTTTTCCCGCGCATTCACTGGAATCATCTCTGAAAATAGCGCAAAGGTGCGCTCTGTCTACCACTATAAACCCGCGAAGCTAAATTCAAGAAAGTAAAAATAAAAAGTACATTCTAGAAACGTAGTTGGTCGAATATTTCCCAACTGAAAGCTTCCAAGTGATGATTATTCGAACTATAACCCTCAGATGATGCATCTTAATCCCTTTCCTCATGGAAACCTAATCCCTCAATTAGGGGATCTCACCCTCCTCTTTTGGATCTGAAACTTCTTCCTCTTGGCCTATAAAATGACTAGAGGGTAGAGGGTTAGAAGAGGTCAGAACTCAGAGAAGATAAACTTATGCTACTAGTTTGAGATTGGAAAACTTGTCATCTAAGGAGGAGATTGAAGACATTTGGGAGGAACCTCACGGAATCAAGACAAAGGTTGTAAGGCACCTCTTTATCTTTGATTAATACAAATGAACACTTTCTCCCATTGATTTGTCTTATTGGAATGATGAATGGTTTATAATTGTTTACAATGTTTATTAAGGAAAATTCAATTCCTAATCTCCTTGATCATTAGGTTAAGTTTTGTTTGGATTATTATATCGCATATGCTTTTGATCCTTTTATGGTTTATGGTTGCAGGTCTTGTCAAGCATTGAGGAGCTGCATCAAGTCACAACAAGGGATCTTCATCGAGCATTTCGTGAAATAGGTAAGAGGCTCATCCATTAGCTTTAATTCTTATAATTCAAACAAGTCCAACTTAGGGAAAGAGTCAATTCAATTGTTTTGCTTGTTTCTCATTTTCGTCAAGGATCTAGGGAGATCACTCTTGTCCGCAAGAGGGATTTGTCTGGTGTAACAAGATTCCAGGGAAGTTTCCGAAAAGTGGCTAAGTGTGGGACCAATGAGTGAACACTGATATGACTTGACTGTGATCACATACTTAGAACACTTGACGACACAACAACATAGATCATCCAAAACACGTTAAAAATATATTCCCCTCAATACGACAACTTTGTGATGACTTTACGACAAGTGCGACACTAAAGATACACTTTGCGACGACCGTGACAACACTTGTGCGACAATGCTTAAAACTTTAGAAATGAGTGCGACATGTGTTTACATGGTAAGATCAACTCATTTTCACGAAGATAAACCGTTGAAACCACCAAAATGAGCTTATACACATTGTGCAACAGCTAAAATGCGTAAAGACGACATTTACTATATGAAGAGAAAAGGGAGAACGACACTTGCGATATGCGAACGATATTGAAAGTGACACATGACATAGCGAAGATAACATGAAAACGACACTAATTAAAGTGAAAGAAAGAAAGAGCGACAGTTAAAAGCATGAAAATGACACTCGCGAAAGCGAAGGTGTGCAAAAGCGACAGTTTGAAAAACTCACCAAAATAGAAGTACAAACACAACCAAAAGTGAGGGATTGTCAATGACAATGCACACTGACTATCGACATGGGTTGAAAATTGCACAGACATTGTCTTGACGGACTGTGCTTATGCTTGTTCAAGCTTGCGTGGAAGAATGTGTTCATGAACTTGTTGCAAACTAAGCATGCGTGAGCAAGTGAATTCGATAAATCAAGAAGTGACCACGGAATGACAGATCGCAAGATCCACAGTAGGCTCCAAAATTCAAGTATAGGAAAAAATTTGGACGTTGTTTGTCGCATCGACAACACTTGGCGACACACTGGTAGAACTCCAGCTTCTCTGCCTTGGTCAATTCTTTCGTGAAGGGTCTAATTCTTCGATAAGTATTGATTCATCGTTCAGATGACCATGGTTCCCCACTTACCTCATGCATAAACATAGCCCCCTTAATTCCTTTACTCGATTAAATACAAACATAAGATCAGCGATCATACAATGTTTTGAATCAAGATAGGGTAATGAATTTCACGAGCTTTATATTTTTAGAGTGTAGTTTTTCATCTCTGGTGTTTCTCCGCTTCCATTAGGTCTGGACAGTATCCCGGCAGAGTCACTTCAGGAACACAAACATTTCACCGCTACCAATGAGCCTAGATAGTCCCCAACGGAGTTGTTTGCTTCACCTCTCTACACAGGAAGCCTTTCTCTTATTTCACCTTTATTTATTTATTTTATATAGCACTGTGCATAGACATTTATTTATTTCATGAGTGGAAGAGGGATCCCAACTTATTAAGAGTAGGAGAGGTTGTCCTTGCAAAGAAGCATATATAAGACCTATGATATTGGTTTTCTCGTTTATATTTTCCCCTTGTCTTTCTCTACTTGATTGGATCAGCCTGAAAACACCGAAACATAAAAACCCGAGTGTAGGCATGAGGTTTCCAGAATAAACATGGAGATCATGGTTTGACACAAGGCTTTCCTAGCGCAAGGATCGTATTTTCCGTCGGAACATCATTGGCCAAAATATGTAACCAAGACAAGGAAGAAGGACAAAGAGTTAGCCAAATGTTGCAATGTCACAAAGTCCTTTTCTATTTTGCCACATTCCCTTTTAAGCCAACAAAGCATCTTCATGCAATGTCTCACCAAACGAAAGGAAAAACAACACACAACAAGGAAACAAAACCAGAAAAAAAAAGACAGAAAGTGGTTAAATGAAAACATGACGCAAAATCAAAAACACAAGACAGACTACAGGAAACAAACGCAGGATGAATGTGCAAGTAAACTAATATGCAACTAGACCTATTCATAACCTAATCATATAGAAGGTCGGGGTCACATATAATGAAATTTCCAATGAAACTAATGTAACTGCTTTTGACCTGCATTCACAAAGATACACGCAATTAAAACTAATATAGAGCAATGTGCAACAGAACAAATAAAAAATTGAATAACTTGCACAAAAATTTGAAGGTATTTCCTGTCAGCAAAAAGATAAGCCATAGCCACTACTTCTAACAAGTTCACATTCTTATCTTTTTATGAAAACCATCATTCAACAAACCTCAAAAGCTTCTTGCGAATGTGTCTTCAACTACACCGAACTCCTTAGCAAGCACGAGGAAATACTGAAACTTGTTATTTGTGACAGATATTGCCAAGTAAGATTGCTCCAACCATTCAACAATTGGATCATAAAATTCGTGACAATCCTCTTGAAAACCCTGAAATATTTGGAAAGATGAATTTTCAATTAAAGGCATGGGATTACGATGAGAATCTTGCGAGGGAAAATAGATATGATCATATTTAGGAGACATGTCAAGACAATGAGGATTTGACATAACAATCTGCGAGTGCAGAAGTGTCTCAACTGCTTGACAAGTACCCGGGTGGTGAGATGAAGATCAAAGGGTGTAAAACAACTGTCATTGGATGTGTTGATGGGAAAATAGTAAGTTGAACGACAGTCATCAGAGAAAGAATCATGATCAGATGGGTTGATTAAAGCATGAGATTCCCAGTTTGTAATTACCAAAGATAAATCAACTTGAACAATTTTGCAAATGATCAGCATAATAGAATCATCTTCCTCGCATGATGAGTGTAACAAACCATTTTCTTGTAACTGGTTACACACTACACTAGCATCGTAATCGTCGAAATAAAAAAGCGAGTGCTAGTATAGTAAACACATGAAACCATTCAAGGTAAAATGAGTGAAGAAGAATTTGATTGGTCAAATAATCCATGCATTCACTGACACTTAAGAGGATTTCAGGTGCGATGAAGAAAAATATTAGCATCAGAATATTCACAAGAAGGATCAGGAGCTGATTGTTTTCAAAAGAGTGTGACAGGTATGACTCCTTTGGCCAAAGATAATATTTAAAATAATCAACTTCATAGTTCCATGATTCTATGAGAGATACACATTCCAAACCTAATTTTGATATAGGAGATTTGCATGAAGATGAATCATCTTGAATCTGATCAAAAATTGAATCTTGAAAGTTGGAAAGATCGTATCCGCGATGCCAAATATATTTCAAGAAATAATTTACATCGAGTGAAACCATGTTGAAAGAAGAGTTTTGTGAAGAAAACCAGAGCTGGCTCAGTGCCATTAAGGGAGTTTTGAGGTCTAAAATGGGCCTCCTAAGAAAAATGTACAACCAAAATAAACTTTATAAGAACCAATAGGATTCAAGATGATGATTTCAACCATGGGGGATGATTCACCATTTTTGGAGTAAAAAAGTAAAAATAATAAAATAATAAAATTACTTTTTCAACTCGTATTTTCAACTTATATTCCTAAGGTTTTACTCATATTTCGAGTGGGAGCACTCATTGGATGAAAATTTTGATTCCTCATCCAAGGAGTACCAATGTTGCATACTTTCGATGGACCTTACTACACGAAAAATGAGAAATACATGAGAAAATGTGATTGCAATCACGTTTTTCATGTATTTCTCATTTTTCGTGTAGCAAGGTCCATCAAATGTATGCAACATGGGTACCCTTAGATGAGGAATCAAATTTTTCATCCAACGAGTGTTTCTGCTCGAAATTTGAGTAAACCCATAAGGAGATAAGTTCAAAATATGAGTTGAAAAAATAGTTTTTTCTTCTTTCCCTCTAAAATTTGATGATGTAATCTAATTTTATTTTATTATTTCCACTATTATTTTATAATTTCCTTTGAACGCCCATTTTAAACCTCAAAACTCCCCTAATGGGGGTCTTACCAGAGTTGCGAGATCTTGACATAACCATCAACGGAAGTTTAAGTGTCTCAACTCTCTAGCAAATCCTGAAACTTTCAAGGATTGTAAAATCGCATACGGATGATTGAATCAGATCATGCATGGTGTGAGAATAGTTGCTTTCACTGATTTTGATGAGATCACTATTAATCGAATGGAAACCATCTCTGTCATTTATTTGATCAGTTTTTACAACTTCGACAACCAAATTACTCAAGCCGAAAGATTCTTCTAATCGCAAATCTTGAGATGGAAAAATTTCATGAGCAAGTTGATTTGAAGAGTTGTCTTCATGCAAAACAAGAGATAATACAGGATGGAAAGGATACTCAATGATCTGATTATTTTCTCTTTCATCATGGAAAACCTCACTACCTTGTGTCAATTGAGAAGTGAGCTCATGCGATGAAGAATTTGAAGAGCATGGAGTATCTTCATCGCATGTAGATGCATCACAAACAGGAGAGCACAAGGGATAGTGGGACAAAGAGGAAGTTTCGATAAGAGCATTTTCTTTGACCGAAACAGATTCCAGATCTAAATCTTTCAAATTAAAATTTTCATGAGAAACTGAAAGATCAACTGGTGCACTTGGGAATTCATCATCGCATACATCAACAAAATCATCATCATCAGAATGATTGTTGCCCAATACTACAAATCTAAACAAACTGATTTCATTTGATTCATTACCGAGATTAACATATTCAATATTAGTCAAGAATGAGGAGACACCATCTTCACACGGAGGATTTTGAAAAAGAGAAGAAAGATTGAAAGCATTAGGGGAATTTTGAGGTCTAAAATGGACCTTCTATGGAAATTATAAAATAATAGTGGAAATAATAAAATAAGATTAGATTACATCATCAAATTTTAGAGGAAAAAAAAAAAAAAAAACTATTTTTTCAACTCGTATTTTCAAATTATCTCCCAATGGGTTTACTCAAATTTCGACCGACAACACTCGTTGAATGCATAATTTGATTCCTTATCCAAGGAGTACCCATGTTGTGTATTTTCAATGGACCCTGCTACACGAAAAATGAGAAATACATGAAAAATCATGATTGCAATCACGATTTTTCATGTATTTCTCATTTTTCGTGTAGCAGGGTCTATCGAAAGTATGCAACATGGATAGTCCTTTGATGAGGAATTAAATTTTGCATCCAATAAATACTCCCACTCGAAATTTGAGTAAAACCTTAGGTAGATAAGTTGAAAAAGTAGTTTTATTATTTTATTATTTTATTATTTTTTAATATTTTTACATTTTTACTCCAAAAATGGTGAATCATCCCCCATGGTTGACATCATCATCTTGAATCCTATTGGTTCTTATAAAGTTTATTTTGGTTGTACATTTTTCTTAGGAGGCCCATTTTAGACCTCAAAATTCCCCTAATGAATCTTAACCTTCTTGCTCCTCTGCCCGTGTAATGTGACTATCTTGAACCCGATCGTAATTTGGACCAACAACTTGAAAATTAGGAGAGTGCAAAACTAGTTGATGGAGCAAATTGATCAAGCGAATCATGGTACAAAGAGTCATGGCATGTAGATGATAGAGGATGACAAAAATCTGAATCATATTCAAGACTAGAGTTATGAGTGTTAATACCATCTTGAGGAATAGAAAAATTGGTTTTCACCGTAGGCTTCATGAGCCATTCCGGGATTTCCTCTATTGGATTTGAATCATGAAAAGTGGAAGGAGGATGAGAAGATGGATTAGGAATTTGATGTGCATATTTCCCAACTTTACGATCATCGCAAGGAGGCACCCGAAATTGAAAAAGGAGGAGGACAAGGAACAAAAGGAATAGCAGGTTCCTCCTCTAAAATTAGGGGTGTCTCTTGGTTTACAATAGTTGGGGACGAAGAAATATCAGGTGGTCTGGATTCATCATGCAAAGAGATATGAACCAAATGCTCAAACTTTTGTTTCAAGAAATCTTGATCCATATCTTCTTCAGGAAATTCATAACAAAGGTGAAGGAATCAATTAGAGAAATCCTCAACTGATTCATCAGGCTCCATTCTAAGTTGATCGATTATTTTATAAACATCTTGGTAATCATACCTATCAAATGCTAAATGAAGCTCCTTGACGAGATGGTTAAGAGAATGAATGGAAGTAGGTGGTAGAGTGTGACACCATCGACTAACTCGACCTTCAAGGGTGAGGCAGAAAACAATACAAGCCACATATTCACAATCAATTTCATAATATTCATAGAACTTAAGAAAAAGAGATGCATGCTCGGCAAAGGACGTATCACCCTCACCATCAAACTTGAGTTGAGACAAGTCATGGAGAGACTCATCAAGGATTGAAATTTCACCAAGGGACAAGTTAGAAAAACACCCCAAGAGTATGATTTGAGGATGATCCATTTACGATAAGAAATTCAAAACAGACTCAAAGGGATCAGCTTGTCATCTGACCCTCCTTCTAGCACCATTGTTGATGCTGCTGGAATTTCGTCAACCAAGGGGTCTCCCCGATATGAAGTCCCAATTACACTTCACACCGTTTGGTTTAGGAGCCCCATCCAAAGTATTGACCCAGTTTCCATGTATTCTTACAAATTTTCCTTGACTCTAACTATCAACAAGAGAGAGGAGTGCAAATGTGCCTTCAAAAAGCAAGGGGGTGTGCCTAGTGAGTGTTCAGTCGTATGTGTGTCAAAGTTATTTTACTGCATAGGGGGGAAGAGAAGAGAACCTCTAAGAAAGAGATAGTAGTACCATTATAGTTGAGACACACATAATCAAGAAGAATCCATTCACCATCTAGCAAAATAGTCCACAAATATGTGACGGTCATTGCAACCAATACAACAAGAAAGATCTGTCTAATATTGAGCAGAATAGTCCATGAAGATGTGACAGTGACAATAACCATTACAACACATTCTCAATATGATAAGTACCAAAATAACCAAAATAGTTCAACTAGATGAAAGCAAACATAAATGGCAAACATTCACTGAACAATGTTACAAATATTCATAATCCATGCATGAAGAACGTGATGGCCATAAGAATTTTGATATTAAGTAAAAGTTCCAAGACACATGTATACAATGAACACCACTAGCTCCAATAGTGGAGCATTGGAGCCACTCCTTGCTCCTCAAAAGAATTTGTTGGTCTCTCTAATGCCTTGTGGGAGGAGCCAAGGTGAAAAGTCATTTGCTCATACAATGAGGGTGTATATATAACCAATGAGGTGATGCTTCACCTTCCTTGTGACTCTTTGACTACCCTCATGACTGTTTGACTTCCTATGAATTTTCAACTTTTACATGACTCTTCATATTTTGAATGTGTCATTTGGACTTCCACTTTACAATATATTTTGAATACATAATTGCATAATCCACAATAATGATGTGGCATATGAAGACTCATGATCGAACACAACATGCACTTCATGTTGATGTCGTAGTGTCAAACTATCTTTTCGTTGCTTCTTTCTTTTCATCTTCAATAAGGGATGTACCAATGCTTCATCTTCATGAGAGATATGTTTTTTGCTTCATATTTACCCTCCAAAGGGTTGTGAATCGGATGGAGTCTTCATGCGGCCCTAATCTTTGGTCTTCTGTTGTAATCCAATGTTCCTTCATCTCCTCCCCTAATGACCATCTTATCTTTTCAGGGTCCATATGTTTCTCCTAGCATGTCCTCCTCCATCTCCTTCTTCATCATCTTGCCATAACATGACAGAGTTCCTGCATCTGCAATCCACTCATGACAAGACGACATCAGTCCAATAAACCCCTATCTAATACGTTGCATGATGATCCATTGACTGAGCTGGAACCGAGTAGCAAGCTGAGGGAGAGGCTCAATGACTATGCAATTGTGCAGATCAGGAAGTCAGGGGTCAGGCTTGAGCCTTGAGATTGCGCAATGTGCAGTTTAGGCTTGGACTGAGAAAAAAAGATTGTGTAGTTCGGGAGCTCAGAGAGTCAGACTGAGTGCTTGAACATTGATTTTTCCCATTGCACAATTCTTGAAGACAGAGGATCCCAAGTGATTGCGCAGTTGCACAGTTCAAGAGTGATGAGCCTCGGTATTGCAACAAGAATGTTGCAACTCCCAAGGCTACCGACTTTAATTATCAACCCGGGTTTCGTACAAACTTAAGAGGTATCGACACTATATGTGCAGCATATAGTGTGTCCTTCCTTTGTTGTCATGATGTAATGGAGTGCATGCACTGAAGTCAAATCCTAAACTAATTGTAGAAAATGAAATGTTCGAAATTGAACCTTAACCTATTGCAGGAACGAAAGTACAAGGAAAGACACTGAAATCAAATGATAAAACACACCATTTTCTAACTAACTGCTAAGAGGTTTTGCTTCAAAAGAATGTTAAATGAACACGTATGCAATCCTATTGTCCTCAGCATGCAGATTCAAACCATCAAACCTTCTACTGTTGTGCATGTAAATGAATAAAATATTTTTTTTGCTTTTTGTCTTTTTTCATGTGAGAGTGTGAAAACTAATCTCTTTTGGTGATGTGGCAGGTGGCTTGGAGATGATGGTGAATGGTCAGAAGGCTTGGGAGACAAGTAGGGACCCTTTGCTAGCTTCCTAGAGGCTTTTTCCTCAATTTGGCCTCAAAACAGGGTTTCCTACAGGATGCTACAGGATTTCCTACAAGATGTCCTGAAAACCTACAGGATCCCCTAAAAACCTACAGGATACAGCCGAGAGCAAAAGGATGGATGTTGAAGGTGATGGAAAGCTTAGGGAAGGTGGTTGGTGGATGGAATGAGGCAAGGGAGTGCCTAGGACCACTTCATAACTCAAAACCAAAGTTGGGAGATGGATGGATTTGCTCAAAAAGCTTGGAGAAGTTTCCTTGTGAAATGATGAAATTGGTGAGGGTTTAGTGAAAAAAAGTGAGAACCATGGGTGGATGAGGTTGTTGACTATGAAATCTCTCTATATCCTGAAACACCTGCACTGCATCAAACATTGACATTTACCCAAAAATCATGCAAATAAGAAGAATTTCAATTATCTAAAGGAAACAAAATTTCATGAGCTAGCTATCTACTTCATGCATGAGGAAAACTTTGTAGAATGATATGAAACATTGATGAGATCTAATGATTGAAGATAGAAGAAATGGAAATCAAATCCTACCCTTGAAACTAGAAAAATGCTGACCTAAGTGGGGAGCAAGAGGGTTAACATGTTCTTGATGGCATGGAGGTCAAGTAGAGGCCTAATCCCAACTTCAATGATGATTTTTCTCAATTCGGGCTCAAAACAGGCTTTCCTACAAGATGCTACAATGATTTACTACAGGATGTACAGATTTACTATAATTCATCGAATGACCAAGCAAATCAAATCCAAATTGGATGGGACATTTTTTTTTATTAACTGGGATGTCTTAGGTCCTCATTCCAAGTCGAATCACTCAAAAAAATCTTTGTTAACCCATGCTAAATAATAGAAAAATATTACTAGTCAAAAATCTAGAAATTTGAGAACTAGTGAGCTAGTAAATCTAAAAAATGTCTAACCAAATCAAGTGCAAATGCAATGGGGTAATTTTTGTTATGAACTAGAATGTTTTTGTGATCTAATGCAAGTGGAACCAACTCGATTGAAGCTCGTTAGCATGCTCTAAAAAATAGCAGAAATTTATTGTTCTTTTTGCTAAAAAGGAGGTCCAACAATCTAGATTTGGGAATGAGAAGACTAATCCAAGCAGCTCAATGATTACTATGAATTTCCAAAGCTTTTCCAATGATGAAATAATGCTTGTGATTCTGCAAAAAAACTTATATCAACCATTTAATTCAATCCTACAACAAGAAATCATTAATACTAAATGCAGAAGTAGAAGGAAATAAAAACAAGAAATGCATATGAATAAGCAGTGAAAATAAGGAAAGAAAATGATACAAAAGGGCGTTGAGGCTCCTGGGATGGCCAAGCCCAAGGAAACTCAAAGACCTATGGAGGAGAACAAGATTTAGAAGTTGAATATGACACTAATCTTCATTATTTTCATCAATACAATGACATCTTGGTAAGAAAATACAATGGAGCTGCAAAAATACGGGTTCTCTCCACAAGAACACTAATGAAAATCTTTCTAGAGGCAAATTTGACTTGGTACTTATACAAAATGATTAGGAATCATTCCCCATGAATGGAGGAAGTTTTCCCCACCAAAATCCCTTGATTAGTGGATCTGGTCCCTTGATTAGTGGAACACATTCCTAGATTTTCTCAATCATTGGAGTTCCACAATCTATGCCATAATTCCATAATATCTTGTTGATTTACTTTTTATTATTGATCCTCCTGTAGTAGGGAACAAGTCCCTAAATTATCTCCTCCTCTAAATCTTCATAATCTGCCTAATATTCTCATAATATTCCAAAAAAAAAATTAATATTAGACACAAATATCCAATTATTCATAAATCTTCATAATGAATATATTAAAGTTAAAAATAAATTATCTAATGCAAGAAGAGAGGTTTAATAAGCTGAAGGATGGTTAGATGGACCTTAATTTATGTTTAATTTATAAGCATAGGCCTTAATTTATGTCTAATTTAGAGGCCCATCAAAGAGCTCAGGGTTTGGGCTTAAGATTAGACACTGCGCAATGCGCAGTTGGGGCTAGGCTAGAGGGTTGGATTGTGCAATTATGGGGGCCAAGGTCTGGACTTGAGCAATGGAACTGCGTAGTGCACAGCCCTAGGAGGAAGGAACTATGCATTTCGTAGTGTCAAGGGACAGGGTTGTAGCTTGAGGGTTGGAACTATGAAATGCATAGTTGAGGAAGGTCGGATGAGGCTAGGTTGCAGAGAAGTTTCCGAAAAATGGTTGTGTGTGGGATTAATGAGATTGATGTGAACAGTGATATGACTTGACTGTGATCACATACTTAGAACACTTGACGACATAACAATATAGATCATCCAAAACACGTTAACAACATATTTCCCTCAATGCGAAAACTTTGTGACGACTTTATGACAAGTGCGACACTAAATATACAATTTGCGACGACGGTGATGACACTTGTGCGACAATGCTTAAAACTTTGGAAATGAGTGCGACATGTGTTTACATGGTAATATCAACTCATTTTCACGAAGATAAACCCTTGAAACCAACAAAATGAGCTTATACACATTGTGTGACATCTAGCATGTCTAAAGACGTCATATATTGTATGAAGAAAAAAGAGAGAGTGACACTTGCGATATGCGAATGATATTGAAAGCGACACATGCCATAACGAAGGTAACATGAAAATGACACTAATTAAAGTGAAACCAAGCAAGAGCGACAGTCGAAAGCATGAAAAAGGCACTCACGAAAATGAAAAATGCACTCGTGACAATGAAAAAGGCACTCACGAAAAATGAAAAAGGCACTCGCGACAACCAAAAGTGAGGAACTGTCAATGACAGTGCGCACTGACTGTTGACATGGGTTGAACATTGCACAGACATTGCCTTGACAGAATGTGCTTATGCTTGTTCAAACTTGCGTGGAATAAGTTCATGAACTCGTTGCAAACTGAGCATGCGTGAGCAAGTGACTTCAATCGATCAAGAAGTGACCATGGAATGGCTGATCGTAAGATCCACAGTAGGCTCCAAAATCCAAGTTTAAGCAAAATTTGGGAGGGTGTTTGCCGCAGCGACAACATAACATTTTCACTGACCTTATAAATGAAAAATATTACAATCAATCACAAAGCCCAATAGAATGTAATTAATTTGGTGATCATGGTGATCTTGAAGAAAATTCAAGTGTGAAGGATCGTCATGAAAGTGAGGAATATATGGACGAATGGGATCAATATAAGGAAGATCATAATGGATACCTTAAGGCTACAAATTTAAGGATTGAGAATGTCCATGACATGAGTGAAATCCCTATTGAAGTCCATGAGGATGAACACGATGAAGTAGGTACCTTCATTTAGGAAAGAGGGTTTGAAGATATGGATATTGTAGCTACCTCTGAAGATGGCATTTCTAATTTCTTGTGCATTAATGAGGGAAGATGAGATATGGGTAGCTGTCATTTTGACAATGATCCTATTTATGATATTGAGATGGAAAATGAGGTTGAAATTGACTCTCCTTTTCTCTAGGACATTACTCATAATGATATGACTACTCACACCATTAAAAGGGAGGGTCATTGTTTTCCCATGCATGAAGAAGGTTTATTGGAAATAGCGGAGCCCATTTATGATATTGATGATGACACTGACAAAGGCTTTGTTTTCCCATGCCTTCTCCAGGGTCCCGATGGCATAGCTACATTATCGACGAACCCTCACCTTGGCCATTCTCACATTGTCACAACTATTGATGATCCCTTTCCCTCTCCTAGGCATGATGCTGAGGAGGAGTTATCCATTAGATGTACCCTTCCTTCCCCCTCATACCTTCAGGATTGTGAATATGATCATCATGAGCAACCTGCCTCTTGTGTCATCCCATGTCATCAGTCTCTCTTTCCTCCCAATCATGACCTTATGGTGGCCATGAAGCATGATATTAATGATAAGGACCATGATGGGGATGATATGCCTGAGGTTTCCATCCATCGGAAGTTTATGAGCTTGATTATTGATATCTCTATATTTTGGTTGGAAGAAAGGATCATGTATAATAGATTACATCCCTTTGCTCTCTCTTGCCTAATGATACCCCATGAGTGGTTACTTGATTTTTCCGCTTCCCGCCCTTGTGACCTTCCATGTTGTTATCCCTGCCCTTGCCTATGGATATGTTGCATGAGTAAGAAAAAGGGCAGTTGTTTTCATATTGATTGGATGATATGTTGGTTGCATTAGGTTTATGATTATACTTAGTATTTCGGTGATGTAATATGCATGTTAGGGTATAATGCATTGCATTATGATTTTCTCATTAAAACTAACATCAAATGATATTTTCATGGTAGACTAGCTACATTTAAACTACAGTTAAAATCAATTTTGTTTTCATGTTGATTTTAAGGCTTAATAATAAGCATGGGTGATCATAAGACACTGCAAAAACATGTTTCTCTGTGTGCTTGGTCTTTGATATGTGCATGTAACAGGTCTGTGGTACCAAGAGATTGTAATATTTTTCATTTATTGATTGATTGTTTGTCTGTGATACCAAGGGATGGTATTTCATGGGAAACCCTGATTTTGGTTGTGTGGTCCCACTCCCTTATCCGCTTATATTACCCTCTTTCCATTCATTATTACTCCATTCATCATTTCTCCCACCTGGGTCCACTTTCTCCCACCTGGGTCCGCATTCCCCCATTAGGTCCAAATAGGGTTGGCATGCCCCTTCCTCTTGCCCACACCTTGGGTCATGACCTGAAATGAAGCCTAGAGGTTGATGCAGCTCAAAAGAAAGATAAAATCATATATGATCACGTTCAACAGGGAAATGTACCACAAAATGCAAAATATGGTCAGGACAAACATATTTAGCACGTGGGAAAAAGCCAATACATGAGTTCTACCCCATCATCATGGCCATCACCCTGGTTCCTACCGGTTCTATGAGCCTTCTTCATCATATAGGAACCCATAATTGTCCCAACGCCTAGTGGGCGATGAATTGCCCCGCCTTAAAAGGGGGAGTTCACTATTATATCTTATACATCATGCTCTAACCCCTTGAGCCCCAAACAATTAATAAAAGAAAATCATAAAAAGGTAAAAGGTATATAAAGAAGGGTCGAAAATCAAGTTCGACGCACCTCATGTACCACAATTTCTCCCTCCTACACATTATAAACCCAAGTGTGGGCTTCCCTCTTATTAGCTACCCTTGTACCCTGATATGTGACCCAAAGATGACCCTCTCATTCCCTACTTCATTCACATATTTGTCACATTCCACCACCTTTTGAAGGGTGTACCTTGATTATATTATCCCCTTTAGAAGTAGAAACCACCTAATACGATCATGGGTTAACCCCATTTGGAGTTTAGGAGACATTGGCACATCCCAAAGTCCATTATGGAAGGGCATGCCATTATGAAGTCCCCACCTGTGGTCCATGATTGGTAAGCTCATTTACTCGATTTCTCTAATGACTTGTTATGCTATAAGGCTAGGGGACGCATTGGATCTTATGCAGGATTGCAGATGGTTTCCATCTTGGGTTTGGTCTCCCTATACGGGGTCATAATCCTCCAGAGGGCTACATTGGCACATGTAGGGTGAGTGTTGAGAGCCATGGGCCTCCACAGCAGCAAATTGCACTCCATGGACCCCCACAACCATTCAGAGATTGCTTGTAGTTCACTTGTTGGATGAGGAAGATGCATCTGACCCATCGTGCCCAGCTGGCCCCAGATTTTCACCATACACTTGGCAGATGATCCAGGACTTGCACGATGATGTGGTATCACCTACACCATCATCCTAGCCCTTACAGGTGATCTACATGCATCTTCGATTTGTTTGGAGACCCATGAGGACACTTGTGTGCCCCCACATGTCATTTGGAGCACCACAGGTTATTACAAGGGACCGACCCCTTGTCCACTATTGTTGAAGGTCATATTCTTCATTGTGGCACCCATGGACCTCATTAGGCCTCTTAGAGGGCCCTACGACATGCATAGATTATCATTTGACCTCTTACGAGGCTTACTTTTTCATTTATGAGCTAGTTTGGTGGGCGTGTCACCAAAAGTTGGATTATTAGAACATTATTTTATTTTTGGGGCTTATGTAGGCCAAGTAGGCTAATTCAAACTCCTAAGTTGTGTATAAATACAAGTGAGATGAGTTCATTTCTCATCATCACTTTGGATTGGATCACTTCTCTCTCTTGAGAATTTCGCACTTTTTCTAGAGGATGAATTGGAGCTTTATGGATGAATTTTGATGTGTGGATATTGGTCTATCTTATCTAGGAGCTTCTCTTTGGTCAATTTTGGATGGTTGGATATAATCTGTTACATGTAAGTACATGATTTTAATGTTATTCTTGTTTACTTTTGTCATATACGTTGGACTGGGATTTTCGTTGTTCTAGGGCTAATTGTTGCATGCATTTACTGCTTAAATTTGTGGAATTTGTCTCTATTATAGCATCTCTCAATGTGTGGGCCTTGTAATATGAGCCAAATCTCCTAGGGGTAATTCTATCAAAGAAGTTGACCCTGATAAGCCATTTCCTTTGCAAATCAAAGTATAAAATCTACAAGGTTGCTTCTTCTTGACCTAGAAGGCTAGCGAAGTGATCTTGAGACCTCCTTGCCTGGGAACCAAGAAATCTTATTCATATTCATCATAGACTTCATTCTCTCAAAGATTCAGGGACTAATCTACCAAGAGTGGTCACTAAAAATCATATTCTTTCACCTCCTTCCAAGTCTAGCCATCTAAAATATTGATCTCCTAGGGTCTCCTGCGTTGGCCTTTCCTCTAGATCTCCTCCAATTTTGAAGCCATTATGACGGTGGATTTGGGAGAAAAGCCAAGCCCTAGATTTGGGATCAAAACTTTCCCTGCCATCCCCAAGGCTAGTACCTCATATGATCAAAACAACATCTTCAAGTAAAAAATATTTCTTTGATCTTTTCCCCACCTTGTCTAGGGTAAGAATATCATTGGTCGCTACATATTTTCTTCATACCCTAGACCAAGTCCACTTGGCCCTGTGTGGTCCCGCTCCTTTGGAAGATCATTCTTCAAGAACCATTCGAGATACCAATTACAATAAGGATTTTAGGGATTGGGAAGTTCCTTCATAAGTCATACCCCATAAACCTACCCCTTAAATCCTCCCTTCCTTTCCCTAGAAGACAGTGTACCTTTCTTAGAAAGAAAGCAAGCCTTATCCTTCTAATTCTTGTAGGAAAGGGATTATTAGGGTCACTCGACATCATTTCATTAACTTATCCTTCATCGACGACTCCATAATATACCAGGTCTCCTCCCATCGGTGAAAGTTTGTAAATAGAAGGGAGTTTTAGCTGAGGTGACAGTGGGCTAAGTCTCCATTTGTTGCCCTTGGCCCAAAATTTGCCCTTTAGGTACCCTACTAGTTTGAGTACTAACATTTGGTGTCGTTGTCGGGGACACGAAACATGTGTTTTGTTCCCCATACGACATACTGACATATCATTATTGGCGACTCCGTTGGAAGAACGAAGCCCTATTTCTTCATTGAACTGTAAGGTCAATGCTTTTAGGGTGAAGCAAGTCTTTTTCTAGGTGTCTTTAATTTCACCCCAACGACCCCTACATATGTTTCATGTATACCTTAAATAGGTTGTCATTCTTTTGTAAATTTCTCGCTTTAGACATTGCTAGCATCCCTAGACATCCTAATCATGTTGTGGGAAGGATGGTATGTGGCATGCCTGTGTTTGATGGCAATCCATTCTCCGTGATTGACCACGTAGAAAGATTTTATGCATATGCTTCAAGAGAGAAGGTTTTCCACCAAGATGTCCTCATGTTATTGTTTATGGGATCTCTCGATGGTCATAACTCATGGTTGCATGATCATGAACCTAGGAGCATCTCATCTATTGAAGAGTTTGTTGAGGGATTTCTTAAGCATTTTCAATTACACCCCGCATAAAACATCCAAGAGGAAGATTTCATTGAGCATCATCAAAACATTGAGAGTCTAGGTAATGAGCAAGAAGATGAGTCATCCTTGGGTCCATTTGATGAAAATCATGATTTTGAGGACGCACGTGTTGGGAAGGATGAGCTTATGGAAAGTGAAATTGAGACCAACCCTACCTTGTTCAAGGATATTACTCCCGATGAATCCTCCTTTGAAAACCTTGAGAGAGATGATCCCATTAGCCCCTTGAAAAATGACATTGAATATTATTTATGCATTGAAGAGGAGAAATGGGAAATTTTTGGTCCTCAATTTGATTGTGCTCCCATTTACGACATCGACAAGGCGGATGAGGATGAGATTGGTCTTACCTTCCCCTCAGGCACGATTTATGATGACATACCCATTGATACCCTTGGGAAAGAGAATCTTCATTTTCCTTTACATAAAGAGGGACAGTTGGAAGTGATCAATTTTCCTTTTAGGAGAGACCCGATCTTTGATACTAAGGAAATTGATAAGGCTCCCACTTCTCCTGAATATGATTCTATGTTCAAATCACTTGAGCCTTTAGATTATGATTTTGGGAAAGCACAACCTGTTGAATGCAATATTTCTTTATCCCTTTTTCCTATTGATCATCATCTTGAGTCTTCGTCAAGTGATTCCCTCACCCTGGTCATATGATGTCAAGTAATTGTGAGCCCTTTCCCCCGCCCGAGTATAGTGTCAAGGAAAATCCCTTCATCGATTATACTTTTCCTCCTTGGACGCACCCTCAAGGTTTTGATCACTCCATAGTCTCCCTTCTCTAGTGTAATCATCATATGCAACCTACTCGTGTTCCTCCATCTTGTTGACCTCCCTTTCGCACTAATCATAACCCAATGAAGGCTATAAGCCATGACATAAATAATAAGGACAATGGTGGAAGTGATATGCCAGAGGTTGCCATCCATCAAAAGTTTATGAGCTTGGTTGTTGACATCTCTATATTTTGGTTGCAAGAGAAGATCTCACGAACTAGATCACATTCTTTTCTCACCTCTTCTCACATAATCATCCATGTGTGGGCATCATATGTTCCCACCCCCGCCCACAGCATCCTCCATGTGTTTGGGTTCGCATTTGCTTTAGGCTTTGTTACATGGGCATTCATATTAGCAAGCATATGTATATTGATATGATGATGTGTTGATTGCATGAAGAAGAACTTGATTTTAGTCTCCAACATTAAGGACATGGGGTATGTAAGGTTCTTCTGAGGAGGATAAGTGCTCATATATCGCAAGGGATCCAATATCAAGTTTGCACAAGTGATTGGAGTTGTAGTGAGAGGCTATATGGGTTTATGCTTTAGCCTACTAGAGCCTTGATGGGGCAGACCAACAACAATGAGTTGTGCAAGATATGGCACGAGAGGATGGCCCACTTGCACCATGGAGCATTCAAGATGTTGAGGGAGATGGTTATAGGTTTACCTAAGTTCAACACAGAGCATCATGATGTGTGTAGGGGGTGTACTTTAGGAAAGTACACCAAGACACCTTTCCCAAGTAGTGATAGTAGGGTGGCAGGTATCCTAGACTTGGTACACTCTGATGTTTGTGGTCCTATGTCTCATGTATCATTGAGCAAATGCAAGTACTATGTGACCTTCATTGATGATTACACTAGGAAGACCTAGATTTTCTTTGTGAAGACCAAGGATGAGGTCTTTAAGAGGTTCCAAGAGTTTAAGGCTCTTGTGGAGAACCAGACAGGGAAGAAGATCAAGGTGTTGAGATCAGACTAAGGGGGTGAGTATACCTCCAAGGAGATGAAGGAGTTTTGTGGTAGTGCAAGCATCAAGAGGGAGTATATAGTGCCTTATAAACCCCAGCAGAATGGGATGACAAAGAGGAAGAACAGGGCCATAGTGGGTGCAGCTAGAGCTAGGTTGCATGATCAGAGGCTACTTTTTTTTATGGGTCAAGGCATGTAACACTACAGTGTATCCGTAGAATAGGAGCCCACATAGAGTCTTGGGGAGAAAGACTCCCAAGGAGGCTTTTTCTGGGAAGAAGCTTGAGATTGGGCACATCAAGATTTTTTGGTGCCTTACATATTCACACATCCCTAAGGAGAAGAGGACAAAGTTGGAACCCACTATAGTGAAGGGTAACTTTGTGGGTTATAGTGAGACCAACAGAGCCTATCGTATATGCATTCTCGCGCATAGGAAAGTTATCCTGAAGCGGGATGTGAGATTTGAGGAGAAGAGGGCCCTAAGGAGGTCTCAGAAGGTTTGATCATGTATAGCAGCAGGCTCCTCAACAAGGGGCCACACCACATGTATCAGGATCTTCAGGTGGTACACCAAGGGTAGGAGGATCACCTACTTCAGGGGTGACAAGTTCACATAGTCCAGTATCACTAAACACGGGATCTCAGAGTACAGGTTTACCACAAATCATAGGAGGGCCTTCCTCATCAAGAGGAGAGGTTCCAGTTGAGGATTTTCCCATACCGGTTGAGGACGCTACTACAAGGAAGAGTAAGCCAAAATGGATTCATGAGACCCTAAAGGAAGCACAGGAGGCAGTGGGGAAGCCCAAGTGGTCAATGAGGGAGAGCAGACCACCAGAAAGGTTGGGTGGCTATGTGGCGGATGTTGTGCAGACATAGACAACTAGTTATCAAGAGGCTGCTAATTAGCAAATCTAGAGGTATGCCATGGTGGGGGAGTATGCCTCCATCATGAAGAATGATGTGTCGGTGATGGTGTCGAGACCTTAGGGGAAGTCAATGGTGACTTCTAGGCGGCTCTACAAGATTAAACATGTTGTGAATGACAGTGTGGAGAAGTTCAAAGCTCGTTTTATGGCGTGGGGATTCTCACAAGTAGAGAGCATTAATTATGAGGAGACCTTCACACTAATTGCTTGTTATACCTCCATTAAAGCATTGATATCTATAGCAGTTGAGATGGGTTGGAAGATTCACCAAATGGATGGGAAGACCACCTTTCTCAGTGGGGTTATATAGGAGAAGGTGTACATTGAGCAACCATAGGGCTTTGAGGTGCATGGGAGGAAGTCCCATGTGTGTAAGCTTAAGAAAGCCTTATATGGACTGAAGCAGGCGTAAAGGGCATGGTATGAGACGATAGATGTCTACTTGCAACTGATGGGTTTCCAAAAGAGTGATGTAGATCCGAACGTATACTTTATCATGGTTGGTGACAATCCACTCATTTTGGGTTTCCAAAAGAGTGATGTAGATCCGAACGTATACTTTATCATGGTTGGTGACAATCCACTCATTCTGGTTTTTTATGTGGATGACATGTTTATTACAAGAGAGGACAAATGCATCCAACACTGCAAGAGAGACCTTGCTTCAAAGCTTGACATGACCGATATGGGATTGATGCATTACTTTTTGGGGTTGGAGGTTTGGCAGGAGGATATGCATATATTCGTGGGCTAGGGCAGGTATGTAGGTGATATATTGAGGAGATTTCGTATGGAAGATTGCAGGCCTATGGCTACCCTTATGATCACCAATTGGAAGAAGTTGCATGCTTCAGATGCCGAGTTGGTGAACCCCACCTTTTATCATTTGTTGATCGGTTCTTTGATGTATCTGGTCAACACTAGACCAAATATTTGTTTCGCAATCAACACATTGAGTCAATTTATGATGGTGCCCAGGAGAGTGCATTAGGTGGATACGAAACATGTGTTGAGGTACCTACAGGGCACAATGGACTATGGTCCGGATTATATCTGAGGATATGGAGTCAGGTTGACAAGTTGTACAAACTCAGACTGGGCAAGCAGTGCTAGTGACCAGAAGAGTACTTTCAGATGTTGTTTCATGTTAGGTTCGACAGTCGTGTCATGGTTCAGCAGGAAGCAGCCATCAGTGGCACTGAGCTCAACAAAAGTTGAGTATATAGTAGCTAGTCAAGCCAACAACGAAACTATTTGGCTTTGCAAGATGATATGTAGCTTATTTGGTCATAGGCTAAGACCAACTACAATATATTGTGATAATCATTATATCAAGCTCGCGGAGAATCCAGTATTTCATGACCAGTCAAAGCACATAGAGATCAAGTACTACTTCATCGGAGTTTGGGTTCAGAGGGGAGAAATGAGGCTTCAGTATATATCCATTGATGAACAGGTAGCATATATTCTCACCAAATCATTGTGAAGGGGCAAGCATGTATATTTCAGAGACAATATGGGAGTGGTGAGAAACACATTCTTTGATAAGAGTGAGTGTTGAAAATAAGGGTACCAAGGAGGTGTTTCCTAGTGCATTTATCCTTATGGCCTAGGAAGACACATTAATGTCTTTTCATCATGTGACATTATGAGATATATTAATGTCATGGAGGAAAATTACTTTTCATGGCTTATGTACCATGTACTTTAATATATTAATGTCACTAGTGTTATAAAGTGACTTTATGAGAGAAAAGTGCACATGGTACAAATACATTAAAAGTGACTAGGAGTCTCATTAATTGAGGGGGATACATGTAAGAAGGGGTCAAGAGAGAGAATGATCTCCACCCTTGATCTAATGAGCTGAGATTTAATCTCAGCATTAGATCTCAAGGGTTAGGGTTCTCTTCAATTTGAGAAGACAAAAAGGAAAAGAAAGGGGATTCTCTCATTCATTCTTCACATGAGAGTTTTGGAGAGGAGAAGGAGATAAAAAGGAGTCGTCTACTACAGCATTTGCAAAAGGAGAATTTTCAACAAACAAGGAGCTCAAATGCCAAGGAAGTGGGAGACTTTATTCAGCTGGCACACATTTCTAGACAGCCTGATTTTCCAGGCAAAGAAATCAAACTGTTGGCTCGATTTTCGAGGCAGCTACAAGAGGTCATCTGCTATGAATTTCGAGGTATGAATTCTGAGGACTCTCTGTTGTAAATTTGTGGACTGAAAGCACAAATTTCAAGGCATCTTCAACATGAATCTCAAGGTAAAAGGGTCTAAACAAAGGCATGAATTTTCTGAGGAGAATTTGTTCAGTTTAACCCGAGTTCCAAGGCATCTTCTACACGAGTACAAAGGTAGAATCAATGACTGGGATTTTCAACTGTATGGCAGATTCTTTTCATGCGAAAAGGGTTGTAATATCTCATCAACAAAAGGGAGATAAGTCTATTGTTATTTTCTATGTAATTATTTTCCTTTAGAAGCAATTAAATCCTCCTTGAATATTGGTTTTCCCCTTATGGGTTTTTCTAGGGTCATTGGACCAAAAATAAGTCTCTTCTATTGGTGTGTGCTTGTCTTTGTTTTCATATCAGCTGAAAATAAATTATATAGTCCTAATTGTTTCAAGCTAATTTGCATTGAGTTTAAATCAACTAACTGTTTGGGGTGAGGGAATTAAACTATATGCTAAAAACTTGAAACTGGGAGGGCTACAGCAGACTTGCAAAATTTTCTACAAAAGGTTCCATCACTAGTCTATATATAGGAAGAGGGCCTAACAAATTTTGTAGTGAGCACACTGGTTTGTCAAGTGAGCAATGGATTGGGTTGAGTAGAGTCCCATAGGAGGCCCCTTCACCCTGTTGGTATCATGATCAAGCTAGGGGATGTAATTTATAGTTGATTCTTTTGGTTGACTGGAAAATCACTCCTTTGGAAACCAATTTGGTGGACATGGCTCCACTTGTTAATATGTATTCACGACTATTTTATTGTGAAATGTTTTATGTTTTCCTCATGCATTAACCTTAATGGATAATAAAAGAATTTAATTATGCAATCTTATTTCAATTGATGTTTTATGTTTGAAATTTGAGTACATGTTTTATTGTTGTTCGAAGTTAAAATTCAACCTCACAAAATTTTCATGAGGCAAAATAAATTAGTGGGTAGTTCCAAATGACCAAGGAAAGGCGTTTGAGGATGCTACAATCTAATAACATAGCAATTCCATATGCTACCCTGCAATAGCACAAGACCCCATTATATAGAAATCGAGCATAACTAACTCATTAATGCTATTAACCACCTCAATATTAAGGACCGCCATTTCCAAAATTAACAATTTACTTATAAATGGAAAATATTACAATCATCAAAATGTAGAATTTTTAATGCTTTGATTATTTCAAAGTGAACAAGAGGTTGGACTTACTGTATTATAAAAAATGACAGTAATAAGCATATCCTTCAAAAGTACAAGTTATTACTTCAATGATGTAACCATTAATGAGCCTACTTGATGAAACTTCACATGAACTTACTGCTTAAATATCAAGAAATTAGAGGCCTGCATCTGTCTCTGCTAAAACTTGAAAGTATTGATAAAATTTCCTAGGGAGAAAAAGGACCCTTGACCCAGACAGGAGCTGGATAAACAAGAATATACTTAATGAATCTGAATGGCAACCTTGTAGAAATTTTTATAAAAGACCAAGTTATAAACTTCTTTGTTATTTTATGCATATCGATATGTATGTATTGTATCCAAAAAAGTATTGTCAGTTATAATATATACTCGGTGCAAGAACAAACACAGTATATGCTTGCATGAGCTTATATTAGTATAGTTATCTACTTAATAAAGTCAATGAATTCAAAAAGCCTACTCCGAACACATTGTTATTCTATGGTTACACATCTGGTACAAGTATCCTTGAGAAAACTTGCCTAATTTTGATATCTTACAAAATTCACAGCTTGACTTCAAAGTTCATATAGCACACCCTTGCAGTTCAAAAATTTATCTATTTTGGATATCAAAAAGGCAATTGTAACAAAGAGGGGACAGATAAATTATTTTCATCATATCTTAATACTAGCAGACCAAATGCACGAACACTAGGACCGAGAAGGCTTATGGTTTGCATTAGGGCTCAGTTTGTTGGCCTTCAATCCGAGGGCTTTAGTGTTGATTTTTAAACATGTTTACTTTTTCTTTGGCATCTACGATTGTTACTCTATAAGTTTTTTGTGGGAATGGATCTCTGATAGTAGATTTTCTGATCATTATATCGCATTGAGCAAGCTCTGACCTCTTCCCAAGCCAATCCTCCTGAAAACTGCTGTCTTGACTCTTAATACAGTTTCCAAGATTCATCCCAAACACGTTTGTTTGTTGACCCTGCTAAGCACCACACCACACTTAGTCCCGTGGCTGTGGTCCAATGGTTAGGTGGGGAGGTTTGGTCCCTACAGGTCTCGTGGTCCAATCCCGGGAAGGACTATGTATGCTTGAGAGCTACTCCAGGCGTGATTTCTTCAGTTGAAAAAAAAGCACCACACCACACTTGACAATGGCTAGATTTCATCTTATCACCTTGCTGTGTATACCCTTATTTCCAGTAAAGACAATTTCATCCGCTCAGACAGTATCACCTGGCAAAGGCTGAACATTATGTTATATAAAGTTTAAACATATACTTTACATAGATACCGAGTTGTCTTGCGCTCAGGTGAACAATATGTGCTATATTGATGGCAATCAATGGCTAGTTGCAAGGAAAACCTCTGCAGTGGACCAAAGTATAATTAACAGTGATTGCAGATCTCCATTCACTGTCTTCTAGTGTTCTTATTTATTCCCTGTTGTCCTCTATAACTGCATTGTTGTCTAAAAGGCAGATACCAAACTGCCTTCATTAGTGACCTTGTGGCCTCTTGTCTGCTGAATGCTCTGATGTTTACCATCCTTGTGGCATTGGTTGGCCACTTCATGCCTGAATTAGATTTAAGTATAGTCTAGTTTGCTAAGGGGTGTACAATATGTTATTCAGTGCTTAGTCCTGTTAACATATATAACAATTTTACGATACGCTGGAGCAGTTGTGAGTCAAACTGAAAAGAGAAAACGAGTCTTGAAGGAAAACTAAGACATGTAAATAATTATAATTTTGATTATCTATGAAGATGCATACCAATACAAAAAGGGAAAGATGACAATGTAATGTAAGCAGATAGAATTGAAAGCTCATCTTTCCAGAATTCCTTTCACATACACCATTCCCTTCTCCATAAGCTTGAGCTCTTTACGGAGCTCATTAATTTGTTCATCATCACCTTGCACAATAACATCTGTAGAAGACTCATCATCAGCTACTACCATCTTAACCTTGATCTGCTCCTTGCGAGAAGCTCGTCTCCAATAGTATACTCCTCTGAAAATGAAAGAGCAATATGTAACACAATGATTTATTAGAAACTCTCACTGTAACTTTCAACTATGTCCAAAATCCTCTCAGAAGAAGTTTCAATATGACTGTTCACTTACGCAAGAGGACTTAAAGCCGTTATCCAGTACCATTTTTCTCCTACATCGGGGAAGGTAATTGTAAGAACAAGTGCAACACTTGCAAGACTGATGCAGGTGCAAAAGGTTAAAAAGACTGCTTGTCCTCGACTTGGGACCATCATACCCTCAAACCTGATAAGTACAAGGGAAGTGTGTGTTTAAGACAGAAATGCAGTTTCAAATAACACCAAAGGCATAAATATTGAAACGTCAGAAAAATTATGAACAAAAGAGAGACTGAGAATAAGTTACAACTGCTTAATGTTCCAATTACAAAAGCCTAATTTGCAAAACAAAAATAACAACACAGGAAGATCACCAAAAGGAAATGTCACGATCCCATTATCTTAATATTAGGATTTATTATAACACAATTGTGTCCACAATTGACACGACTTGGCTTATGTAATTAGCTATGGTGTTGATAGAATTGTTCATGATCTTTTTATAAACACACTTTTGTTCTGGAATAAAGGTACGAGTTAGCTACTATTAGATGACAAATCAGAATCCTATTAAGGAACAAGTGGCATTATCAGATTGAAACAAGGCAGTCCGCATATCTGTAAGATGCATGAAGTTGTTGTAAAAATTCCTTGAAATGCAGCAACCAGAATTATTTCTCCTAACTGGAAAATTAATTATGCAGTTTATTTTGTTTACGGCAAAATAACAAAATAGTCTCACTGCAATTTCTCCAACAAATAAAATGTTGCAGAAGTAAAAATAGGAACTGAGAAATATGCTAGCAGCCTAGCACACACACATAAAAATTGACACTGTTATTTTGAACAAAAGTCCCCGGAAAAACCCAATGTGGGAAAACCAGTGCAGCAGTATGAGGGTTTATTTTATTATGCAGTAGCAAATTTCTGAGTACAATAATTTGAATGCTCTACTGGCAATCCAATCTGAGAGAAATACTAGCAAAATTATTGTGAGGATTTTTCCTCACCCTACAGCAGATTTCTGTCCCCGGAACTGCTTCCCCAACCACCACACGCAGATCCTTCTGCACAGACTCTGTTGTAGCTGCCTCCGGGAAACTTTGAAATCAACAGCTTTGTCTCTCTCTAGCTCTGGAACTAACTCACTGGATCATCTGACCAAAATCCCAGCCTCCAATTGCTGAATCTTTAGCTCCTCCAGCTAGATCGAACTGTTATGCTGCTATGCATGGGCAGTCCTTGCGTAGAGCCTCTGGGAATTTCGCACTCCCTCTCTCTGCCTCTTCCGGAACTAGAAGACTTCCTCCATAAATGCCAAGTCTTTGGCTCAATCTTCTCTTCTAGGTCTCTGCTTCTGAGAAAAGTGAACTGCCTGGGCAACTGAGTATCTGCACTTGTGTGTTCTCCATCTACCCATCGACCTCCTCTTATAATCTCTAGTTGGGACTCCAATGGCCAAGATTAAAACATAATCGATGGTTGATATCATTTTTGTATTGATCTGTGTGAGTTTATATATGATTCACACCTTATCTTAATTAATTTTGATTAATTAACCCCTTTTCCTAAGTTTAGTTTTAGGAAATAATTAAAAATAGGCTAAAGATCTAATTGAGGCACTTCCAGGAATTTCCAGAAACGATTTATGGGTTATGGATGACTCCTGTGTTGCTACAAAAACTAACACTCCCTCTTAGCGAGGAAGGTGTTCTAGTGTCGCACTAAAGCTACAACACCCTATCTCTGTATCACTCTGTCACGTCGTTGATGTCTAGCCACTGCCCAACAACCACTGCGCATCTCTGATGTTGCATCTGTGTTGCTGCTGACACTACTATATTGCTGCCAACTTTGCATCTACATTGCAACTCCCTCTCATCTGTTGTTGTTGCCACTGGCACAACTACAACTGAGAAGCATCCTAAATAAACTATCCCTGCTACTGAAACGGGTTCTCCACCATACCCATTTGTTCTCTGAAATAGACAAACTTATCTCTTCCTAGAGCTTTCGTGAGTATATCCGCAAACTGCTCATATGTAGGAACATACTGTAGCTAGACCGCTCCATGCTGCACAAAATCTCTGATGAAATGAAACCGAATATTTGTGTTTTGACCTGTCATGAAACATTGGATTCTCAAAGAGCTTGATGCAACTCTGATTATCGCAGTAGACATTGGTCGCCCCATCCTCTGCCTAAACAAACTTACCCGCAGCTTCTGAAGCCATATAGCTTCGCACGTAGTTGTGTTTGTTGCCATATACTCTGCTTCTGCAGAGCTCAGTGCTACTGACTTCTACTTCCTGCTACATGAAGAAACCATTCCTAATCCAACATTGAAGCAGTACCCAGAGGTACTTTTGCTGTCCATTGAACTGCTTTCCACATAGCCTGTCGTCATCCCCTCGGGTATATCTCAACCCATACTCGATTGTGCTGCACACATACCTCAAAATGTGCCTCGTTGTTGCCCAATGTACCCTCTTTGGTTCCACCATGAACTGACTGAGGGTATTGACCGCGAAGCAGATATCTGACCTAATGTTGACCAGATACATGAAAGAACCAATGAGTTGTCTATAGTATATACAAGGTGGGTTTAACATCCTTGTCATTTGATGCATCTATTTTCTTCCAGTTGGTGATCATGGGCGTAGACATGGGTCTACAATCCTACATTCTGAATCTCTTTAGAATATTTGTAGCATATCTTCCTTGCCCAAGGAATATCTCCCTATCCTTCTACCACACTTCCAATCATAGGAAATAGTGCATCAACCCCAAATCCTTCATATCAAACTCTGTTGTCAGGTTCCTCTTGCAGTCCTCTATGAGCCCTGATGATCCTGTCAGAAAGAGATCATCCACATACAATATAGGATGAGTGGCTCACCCTCTACCATCAAATAGTAAAGGTTGCGATTTGCGTCAATCCGACCATACCATGCCCTGGGAGCCCGTCCGCATCCTTATGCTCCTCAGCTTCTACTGGAGAAACATCTTCCGCTACTCGAAAGAACTCTGAAATAGCTCGGAGAGAGCATCCCACATCTCCTTGGTCATACCTTTGTCTGCCACATGTGAGACTAGATGATCTCGGACTCCATCCAATATCATTTGCTTCACCTTTACAATTTCTTTTTTGTACTCCTTGAGTTGATTGACATGCTGGGGTACTGCTACCACATTCTCCACATAGGCTTTTAGGCCATATTCATTCAGAAAGAAGGACATCCTAGCCTTCCAGATGACATAGTTGGAGGCTCCCTCCAACCTATCCTAATCTCTAAGCCCAGTTGTGGCCATCTCTAGATCTAGTCGAAAATCTCCCTCTCTCCCTCTGCTCGATTGTTGGATCTACTACACGCACTCCCTTCTGGAGCGAGGAAATATGCTCACAGCTATTGCCAATCTACAACAAGAAAAAATAGATCTCTAAAACTCGAGATCCCCATAGAGAAATTTTTCCTCTGTGTGTGATATTTCTCTTCCACCCAGCGCTGATTCTGCTGCAAAACTCTTTTGCACCCAAACAAGGAATCTACTCTGTGAAAATCTGACTTGTTGCTGCTCCCTCTACCTGTCGGAATCAGTCAACTAGCAAGCCTAATTTTTCTGCCAACCTGCACTGAAAAATAGAACTTCCACAAGCAATTCAATCTACCTGGCTTAGGCTCTGCGCAGCCCCCAGAAAAAATCGCCATGCTGCTCCCTCTGAACAACGAATTCTTCTGTCTCCGCTTTTGAGCTTCCCTGTCTGATCAATCAGGCACTGACACCATGTAAAAATTCCTTGAAATGCAGCAACTCGAAATATTTCTCCTAACTGAAAAATTAATTATGCAGTTTATTTTGTTTACGGCAAAATAATGAAATATTCTCACTACAATTTCTTCACCAAATAAAATACTACGGAAGTAAAAATAGGAACTGAGAAATAATATAGCACACATAAAAATTGACACCGTTATTTTGGACAGATGTTCCCGGAAAAAACCAATGTGGGAAAACCGGTGTAGTAGTAGGAGGGTTTATTTTATCATGCAGCAGCAGATTTCTGTGTACAATAATTTGAATGCTCTATTGGCAATCCAATCTGAGAGAAATACTAGCAAAATTATTGTGAGGATTTGTCCTCACCCCATAGTTGATTTTTGTACCCAGAAGTGGAACTGCCTCCCAAGCCACATGTTGATCCTTCTGCGTCAACTTCTGCGCAGAGCTTGTGCAGACTTTGTTGTAGCTGCCTCCGGGAAACTCTGAAATCAACAGCTTTGTCTCTCTCTGGCTCTGGAACTGACTCACTGGATCATATGACCAAAATATCGACCTCCAACTGCTGAATCTCTAGCTCCTCTAACTAGATTGAATTGTTCTACTGTTATGCCTGTGCAGTCCTTGCACAAACGCTCTGGGAATTTCGCACTCCCTCTCTTTGCGTCTTCTGGAACTGGAAGACTTCCTCCAAAAATGTTGTTGACCTCCTTTCTCACCTGTTACTCACCCTCTGGCTCAATCCTCTCTACTAGGTCTTTGCTTCTGAGAAAATTGAATTGTCTAGGCAACTGAGTATCGGTACTTGTGTGTTCTCCATCTACACATCGACTTCCTCTTATATTCTCCAATTGGGACTCCAACGGCCAACATTAAAACATAATCGATACCTGAGACCATTTCTAGATTGATTTGTATGAGTTTCTAGATGATTCACACCTTCTCTCAATTAATTATGATTAATTAACCTCTTTTCCTAAGTTTAGACTTAGGAAATAATTAAAAATAGGCTAATAATTTAATTGAGACACTTCTAGGTGGAATTTCCAGAAATGTTTTTTGGGTTATGGAGAACTCCTGTGTTTTAGCCTATCCACAAAGTTTCGAGACTAGAACGCCTCCGATGCTACAAAAACTAACAACTATAAATATTGTATCATTCTCTACTTGAGATAGAATAAAGAGGATACACAATACCATGGAAACTCTTTCTTGATTTGGTCACAAGCATTGAGAAATCTAGGGCAGCTAGATTAGGTGATTTCTCTTACTTTGATAATTGTTTGTGATGTATTTTTACTTAACTTAATTAGCTTCTTCTTTCTCTTGATTATATTTAGTGTTCTTATCATCAAACAACTACCAAATCATAAAGAACAATGAGACAAGAGGACACAAGATGTAGGCGATCAGCCAGGGCCAAAACCTCTCCTCTTGAGAGGAAAACCCACAAGAATTCTTCTCTTCTTATAGAATCTTCAAATGACGAATTCCAAGACCTAAGACCCTTGACAAAGACCCCTCCAAGACCAAGTCAACCTTTCTCCTTGATGAGCTTTCTTTCCAGCAATTTCGACCCCAGCAACTTCGACCCCAGCAATTTCTTCTATAATTTCGACCCCAACAGTTTCTTTTGCAACTTCAACCCCAACAGTTTCTTTTGCAACTTCAACCCCAACAGTTTCTTCTGCAACTTCGACCCCAGCACTTCGACTTGCCCAACAACTTTCCAACACTTTGACTTACCTAGCGACTTTCAAGCACCTTGACTTGCCCAACAACTTTCCAGCAACTCGACTTTGCCCAACAACTTTAGAAACTATATACATACATAATTTTAGCTCTGTGATACATCATTAATCTCCTCTTAAACAATTGGCATATCCCCTGAGGATGGACTCACTTGGAAGTCTGAAATGTTGGGTTAAATAAACTCTATAAACAGATTATTCCTCTCTTATTAAAATTCTCTCCACCTATATGGATTCATTATTTAAAAACTTTAGAAACCCTAGCACAAGAGAGAGAGAGAGAGATCCAAAAACTTCAATCTTGCTTTTCTTCTTCTTATCCTTGATTTTTCGTCTTTTTCCAGCTTCTTTCTTGAGGAGACCAAATTTCCTTGTGGTATGTCCAAATGATGTCGAGTTCCTTCTTATATATAGGCTTTCTAGGGGTACGAATTGCGTCCTTGAGGCTGACTTGATTTTCATGTAGGCGACTTGCTTGAGGCACCATGACAAGGTCTTGGAGGGTCTTTGACTCTAATTTGACTCAAATAAAAAATAAAATTACAATATCTAACATGCCCAAAAAGGTTTTTCATACATGACAATGACTCTTATGACTTGTTGACCCAAATACAAGCCCTAGAAGCACTCAATGGGTGATTGACCTAAAAATAAATTTCCCTTGAGCATGAAACCCATGCCTCAAGAATGATAATAATAAATTTATTTTCCTCTTTACAATAAATACATCAAATCAGGATTAATATGTCATTATGAAGACCGAAACTAGTTACATATTTCAACAACAAGGTCTCATAATCAGCATATGCCGGACATAGATGTCCCTCACTATCCAAACAATATTTAACTACTTAATTAAGTTCATTAGGTAAGTGGGATAGACAAAAATATCCTATTTGTAACTTTGGATTTGACCTTGTGCAACTCATAAGTCAGATCTCTGAGGGCTAGGACACTTCTGTTCATCGCTAAATCTTTCTTTACTCTATGGATGAATAGTCTATTAATTGGCAGCTGGCTAGCAAACTTTGTTCTGGAATTTATACCCTGCTTTTCATGGTTGGTCCTAAAGTTAAAGGTAGTATATATTGCTAACAGCATTTACCACTGTTAATTATATAGACTGACCCTCAGCATGCATCAGATCAGAAATAATGCTAATGCAAAAGCAAAAATAAAGCAACAATCCTAGATAATCACATCATAGGGAAAACAGGGTAAAAAGTAAACCCTAACAGAATAATAAATGAGTAGGTATTGTATAGAATAAATGACAAATGCCGCTCCACATTTTTAAATCTTTGATTTTGAATACCCTAGGGCAGTTGACATTCTGCTAGAAATATTTAGGGGTCACCAAAAAAAAATTCCTGATATCAAGACCTTTCCATATGTTAAGAGTTAGCATAATGGTTATCTAATAACGTTGTAATGTAGAAAGTTGGTAATTAAGTGACTTATGTAACATCTCATAACTAGAGTAATGTTAAATTAGGTTAGACATATAAATAATAATAGTGGCTGGATGGCATTTTGGTATGGGACAATTTTCTCCCTTGTATACATTGACGTCTACACCATATGGTAGATGAACTAATCCTATCACTCTTTTTTAGTATATAATCATTTGCATTCTTCAACCACATTCTTGTGTATAAATTCACATGGTATCGGAGCCACAGTAGAGAGAAGTCAAGGTTGAGAGGAAAAGAGTGAAGGATTTAGGGATTGCTGGAGATCAGAGATGGACTGAGTTACTGCTCCCATACAAGAAGAGGTTATACAAATGATTAGAGCAAGCGAAATCCAAGTTGAAGATGAGTTTCAACCCGACTTAAAGAGGGGTGATATTTTTTAATGATCAATGGTTCTTATGTTGGAAAAATTAAAAAGCAAATCATGGAAAGAAGAATAATGTCGAATGTAGAGTCACTGGTGCTTCTAGTTGGTAATTTTGAGCTGTCTGTGACTCTGTGTTAATATTATATTTCATTGAGGAATCCCTCATCAGTTGCGTGTTGCCGTAATGGGTTCTACCGACCTGTGTAAGTATAAATAACAGTGTGAGAAGAGAAGACAATTGGAGAAGATAACCTGCATGAGAAAGGTGTGGTGTGTTCCATCATTTTCTGAATTGTTTAACCACTACAGAAGAAATCAAGGAAGCCATTGATTGAATAAAGATGCCCGTAAGAGTCTCAGGATCAAATAGCTGCCAAAGAAAGTAGGAGTCATGGAGAAAAGTTGATTGTAAATTAATTGAAGAGCCCAGGATACATGAAGGAGGGTGAAGAAGTGTTTACACGTGTGGTCTGATAGATTTGATGTTTGTAATGCCTGCGACAACCTGTGATTGAAGAAATCGTGCCCATATTCCATTGTGGGGATGACTGAAGTACAAAGTAAAAAGGAACGGCGCCACCAGCCACCAGGAATTGAGTCACAGGAATTAAGCCACCAGTCGACAGGAATTGAGTTGTTTTGTGTTTTATCCATCACCGCTTGAAAAAGGTTCCAATGAGAAATTGAAAAGGGGAACAAAGCCATCAAATGAAAAAGAGCAATCACTATTTTAATGGGAAATTCTAAGCAATGACGATCAGGTGCAGAGTCGACCTGTCTATTGGAACCTATGGGAGTCGAGATAGTTTTGCTGGGCTAAGACAACCTTGGCTGACATGTGGCAATAGGATCAATTATCTGTAGATAATACAATCAAGTGCACAAAAATATAGAGGCAAGTAGATGTATGAATAGGGTTGATACATCCTTGTACTAGTCGACCTAGAGAAGAGGCTACAGAGGCAAAGTCAATCTATAGCAGACAGCCTTGTGCATTGTATTTTAAGAAAAGTATTAGTTTGGGCATATGATGGTGAAGATAAGATGTTGCAAACATGAAATAGAACAAAGCGATAGATAGATTGAAAATGCCCATACACAATCTGCTGATTGAATTTCGATGAATAAATGTTAATTTTAGGTATGTTCTATGCTTAGAGCAATTTATTTCAATTTTCAAAGTTAGCTCAATATCTTTTCCAGATTAACAATCACATCAGCATAATAGTAAATTGCAGATAGAACACAAACATAAATCGCAGAAGACAAGCCAAGACAAGAGGACACAAGATGTGGCGCTAGCCAGGGACAAACCCCAATGTGGGGAAACCCTTGATCAATTCTTCTTATATGTTCTTCAATAGTTCAGCAGAGAGAGAGAGAGAGATAGTACATATACAACAGAAGTCAACACTTTGACTTATCTAAATAAGAGCATAAATCATCTCTAAAAGGATGATACATCAGGTAGCTGAACTCAGTCGAAGACATGTTGCTTCAATTGATTTTCCAAGGTGACTCCATCACCACGCTGCACCTATCATTGTGTTGCACCTCATCATCACACTGCACCTCATTGTGTTGAACCATGTTGCACCCATCATCACTATGCTGCATCTCATCATGCTTCACTAATCATGACTATACCCATCACTGTACTGCATCTCCTCATGTTGCACTATGTTGAGCTCTTCATTGCACTATGTTGCACCCAAATGCATGCTGCAATACCTCATCATCCTGCTGTTGCAATACATTCTTGTTGCTGCTATATACCCATCATTACCATGTTGTCCCATTGCTGCACCATACTGCAGCATGTTGCCTTCATCATGCTGCCACCTTTCACATCATTATGTTGTTGTACTTACTGTGCACTGTTGCAATTCTGGGACTAGTTAGGGTACTAACCATAGTCCCTAACAGCCCATCAAAACTGGCCCAGAATTGCTTATAATGACTATTGCTGTCCTCCACAGAGATCCTGCCCTCCATGTTGCCCCTTTGAGGTAGTTTCAAGCCCAACGCTTTTACCTATCTCCCTAACACAGCTGCGGCATCCAAATGCCTAACTAACAGCACATGCCAGCACCCAAACACATTCATTCTTCACGCTGTCATAGGGTCCCTTCTGCTGCGGCTAGGGCTCTTCTCTTGCTGTGGTTAGAGCTGCCTTGTTGCGTATAGATTACGGCAGCGTATAGGAGCAGGTATGGACAGCGTATAGGAGCCTCTTTAGGCTGTGTATATGAGCCTCTTTACTGCAGCTAGGGCATCCCTTTTGCTGCGTCTAAGGGCTGTCTCAAACCCTTCCAAAACATCGTATAGATTAGGGCATGACTACGTTTAGCTAGGGCTTGATATGACCTATGGTTAGGGCATGATAGGATTGCGTTAGTCTATGAATAGACTGTGGCTAGGGCTCCAAGATTAGGGCTATTGAAGCTCCCTTAAACAATGGACAGATCTCCCATTGAATTGCAATCAAACCTTCACAAGACCTGCGGCTAGGCTTCATTATGGCATTGGCTAGGGCATCCTTGTTTTGCTACATATAGGATCTCCTTCTAGACCTGCGTTTTTCCCTTAGAGATTCTTCTTTCCACTAAAACTCAAAACAAGCGGAGAAGAAGAAATCTCAAGAGAGTTGTGTGTACAAATGACTTGCAAGGCACTTGTATTTATACCAAAACGTGGAGCACAAGTGGGGGTAGTTTAGTTGCTGGCCGACCTTGACGAATTGTCCCATAACACAAATAAATTCATATCTCCATGAACACTTATTGGAATCGGATGATCTTTAGATCAATCCTACACCTCTCGATGAGAGGAATCTGAGAAAAATATCAGCTGCCATAAATAAGATGATTCACATGGAGTTTGGCCCTAGTTGCCAATTTTAACACTCCCTCTCAACTAGGGAGAACTCCATCCGCTGATCCATTTGCCAGATTGTACTATCTCTGCCATCAGTGCCCTGCACTACTCTGCTCTGTTGAACCATGAAGAAGAAGAATTGATTGAGAATGTCTCATGCCATTCTCTACTGACCCGAAGTTAGTCCCATATGAAGAGAGTGTTTCATACCACTCTTACTGATCCCAAATTAGTTCCAAAAGAGAGTGAGTTATATCACTCTTACTGACCCGAAGTCAGTTTCATTGATCCCAGATCAATATCACAAGAGAGTGTCTCAAACCACTCATACTGACCCGAAGTCAATTTCATTGATCCTAGATCAATATCAAAAAAGAGTGTCTCAAACCACTCATACTGACCCAAAGTCACTTTCATTGATCTAGATCAATATCATCCTAGCATAGGGAGTACGGTAGTAACACGATGCGTCCATTGGTACTACTATGGTCCCTATCCTCATTTCCCTGCTCATTGGTCAGATGAGAGGTACTTCCCATGAGTCCCAGATTGCAGGGGTAGGATGTCTCAACATGAGAAGGATGAACCACTCATCCTACCTACATGTCGCAAGGGGTATCCCAGGGTAAGGTTGAACCACTTACCCTGTACACAACAAATCACTAAGGGAAGGCTAAACCACTCACCCTATGATCGTGTCTCGGCAGGAGAAGGATGAACCACTCATCTTGCCTACATAACAAACCACTAGGGGAAGGCTAAACCACACACCCTATGGTTGCTCATCGCTCCACAATGTACCCCCAAGCCCCCCGGAGCTCCTAGAGCTCAATGTCCATATCATATAGGACCCTTAGGAGAGAATCTCTCCACGACTCCTAGTCGTTCTTAGAAAGTCACAAATTTGACCTTTCCCAGGGGCTTCGACAGAATGTCGGCGACCTACACATCAGTCCCAATGCGATGGAGCCTTCTTGCTCATCGATGTACCATATCCCAGATAAAGTCGTACCGAATGTCTATAAGCTTGGAGCGATCATAATACACATGATTCCTCAACAATCGAATCCCCTCTGGTTGTCACAGAAGATCACAGTGGTATCCATCATGTGTCAAACAGCTCACTGAAGAGCTTCCTCAACCAGGCAGCTTCACACGAGGTCATACTCGTAGCTATGTATTCGGTCTCAACGGTGCTTAAAGCAACCGACTTCTACTTCCTGCTCATCCAGGATATCGAAGCAGAACCCAAAGAGAACTAGCACTCAGAAGTGCTCTTGCGATCCTCCACACCACCTGCCCAGTTAACATTCGAATAATCATGCAGCTTCACATTTCCGGCAGTGTAATCTCAATCCATGAGAGATTGTGCCCAAAAATATCTCAGAAGATTCTTGGCACCAATCCAGCGAGGCTCAACCATATATGAGCTCAACATGCTAACTGCAAAACATATATCCGGACGGAAGTTCACCAAGAACATCAATGCTAGAATGAGTTTATGAAACTCAGAGGCATTTCCCAAATCAGGTCCGGCATCCCTACCACATAACTTCTAAAAGTTAAGCTCCATCGAGGTAGTCACAGGCTTGCAGTTCACCATTCCAAATCCAGAATTCAACTCCCTCTTACTTTTGCAAATGAGAGGGTCTACACCTGTCAGAAAGAGGTCGTCCTCAGAAGGTGCCAGTATGAGAGGTCTATCATCCACAACCTTCAAGCAAAGGTTTGGATCGACTTCACTCCTAGTGAATCTCAGCTTCATCAAACAGCTATCAATCCTCTCATATCAAGCCCGGGATGTTAGCTCTAAATCATAGAGAGCTTTCTTCAACCTGCATACATGAGATTCCTGATCATGAATCTCAAACCCCTCAGGTTGTTCCAAACCTGTGGACCTGCTACATGAGGGGAATGGTCCCCTTGTAAGATTTTCCTTCGGTACATCTCGGACATGTACCTTCATGCTCTTCTTGAATTCAGGCATCCTTGTCACCATCTGACTCACATCGGGTAGGGCCCCATAATAAGCATACCTTCGGTGCTATAGATGAGATGTGTCAACTGACATGGTCCCCAATGGACTTCCTGCAACTTGATACAAATTGCCAACCCTGAATAAAAGCATCTTTGAAAATTCCATTTTCAAACACATACCTTTCCATCGATGAATGCCACCCTGAAACCTTTGACTTCCATTGCCAAAATGGACACCAGGTTCTTCTTGCGATCAGGTACATAAAGAGCTTCTTTTAAATGAATCGAGTTACCCTCATTCAATTTAGGGGTAACATTCTAATCCTGATTTAAACAGGAACGCAACAAATTACAGAGATAACCATAAACACAGAGATGCAGCGGAAATAATACTTCATTTCATTAATGTAAAACACTGAAATATGCTTACAAATAGCAACGGAAATAAACCAACTAGGGCGATAGTAGCTTATCTCTGAGAAGAGATGTGGCGGCTACATGCCTCTAAACTGTGTTACAATGAGGCTCGAAAGCCTATTTATTATTGAGAAACAATGGAAAACCCTAAACATCCAAAAACCTAACCCTAGAAGATGAAACGCCAAACTATGGGCCCCGTTTGGGTTAAATTGGTACATCAACTTCCCAAGGTCGTAACTTTGGCATACAATCTTCGTTTGACGCGCACAGTATCTCGTTAGAAAGATCTATCCAAGAACTACAACTTTGGGAAGAGCAACATTGGTCCATGGAACCATGTTGCTCCTAGTTTTCCCAAAAAAACGTCGTTTAGGGCCTCAAAATGGCTCCGAAAGTTCAAGACCTGAAAAATTGCTAAAAATAGTAAACTGTGCTACAATTAAGGAAACTGAAAAGCTGAAAGAAACAATGGTGGGGATCCAAGTGGACTTGGCAGGTGGCCACCAATATCCACCTGGATCATTCCTCCCCCTTAGGAAGCAATGGTCCCCATTGCGTTGAGTTCCTCCATGAGATGAGGAAACTTATGCTGAACTTGGTCCCTGGTGAGCCACTTGCCCTGGTGAAGGAGTTGGCCTACTTTGACAACTCGATACAATTGGATATTCTGTTGGCGAGTGTGCTTAATCTGTGTGTCCATGATCCGATTAGTTGCAGCTTGTTCCATGCAATCTGGATTTAACTCTGTGGGTGTGAGTTGTTCTGCAATGTCGGATGTGTCTAGTAATGGTGGAAAGTATGGCCGAAGGTGGTCCAAATTGAACACTGGGTGCAAGCCAAGTAATGGGGGAATGTTGAGCTCAAATGCAATGTCTCCCACAACCTTGGTAATGGTGTAAGGACCATATCGGAGTGGTCTGAGTTTCCGATAGGCTCCGGTAAGGCGTTCCTTTTGCAAATGCAACCAGACTTTGTCGCCCACCTGAAACTTGTGTGGCAGTGGCACCCGATGTTGATCATGTCGCTGCTTGTACTTGGCATTTGATTTCTCCATAATATGTTGGATGTGCTCAATGAAGTTGTTTGCCTTATCTGTTTCGGACTGGACATGAGCCGAATTTGCATGAGCAGTTGCAAATGGCATGGCCACATCAATGGGACATAGTGGCTGGAATCCCAAGCCCACCTGAAAAGGGATGTGGCCAGTCGAGCTGTGGAGAGCCCAGTTGTAGCTGTGCTGAACATAGGGGAGGCTCTCGTCCCATGTGCATGGATGCTTTGAGTTGTACATGTGCAGAATGTGTACGATCATCTTGTTGACAACCTCTATCTGGCCATCAGTTTGAGGATGGAAGGTTGTGGACTTAGTGAGTTTGGTGTCGAGCATCGACCAGAGACTGGACCAAAATGTACTGAGGAACCTGCTGTCCCGATCTGAGATGATAGACTGTGGGATCCCAAAGTGTACCCACACTCGTTCAAAGAAGAGTTTAGCAGTGGCTTCTGCTGTGATATTCTTCTTGCAGGCAACCATAATGGCCATCTTCGAGAACCTATCGACGACCACAAAAACACAGTCGTTTCCATGCTTAGTGGAAGGAAGGCCTGACATGTAATCCATGGAGATGGATTCCGAAGGTCGACTAGGGGTAGGAAGCAGGGTATAGAGGCCTTGCTTCTTGATGGTCGGTTTGGCAATGGCGCAGGCAGTGCATAATCTGATGTACTTCCCAACATCCTATTGAAGATTCGGCCAATAGAAATACTTTTGTAGTACTGCCACCGTTTTCTCGACCACGAAATGTCCAGCAGCCCAACTGTAGTGTGCTTCCCAAATCATCTTGGCACGCTCGCTTGAAGGAACACAAAGGTGACCCAGGTGGCATAACAGAGCACCCTGGAGGTGAAAATCTGGAACATGCTAACCCTCCAAGAGTGTCTAGTATGTGTGGCCGAATTCTGGGTCGCTTTTCTAAAAAAGTGGCCAATCAGAAGTCTCTTGCCCAGAAGAGTTGAGCACAATGGTTAACGCCATGATCGGTGGTCGATTGAGGCAATCTACAACATTATTGGTGCTACCCTTCTTATACTTGATATTCAAATGGAATTGTTGCAAGTATGTGGACCACTTCTGATGGCGATCATTCTGCAATTTCCCTTGGGTCTGTATGAACTGCAGGGGTTGATGGTCTGTGTGGATGATCTTTTCCTTCCCCAAAATGTAATGCTTCCATTTTCGGCAGGCTTGCACAATGGAATACATCTCTTTGTCATAAGTGGGATACTTCCGGACTGTGTCTGAAAGTGTCTCACTGTGATATGCCATTGGATGCCCGTGTTGAGTAAGGACTGCCCCAATAACATAGTCAGAGGCATTTGTCTCGACCTCAAATGGTTGTTGCAAGTCTGGTAATGCGAGCACTGGTGCCATGCAGAGGCGATCTTTCAACTCTGTGAATGCCTTCTGTTGAGATTCAGACCAAAAGAATTTTTCTTTCGCTCCTCCCTTGGTGACTTGACTTAAGGGCCAAGTGATATGAGAAAACCCCAACAAGAACCTGCGGTAGAAGTTGGCAAGACCTAGAAAGCTGCAGAGCTTTGTCAAAGTGGTTGGAGATGGCCAATCTCGAATGACTTGGATCTTGGTTGGATCCACATGCACCCCCTGTTCATCAATAATGTATCCCAGATACTGAACCTAGGTCATCCCAAAAGTGCATTTCTCCAAATTGGCACATAACTTGTGTTGCCACAGTGTTTGGAGAACCTGTCGGATGCGGTGGTGGTGCTCTTCTCTGGCTGAAGATTAGGATGTCATCCAAGTATACCACTACAAATGAGTTGGTGAATGGACGCAAGATGTCATCCATTAACCTCATGAAGGTTGCAGGAGCATTCGTCAATCTAAAAGGCATAACCAACCATTCGAAAAGGCCCTCCTTGGCTTTGAAGGCAGTCTTACACACATTGGAGGGTTCGATTGGTACCTTGTTAGGAAACTGGATTCGTCCTAAACCCCCTGCGAATCCCGAATCCGGCGAATCCGACACGATTCGGTCTGGATTCGTGTCCAAATCACAGGACACGTCGTGTCCGAGGGCATGTCGCGATTTTCAGGGGCGTGTCGCGATTTTAGGACACGTGTCCGATTTCCAGGACTTGCTAAGCTCAGCGCGGGTATGAAAAGGGTGTGTTTGCTCATTAATATTTTCATTTGGTAAGTGATTTGTGCTGTTGCAGCAAGGAGTAGAGCATTTTGGCAGCTTCATAATCAAGTCTAGGCCCTAGTATTGATATGCTATTCATGGTAATGTTAAATTCTTAAAGTAAAAGTGACATTCTCCTTAATCTTCATTTTCATCCTTTTACTTAAATCTTTAACATTACCATGAAATGACTCAGGATGTTTGAGAGTGGTTCCGACCTCATTGGATTTCATATGGAGAAAGTAGAATTTTAGATTTCATTCAAAATCCAGTAGACTTATCAGTTTTTTAGGATTTTAGGATTGGGGGATTGCAATGTTTCCATTGAATTTTTTCATGTATTAGGGTATGGAACTCGTATTTAATCAAGAGCACCAAACCAAGAGCTTCTGAATATGTCGCTCCCGCTCCCGTTTTCGCTCCCGCTCCCCGCTTTCGCTCCCGCTCCCAAGTAACACTGTTCCTGATGATATGGGTCTGGACACCATTGTTGAGTTGGCATTGGCCAACATGGATCTCAATGATCGAGTGCTAGAGCCTGTTAGATTTGATGACTTAGAGGGGTCAGCCTCCATACCAGCAGATGCAAAGGCGACTATGGATACAGGGGAGGAGGAGGATGTAGAGGAGAGCAGTGGGGACCATGATGATGGGGACAGTGATGCTGATTCTGATGCTAATTGATGCCTTGAGGCTTGTATACCTGTAGTTGTTTTATATTTTCTATTTCTATTTGCCATTGGCATTGCACCAACACTACCTATGTAACACATTTTGATTTGATGACTTAATGAGAAAACTACAGTTGTCAGTGTGTTTATCTTACTATCTTCTAGTTGTAAGTTGTCTTTCAGTTATGAATTATGAATCATGATTTAAATTTTTAATAGATTTATCATTTATGTGACCAGTACCACTGACATTTATTTGAATTTTGTATGTACTATGCATGCTAATAGCTATAGATGAAGATCTATGTTTGAAATCAATAAATTTGTATCATTAATTAAAATTTGTGTAAGAAATATGATAATATCTAATTTTTAATATATATATATATATATATATATATATATATATATATATATATTTTTAAATATATTATATATATATATATATATATATATATTTTTTAATAAAATAATATATAACGTGTCCTGTTCCGGGGGGTCAGCGTGTCCCGAATCCGACACCATGAATCCCGAATCCTACGTGTCCCGAATCCCCGTGTCAGGTGACTTAGGTACCTTGTGATATCCTGACTTCAAATCGATCTTGCTGAAATATTTTGCCCCCTTCAGTTGGTCCAAGAGGTCATCAATCCGTGGGATCGGGTACCTATTACGGATAGTGATTTTGTTTAGCGCCCGATAGTCAATACAGAGTCTCCAAGTCCCATCCTTCTTCTGTACCAACACGATCGGGCTCCCACAGGGCGATGAACTTGGACAGATGTGACCTTTCTACAGCAGCGCCTGAATCTGCCTCTTGATTTCATCATTCTCCATAACGGAGCGCCAATAGATTGGTCCATTGGGCAGCGGCGCACCTAGGGTCAAATCGATGGAGTGCTTGACCTGACAGTACAGAGAAACCCCTGCGGGGGAGGTGAAGATGTCCTCGTACTCCTCCACGACCTTGTCCATCTATAGTTGTCATGCGAAGGGACCTTGTCTAGAGGTTGTGGCCACCGTCTTCTTCTTTCCTCGAGGACGTATCATCAGGAAAACAAATTTCCCGGTTTTGGAAACGAGCTTACTGCGTTGTTTTGTAGTAATCAAAGAGATGGCAGTAGGCGGTGCTACCTCTGGTATCCTGTACAACTTATTTCCCAAAGTAACAATAACAGCACGAGGCCTTGATTCATACACAGCATGTCGCTTCCACAAGTATGGTTGCCCTGATAATACATCACAAACTTCAAGGGGAGCAATGTCACACAATACCTCATCCGTGAAGGGCTTGATGTTGTATGGAAGGCGACATTGTTGGCTCACGCGAAGATCTCGTCCTTGGTGAAGCCACCCAATGGTGTACGGTTGTGGATGTGCTGTGGTCGGTAAGCCTAGCCACTTCACAACCTCTGCCGAAATGAGGTACTTTTGGCTCCCGTTGTCGACAATGAACTGTAGTGGGGAGCCCTTTACCCACATCTGGTAGTGGAAGAGATGCTCCTCCTCTGGATCTTCAGGTTCCTCCTTTTGGATCTTCGTGGTGGCAATGGCTACGTTGGGCTCCACATCGATAATCTGCTTCCCTTTGTCATTCCCCTTGTCGGGTTCTGACTCAGAGTCGGAACATGCATCTGATTCTGAAACCTTTAGCTCGGCCACCAGTGACTACTTGGCCCGACACTCACTTGTGTTGTGAGTAGAGCTCTTATGGAACTCACACCACTATCCTGTGTCCTTTTCGGCTTCACGGTGTTGTTCTTTGCTTGCAGCTTTGGCAGGTTGTCTTGGGCCACCCCGCCTTGGCTTTGTCCTTTGTTCTGCGGTTTGGGGGCATCTTTCCCTTGCTTCGAATTCGCAGATCCAAAGTCTCGCTTCTTCTGTTTAAACTTTTGCTCAACCTTGATGGCATATCGATATGCCGTGCCGAACGAGGGGATGTTCAGGAATTCTATTTCTTCCTGGATGTACTTTTGCAGGTAGCCGCGGTATTTGAGTACCAAATGCTGCTCTGAATCCTTGATACCCAACTTTGTGCGAAGGGTATGGAAAATATTGGTAAACTCCGCACATCTTGGTCCCTTCCTTGCCGCAGCGTGGTCCATTTTATGTATTGATCCTCATAGCTTCCGACAAGGTAGTACTGCTCCTTAATGGCATCCCAGAATGGATCCCAAGTGGGTGTGGCTGAAAATAGTGAGCTTGTACTTTCATCCTTCTGCTCGCAGTAGGTTTCCCACCAGTGCTTGACGTGGAGGGTTGCTTTGAGAAGAACGAAAATAATCTTTTCCCGACTGGAAAAATCATGTACAGAAAAAGAACCCTCTAGCAGAATTAACCATTTATCGACAGCATCTGTGTCTATCTGACCCTCGAATATGGGGATTTCAAAATTAACTTGTACCTTAAACGGTGTGGCGTTTCCAAAGTAGCTATTGGAAGTCGATGCATCGCCCCTAGGTAGCCACTGAAGGATCTGGGCAAAGTTGTCCATCATCGGGTTCCTTTGTCACTCAAGGGCTTCTTCGAGCAAGATTTTGATAGGATCTCCTGCCCCCTCGTCTTTCTTTTCATCTGCCATGGGATGTCGTCGAGATTTGTGAGGTTGGTCTTGCAAAGGTTCAACCAGTTCAAGCCCTAACTCCTTATATCCCAACCTTGTTGGGGACATGCAAAGAAAAACAGAGAAAAAGCAGACCGCTCTGATACCACTGATTCGGATTTAAACAGGAATGCAACAAATTACAGAGATAACCATAAACACAGAAATGCAGCAGAAATAATACTTCATTTCATTAATGTAAAATACTGAAATATGCTTACAAACAGCGATGGAAATAAACCAGCTAGGGCGATGGTAGTTTATCTCTAAGAAGAGATGTGGCAGCTACATGCCTCTGAACTATGTTACAATGAGGCTCGAAAGCCTATTTATTGTTGAGAAACAATGGAAAACCCTAAACATCCAAAAACCTAACCCTAGAAGATGAAACGCCAAACTATGGGCCCCATTTGGGTAAATTGGTACATCAACTTCCCGGGGTCGTAACTTTGGCATACAATCTTCGTTTGACGCGCACAGTATCTCGTTAGAAAGATCTATCCGAGAACTACAACTTTGGGAAGAGCAACATCGGTCTACTGAACCATGTTGTTCCTAATTTTCCCAAAAAACGCCGTTTAGGGCCTCAAAACGGCCCCACAAGTTTAAGAACCGAAAAACTGCTAAACATAATAAATTGTGCTACAATTAAGGAAACTAAAAAGTTGAAAGAAACAATGGTGGGGGTCCAAGTGGACTTGGCAGGTGGCCACCAATATCCACCTGGATCACATTCCCTACACCCTTTCCGGGATAGGTGGCATTGACTCCAAGTATAATCCCATGATTGTTTCCATCTCTACCAAATTAGAGAGAGCACCCTTCTATCCGATGAAGTGCCTTGAAGCACTACAATCAATAAGCCAGATTCCCAAAGAGTCTAGAGGAGAGGGCCAATATAAGATAATGCTTCTTTATCTTATCAGAAACAACATTTGATTCTTCATACCTAGGGTTCCTTGCTTTCTTTGAAGAGTCGGTTATTTCCTTGATGACCTGCATTACCTGTCATTCCTCCGATCATTGAAGATGTTCCTGGAATGATTGTTATCATCATCAAGTGATGTGTCCCTACCATTCGGACACTCCTTCGCATAATGGTCAAACTAATTGCAAGCAAGGCATCTGCCTTTCCTTTGACCCTTAGTTCCAGACTTCCCATTGAAGTGATCTTAAAGTAGGCCATCAGAAGCTTCCGTTGCACCATTCTAATAATATTCTCTGCTTCGACTTCACCCTTGGTGAATTTGAAAAGGGGTGAAGAATCCATTGACCCTTTTGTCCTTTTCCAACTGTCTTCGGTGATTGCTCTCACTCTTGCTTGGGCTTCGTCTTCACCACATCTCTGATACCATGTTAATTTTAGGTATGTTCTACACTTAGAGCAATTTATTTCAATCTTCACAGTTAGCTCAATATCTTTTCCAAATTAGCAATCACATCAGCATAATAGTAAATTGCAGATAGAACATGAACATAAATCGCAGAAGACAAGCCAAGACAAGAGGACACAAGATGTGGCGCTAGCCAGGATCAAACCCCAATGTGAGGAAACCCTTGATCAATTCTTCTTATATATTCTTCAATAGTTCAGCAGAGAGAGAGAGATAGTACATATACAACAGAAGTCAACACTTTGACTTATCTAAATAAGAGCATAGATTATCTCTAAGAGGATGATACATGAGGTAGTTGAACTCAGTTGAAGACATGCTGCTTCAACTGATTCTCCAAGGTGACTCCATCACCATGCTGCACCTATCATTGTGTTGCACCTCATCATCATATTGCACCTCACTATGCTGCACCATGTTGCACTCATCATCACTATGTTGCATCTCATCATGCTTCAGTAATCATGACTGTACCCATCACTGTACTCCATCTCCTCATGCTGCACTATGCTGAGCTCTTCATTGCACTATGTTACACCCAAATGCATGCTGCAATACCTCATCATCCTACTGCTGCAATACATTCTTGTTGCTGCTATATACCCATCATTACCATGTTTTCCCATTGTTGCACCATGTTGCCTTCATCATGATGCCACCTAGTTGAACTCAGTTGAAGACATGCTGCTTCAACTGATTCTCCAAGGTGACTCCATCACCATGCTGCACCTATCATTGTGTTGCACCTCATCATCATATTGCACCTCACTGTGCTGCACCATGTTGCATTCATCATCACTATGTTGCATCTCATCATGCTTCAGTAATCATGACTGTACCCATCACTGTACTCCATCTCCTCATGCTGCACTATGCTGAGCTCTTCATTGCACTATGTTACACCCAAATGCATGCTGCAATACCTCATCATCCTACTGCTGCAATACATTCTTGTTGCTGCTATATGCCCATCATTACCATGTTGTCCCATTGTTGCACCATACTGCACCATGTTTCCTTCATCATGCTGCCACCTATCACATCATTATGTTGTTGTACTTACTGTGCACTGTTGCAATTCTGGGACTGGTTAGGGTACTAACCACAGTCCCTAACAGCCCATCAAAACTGGCCCAGAATTGCTCTTAATGACTATTGTTGCCCTCCATGCTGCCCCTTTGAGGTAGTTTCAAGCCCAACGCTTTTACCTATCTCCCTAACACAATTGCGGCATCCAAATGCCTAACTAACAGCACATGCCAGCACCCAAAAACATTCATTCTTCACGCTGTCATAGGGTCCCTTCTGTTGCGGCTAGGGTTCTTCTCTTGCTATGGTTAGGGTTGCCTTGCTATGTATAGATTAGGGCAGCGTATAGGAGCAGGTATGGGCAGCGTATAGGAGCCTCTTTGGGCTGTGTATATGAGCCTCTTTACTGCGGCCAGGGCATCCCTTTTGCTGCATCTAAGGGCTGTCTCAAACCCTTCCAAAACAGCGTATAGATTAGGGCATGACTGCGTTTAGCTAGGGCTTGATATGACCTGCAGTTAGGGCATGATAGGACTGCGTTAGTCTATGCATAGACTGCGGCTAGGGCTCCAAAGTTAGGGCTATTGAAGCTCCCTTAAACAGTGGACAGATCTCCCTTTGAACTGTGGCCAAACCTTCACAATACCTACGGCTAGGCTTCATTATGACAACGGCTAGGGCATCCTTGTTTTACTGCATATAGGGTCTCCTTCTAAACCTGCGTTTTTCCCTTAGAGATTCTTCTTTCCACTAAAACCCAAAACAAGTGGAGAAGAAGAAATCTCAAGAGAGTTGTGTGTACAAATGACTTGCAAGACACTTGTATTTATACCAAAACATGGAGCACAAGTGGGGCAGTTTAGTTGCTGGCCGACCTTGACGAATTGTCCCATAACACAAATAAATTCATATCTCTATGAATACTTATCGGAATCGGATGATCTTTAAATCAATCCTACACCTCTCGATGAGAGGAATCCAAGAAAAATATCAACTACAATAAATAAGATGATCCATATGGAGTTTGGCCCTAGTTGCCAATTTTAACAATAAACCTGTAGTAGAACATGTTATTTCAAGACAACCAAAAATAATATTCCTACAGTAGAGATATTTTCAGAATGATTGGCACAGTTTGTATAAATTCTTGTCTGATACACATCTATTTTCATAGCTAAAGTTTGTGATTTCCTGAACACTGTTTATTATATGGAATAGACAGATTTTCTTCAGAATAGTAATCTTCTTATCAAATTCAATATAATTGAGACTGGTAATTAATTGTTAAGATTGGCAAGTAATTTTGTGTGGCAATAGGATTCAAAGTTTGTTGACAATATTATTGCAGTGATTTATGAACTTAATGGTAAGAGGTAGTGGTAGAATAAATCATAGTATTCAAAACCAACCTAGCTAATCGGTTACCGGTCTAACCAGCCGATTAGCAAGCCCACCGGTTGGAACCGGTCAAAAAACCCGGTCAGACGCCCTCTGTGGCAAAAAAAGGCAGCGAACCGGTCATAACTGGTCGGTTCGGTCCTAAACCATCCGATTAGGAGGCAAGCCCACCATGAGCCCAGTCAACGCATTTTTCAATGTGTTTTAGGGGTTTTGGAGGGAAACTAAGGGTGCTTTCCCTCCATAAACACCCTGTCCAAGCCTTTAAGAGGCCCCTCTCCCTCTCATTTGTCTCACATCTGATTTGGAGTGTCTACGAATGTTTGTGAGCTTGGAGAGTGTTGAGTTTTTGCTGGAGTAGTCATCTTGGAGTTGGAGTTGGAGCTATTTTGGAGATAGTTTGTAGCTGTCAGTGGAGTTGCCATCTCCAAAAGGAGGCTAAGGAAGCTAGTTTGCATTTCCAGGTAAGGATTTTCACTTGAAAATTCCTCATTTGACTGTTGTCCATGAATTAATTTTTTTGTGTTACAAATTTATAAACTTCTCACTTCTATCATCTATGTTATCAAATCTCTAGCTCTATGCTATCAAATTTTGTAGCTTGCATGTGCATTTGTTTTCCTACATTTAGCTTTGGTTTTCCATGTTGCTTAGCTGCAAATTTTTTTTTAAATGGTAGATTTCTTTGCAAATTGTTATTATTTCAAGCAAACATGGCTCCAAAAGGAAAGGACAGTGCATGGGCTCATTGTGATGTAATTGATGGAAAAATGATATGCAAATTATGCCATAAATCTATTGGAGGTGGGGGTATTCTTAGATTGAAACAACACTTGGCTGGGATAAGAGGCCAAGTAAAGCCATGTGATGCACCAAATGCAATGTTAGGTCCTATTAGGGCAGAACACATTTCCAAGCTTGAAAAGTTTTATGAGGATAAGGCTAGGGAGAAGGCCATCCAAGATGACATTGCAAGGAAGAGGGAATTATTAGAAGCCATGAAAGAGAGTGGGTATGATGATCATGAGATTCAAGACTCCTCTTCTATCCCTTCCACCAATGACCCCTTTCACTATGTTCATCCTTCTTTTGGCCAACCATCAAAAGGAACAAAGAGAACAAACATCCAAAGTTTTTTCTCATCTTCTGCCAACATTGCCTCTTCTAATCCCACTTCCTCCCAGCCAAGTTGTCAACCCACTTTGGATCAACATTGGAAAAACAATGCAAAGAAACTTCTCATCAATACATTGCTAGATGGTGGTATGATTCAGATATCCCATTTAATGCTGCTCGCTCACCTTATTACCAAGCTATGTGGGACTCTGTTATAGCTGCAGGAAAAGGCTTCAAAGGCCCTAGTCTGCATGACTTGAGGGGAGCTCTTTTGCAAAAAGAGATATCTTCCATTGATGAGTATTTGGTTGAGTTTAAAGATTCATGGCTCAAAACAGGTTGTTCCATCATGTCAGATGGATGGACCGATGGAAAGAACCGCACTATCATTAATTTCCTTGTTTCTTGCCCTCAAGGAACCATGTTTTTGAAATCAGTTGATGCATTTGATAAGGTGAAGGATGCAGCCCTTCTATTTGAGCTTTTGGATAACATTATTCAGGAAGTTGGGGATTGGGCAATGCACAATTCCAGCTGGGAAGGACTGCTGGCCTAGGGACAGATTTGCGCAATTGCCCAGTCCCACTCATACCAACTCCGTCAGTGGGTTATTCCTCGTTCACAACAAGTGAAGAGTCCAGAATGGACAAACACAAGACAGCATCATCCGGAGGAACACCCGGGTGCAAAGACGGAGGTCGTAGAAAAGAATGCATATGAGAACTCGAAGGACTCACAACCAAATCTGTGTGAAAATTGAGTGAAGTGATGTTGGGAGGGTGTGAAGGATGAACAGGTGTGTGAGCATGATCCTCAACATCACTGGGCAGTGGTGGAGTTGTTGAATAAGAGGAAGGCGGACAGTCAGTTGAGACAGTGCCCACTTCCACATGAGATTGCGCAGCTCCATCAACGAAGAATGTTGAGCGAGGCTTGATCTCAAACTCTTGGGACAGGAAGATTTCTTAAGGAAGTACTCGAACTGGTCCCAAAGATAAGCAAATTTCATCTGGCTCCTCGGAGCTTGAAACTGCAAGTCACGGAAGCGCTGCCAAAAATCAATAACGGATTCATGCAGAGCCCTCCGTTGCTGTAATAATTCCGGTCAAGTTGGTCTGGATCAAAATGATAGAACGTGTCTCCAATAAGATCACAAAAGTGCTCAAATGAGTGCACGGTGTCAGCCAGTAGGCTGAGCACCCAACGAAATGGAGATTCACGAAGTGTGTATGCAAGCAGCAAAATGCCCTGTTCATCAGAAAACTCATCTTCTTCATGAATCATGGAAAGAAAGTTATGTAAGTGCTTACGCCAGGCCACTTCGCCTTCACCATCATACGTGTGAGTGGACAAGAGATCGAAAAGCTTCCCCGAGATGAAGACATTTTCACGATTCGAAAAATACCTCGAGGGAAGAAAAGTGCAAGACTCCATGAAAGATATGCAAAGGTTCAAAACTGGATGAGAGGACGCAGCTTGTCATCAGGCCCTCCTTCTAGCGCCGGAAATGTTGACGGTGCTAGACCCACCAACATGTCAAGGGGATCACCCCGGTAAGAAGTCCCAATTAGACCTCAGACCATTTGGTGTAGGAGTCCCAGCAATGGGTCGTAAGGTAATGCCTTGACCGCGATGTCACACAGAGGCGAGTAAGATAACTCTGTCGGTAGCAAGGGTGTGACTACTGCAGTGAGTCAAAGAAGATGTATGAGAGGTTCTAACATAAGGGGGAGAAAGGGTGAAGGTGAGTACCAGGTTGAAAGGGATCAATCCCAACTTGACTAGGAACACACAACACAAAAGAACATACACAGCTTCCGGCGGAGTAGTCCACTCGGATGCAGTAGTCACAACATGCAAGGTAAGATAACACGTATAGCACTCACGGATCAGTCTGAACGAGCGCAACAGTTGTTATAGCAAGGTTCATGTGAAAGGTTTGTTTGGTGTCCAACAGAGCAATCGACACGGACGGTGACGGCATTAACAACATATACAACACATTTGCAACAAGATTCATATAATTGCATGTGAATCAGTTCATATGCAAATACGTAAGTTAAACAACATATATCATTAAGGAAACCAGAGCAGTCCAACTACAATAACAACATATGCATGAAAATGTGTCGGCTCTTATTATATAAAAGTGTAAGTTCCAATCATACAATACATCCATGTAAACATACTAGCCCCATCAGCAAAACGTTACAGCTACATCCGCCAGCTCCTCCAAAGAGATGTACTAGCTCCGTGCAGTGGAGAAGCCAAGGCGTGTTACAATACTATCCAAGCTTTCTTCAAGATAGTTTTAATAGAAGCTTCCCTGACCAAAAGCCCTTACAATGAGTTATGAGGAAATATTTATAGCAAAGAGTGGGGTGACCCTTGACATTCCCCTTTGTGACCGTTCAACTACCCTCATGACTCTTCACCTACTCTATGACTGTTACATCCAACTATTGACACTTGACTTACACTTGACATGACTCAACATTACAATGCACATGTACTCATGTGAGACAACATGGCTTGAGCAAGACATCACTGACACTCGGACTGCTATGATGAGACCAACTCTTTGACATGCTTGTGATGGTGAAGATGGTGAGATGATGCCAAGCTTGGTCGTCCGTGATGGAGTGCATGCACCTCATGGTGACATCTTGCTGAAGCGAACTCTTGCCTCCGTTGCAATTGGTGCATTGGTTCGGCCCCTTCATCCAACTCGTCTTCTAACATGTGCATGGTCTTCTTAGGTGCGGTTGAACCGGTAGCACACTGATGCATAATGCCCGTGTTGATCTTCAAGTGTGTACTGGTGGTCATGCGCATCAACTTGCCGAAGTACATGTTTAGCTCCAGTTGGACTTGCCTCTTGTCTTCGCCTTGGTGAGTGTGCTGAATGGGTTGGGTTGCATGCATGCGCACAATGGCATGCATGATGCTGACTCCCTTGCATGCAATCAACACCACTGCTCACCATGTTTGCTCTGTGTTAGTTGTTGGGATGAATCTTTAACTTGTACAGGCGCAGTTTCATCCATGAGTCCACGTTGTGCCTACTGTTGTTCCTAATCTTACTGCAACTCATTCATCTGCCTATGCAGCTTCATATTCTTCCTTGAGTTGTTGCTTCAGCACATGCAGCTCCTCCTTTTTTCCATTCTCTGTCTTTTAGCGACCTTCATGTCACGTCGTCACCTCATAGCCTGAGTCTCCAAAGTTGCTTTCATTATCAATGGATCTGCTTGATCTTGCAACTTTGTCCCGCCTCTGTGTTGTCAACAACCTTTCTCTTGCATTCGCTGCATTCGTTGCGTTCACTGCATTCGCTACATTCACTGCATTTGGTATGCTGCCTTCAGCTGTTGTTCATGATGCTGCTCGCTGTAACATTGTTGTTGTTATATCTTAATGTCCTTGTCTATGAACGACTTGATGTCTTCGTGACTAGGCAAGCTCATAGACACTTGATCAACTGCATCTCCAGGTGTGCTCTAAACAATGTCTTTGTCTCTGCTCTCTTGGAAACCATTGTACATGCATTACTGAGAGGCAGATGAGCACCAGCAATACCTGGGGACGTGGCAACACTCATGGAAAGCAATCTGTCAGTCGAAAACCAAAATGAAATCGAGAACTAACTTGCAACATACCTGTGTGCATGATCATGAAGGTTGCGCAATTTCAGACAGGAGGTCGGGAGACCGACTGCCAAGACTGCACAAGGCACAGTCTGGGTTGTTAGGAGACTGGCTGACTACTGGAACTGCGCAATGCACAGTTCAGTCTGGCTACTGACTGTTGGGATTGTGCAATGCACAATTCCAGCTCGGAAGGACTGCTGGCCTAGGGACAGATTTGCGCAATTTCTTGGGCCAAGCAGCCACTGTCCTCCAAAAATGCGCAAAACAGTCCTAGAGGCCAATGCTGGGCAGGAATGCGCAAATCTAGAGAGGAAGGTGAGCCTTGCTTCCCTAGATTGCATAATGCAGCCTTGGTGAAGGCAGAGTCCAGGCCAAGGTTGGCCCGACTCGCCGACGGGCAACTGAAAGCAACTAAGACAATAAATGCATGGCGACACTAAGTGATAGAAAAAGTGATTAACAGTGCATGCAAAACATGAATGAAATATTCAGCAAACAGATCAACATGCATGTGGGTGAGGCAGTTCGTTGGTTGGGCGAACGTCTGTGCAAAACAGTTTCATGCATGCGACAGCAGTGAGATAGCAACGAAAACTGAAACGGAACTAGCACAAGCTAGTATACATGTAAACGACAGCAAACGTTCAAAGCAATCAAGCAAACAGTACTCCCACAAGCGAAAACACAAAAAGCGACATAAATGCAACACAAGGCATGGGAAGCGGGCTTACCCCAAAACAGCTGAGTTGAATGTGCCGACTGCTCCTAGATGTGATGTGGGATGTCAGAGCTGCAAGGTTGATGTGAGGAATGATGGTGTGCATGCACCTCATGGTGACATCTTGCTGAAGCGAAATCTTGCTTCTGTTGTAACCGATGCATTGGTTCGGCCCCTTCATCCAACTCGTCTGCTAACATGTGCATGGTCTTTTTGGGTGTAGCTGAACCGACAGCACACTGATGCATAGTGTCCATGCTGATCTTAAAGTGTGTACTGGTGGTCATGCGCATCAACTTGCCGAAGTACATGTTTAGCTCCAGTTGGACTTGCCTCTTGTCTTCGTCGTGGTGAGTGTGCTAAATGGGTTGGATTGCATGCGTGCGCACAATGACATGCATGCTGTTGACTCCCTTGCATGCCATCAACACCACTGCTCACCATGTTTGCTCTATGTTAACTGCTGGGATGGATCTTTAACTTGTAGGGGTGCAATTTCATCCGTGAGTGCACGTTGCGCCTATTGTTGTTCCTGATCCTGCTACAACTCATTCATCTGCCTGTGCAGCTTCATATTCTTCCTTAAGTTGCTGCTTCAGCACATGTAACTCCTTCTTTGTTCCATTCTCTATCTTCGCGCAACCTTCATGTTGCGCCGTCACCTCATAGCCTGAGTCTCCAAAGTTGCTTTCATTATCAGTGGATATGCTTGATCTTGCAACTTTGTCCCGCCTCTATGTTGTCAACAACCTTCCTCTTGTATTCGTTGCATTCACTACGTTCGCTGCATTCAATATGCTGCCTTCAGTTGTTGTTCATGATGTTGCTTGTTGTGATGTTGCTGTTGTCATATCTTGATGTCCTTGTCTACGAACAACTTGATGTCTTCGTGAGTAGGCAAGCTCATAGACACTTGATCGACTGCATCTCCAGGTGTGCTCTGAACGGTGTCTTCGACTCTTCTCTCTTGGAAACCATTGTACCTGCACTACTGAGAGGCAGATGAGAACCTGCAATACCTGGGGACATGGCACCACTCATGGCAAGCAATCTGTTAGTCGAAAACCAAAATGAAATCGAGAACTGACTTGCAACATACCTGTGTGCATGATCATGAAGGTTGCGCAATTTCGACCAGGAGGTCGGGAGACCAACTGCCAAGACTGCACAAGGCACAGTCTGGGTTGTTGGGAGACTGGTTGACTGCTAGAACTGCACAATGCACAGTCCAGTCTGGCTGCTGACTGTTGGGATTGCGCAATGCACAATTCCAGCTGGGAAGGACTGCTGGCCTAGGGACAGATTTGCGCAATTTCTTGGGCCAAGCAGCCACTGTCCTCCAAAAATGCACAAAACAGTCCTAGAGGCCAGTGTTGGGCAGGAATGCGCAAATCTGGAGAGGAAGGTGAGCCTTCCTTCCCCAGATTGCGCAATGCAGCCTTGGTGAAGGCAGAGTCCAGGCCAAGGTTGGCCCGACTCGCCGACGAGCAACTGAAAGCAACTAAGACAGTAAATGCATGGCGACACTAAGTGATAGCAAAAGTGATTGACAGTGCATGCAAAACATGAATGAAAGATTCAGCAAACAGATCAACATGCATGTGGGTGAGGCAGTTCGTCGGTTGGGCGAACGTCCGTGCAAAACAGTTTCATGCATGCGACAGCAGTGAGATAGCAACGAAAACTGAAACAAAGCTAGGACAAGCTAGTATACATGTAAACGACAGCAAGCGTTCAAAGAAATCAAGCAAACAGTACTCCCACAAGCGAAAACAAAAAAAGCGACATAAATGCAGCACAAGGCATGGGAAGCAGGCTTACCCCAAAATAGCTGAGTTGAATGTGCCGACTGCTCCTAGATGTGATGTGGAATGTCAGAGCTGCAAGGTTGATGTGAGGAATGAGCTCTGTAGTGTCCGGTTGATGAGTTTTGATAACATCAAGGATGTGACGCGCATGCCACAAATCTAAGGGAAGCAACACTTGGTGGGAGGTTTCGAAATTGCTCCTTGCATGTAACTTCCAATTGCTAAACATAGATCCCTGAAACAAGGGATGCCTTTGCATGCTGCCTTGGGAGAAACAGCGCATGCATGCAAGTTTGTTTTGGTCAGTCCCGAAGGGAACCAGTCAACTCAGCTGCACATGCAAGAGACTGCTCGACTGCTGTAGAAAAATGCGCATTTCTGGCTGGGAGTTGGGCTGCCTGCCCAGGAGATTTGCGCAATTTTTGGGCAGAGCAGCTGACTGCTGCCCAGATTTCTGCAAATTCTGGGCTGAGCAGCCTTGCTGGGGAAATTTACACAAATCCTGCTGGCAATGTTGGCAAGCAGGATTGTGCAACCCTGGAGCCCAACAAGCTGCCAAAGAGGATTGCGCAATTTCTAGAGGGAAAGCTGGTTGCCCTCCAGAAATGCGCAATTTTCAAGGGGAAGCTGCTCAGCCTACAGCTGGACCAAGTCCAAGTGAACAGCCTGTGAGGGGAATGGATCAAGCTGTGACCGACAGGTTGCCTTTGTGCAAGAAAGACACTGAAGCTTGTGAACTTGACGAAGCAAGGCAAGCTGCTGTGAAATTTGAAAGGGAGGCTCCAAAACGAGGCTAAGGCAAAATTTTGGAGGGTGGTTGTAGCCGCTACAACACCCGCCTGGGTCCACATTCCTCCATTAGGTCCACATAAGGTTAGCTTGTCCCTTCCCTTTGCCCCACACCTTGGGTCATGCTTGGAATGAAGCCCGAAGGTTGATGCAACTAAAAAGAAAGTTAAAAGCATATATGGCCACATTCAACAGGAAAGGTACCACAAAATGCAAAAGATGGTCGAGACAAAAACATTTTAGCATGTGGGCGAAAGCTAATACATGAGCTCTACCCCATTATTATGGCCATCACCCTAGTTCCTACAGGTTCTATGAGCCTTCTTCATCATATAGGAACCCATGATTGTCTCAACTCCTAGTGAGCGATGAACCACACCACCTTAAAAAGGGGATTCCACTGCTATATCTTACACATCATGCTCTAACCCCTAGAGCCCCGAGCAGTTAATCAAAGAAAATCATAAAAAGGCATAAGGCATAGAAAAAGGGTGGAAAAATCAAGGTTGGAACTTGGGGCACCTCACGTACCATGATTGCTCCCTCCTATACATTATAAACCCAAGTGTGGGTTTCTCTCTTATTAACTACCCTTGCACCCCGACGTGTGACCCATGGCTACCCATTTTCATCCCCTACTTCATTCACCATATCCGTCATATGCCACCACCTTTTGAAGGATGTACCTTGAATATTGTCCCCTTTAGAAGAAGAAACCACGTAATAAGGTGCTTGGCTAACCCCATTTGGAGTTTAGAGACATTGGCACATCCCGAAGCCCGTTATGGAAGAGCAGGCCATTATGAAGTTCCCACCTGTGGTCCATGGTTAGGTAAGCTCATTTACTCGATTTCTCTAATGACTTGTTGTACTGGAAGCCTAGGGGACGCATTGAATCTTATGTAGGATCGCAGATGGTTTCCATTTGAATTTGGTCTCCTTATACAGGGTCCTAATCCTCCAGAGAGATACATTGGCACATGTAGGGTGAGCATTGAGAGCCATGGGCCTCCACAGCAGCATATTGCACTCCATGGATCCCCACAACCATTCAGATATTGCTCGTGGTTCACTTATTGGACGAGGAGGATGCACCTGATCCATCATGCCCAGTCGGCCCCAGATCTACACCATACACTTGGCAGATGATCCAGGACTTCCACGATGATGTGGCATCACTTACACCATCATCCTAGCCCTTGAGGGCGACGTACAAGCATCTTCGATTTGTTTGGAGACCCATGAGGATACTTGTGTGCCCCCAGATGTCATTTGGAGCACCACAAGTTATTACAAGAGGCCACCCCCTTGTCCACTGCTTTTGAGGGTCCTTCTCTTCATTTTACCACCCATGGACCTCATTAGGCCTCTTAGAGGGCCCTACAACATGCATAGATTATTATTTGACCTCTTGAGAGGCTTATCTTTTCATTTATGAGCTAGTTTGGTGGGCTTGTCACCAAAAAGTTGTATTATTAGAACATTAGTTTATTTTTGGGGCTTAGGTAGGCCAAGGAGGCTAATTCGAACTCCTGAGTTGTGTATAAATACAAGTGAGGTGAGATCATTTCTCATCATCACTTTGGATTGGATCTCTCTCTTCGTTAGAGAATTTCGCACTTTTTTCTGGAGGATGAAATGGAGCTTTTAAGGATGAATTTTGATGTATGGTTGTTGGTCTATCTTCTCTTGGACCTTCTCTATTGTCATTTGTGAATGGTTGTATATACTCTACTACATGTAATTACGAAATTTTGATGTTATTCGTGTTACCTTTTGTCATATATGTTGGACTCGGATTTTCATTGTTTTAGGGCTAATTGTTACATGCAATTATTGCTTAATATTGTGGAATTGTATCTATGATAAAGTTCTCCCCATGTATGGGCCATGTAGTGTGAGCGAAATCTCCTAGGGGTAAAATTTGACCTTGATAATTCATTCCACTTGTGCATTTGAAGTATAAAAGCTGCAAGATTGCTTTCACTTGACCTAGAGGGGTTTGTGAAGTACTTTTGAGGCTTCCTAAACTGCGGACCAAGAAATCTTACACATAATCAACATAGACTCCATTCAACCAAGGATTAAGGCATTGATCTACCAAGGGTGGTCACCAAAACTCTTATTCTTTCACCTTCTCCCAAGTCTAGCCACATTGGGGTGCCTAGGGCATCAATTTCCCGACAAGTTAGCCACTAAAAAAATTCAATCTCCTAGGGTCTCCTACATTGGCCTTTCCTCTAGCCCTCCAAATTTGAAGACATTCCGACAGTGGAGTTGGGAGAAAAGCCAAGCCCTAGCTTTGGGACCAAAACTTGCCCTGCCATCTCGAAGGCTAGCACTTCCCAGGGTCAAACCAACATCTTTGAATGAAAATTCTTTCTTCGATCCTTTCCCCACCTTGTCCAGGGTAGGAATATCATTGGTTGCTACATTCCTTCCTCATACCCTAGATTGGGTCTATTTGGCCCCGTGTGGTCCCATCCCTTTGAAAGACCATTCTTCAAGAACCATCTGGGATATTCTAACAAGGATTTTAGGGATTGGGGAACTCCTTCACAATTCTTTATCCCATAAACCTAATCCTCAAAATCGTCTCTTCCTTTCCCTAGAATACATAGTACCTTGCTTAGTGAGCAAGCAAGCTCAGTCTTTTAAGCATTCCTGGGAAAGGGTTAGTTTGGGTTATTCATATCCATTGACTTATAATTCATTAGTGGCTCCATACATATCGGGTCTCCTCCCTGTTGAAGAATCTAGGGCAATTAGAGTTAATGTGATTCTTCTTAGCTTGATAACTATTTGTGAGGTGTTTTTAACTTTTCTTCTTATCATAGTTTTCACTTGTTATTATTAGAGTATGTCTTCTTAGTTCATCAAATAGCTACCAAAACAAAGAGACAAGAACACAAAATGTTGGCATTCTGCCAGGGCCAAAACCTCTCCCTCTTGGAGAGGAAAACCCGCACAAAATTCTTCTTATAGAGATTCCAATTGACGAACACCAAGACCATGACCCTTGACCTACTATGCCACTCCAAGACCAAGACATCAATCCTCTTCTTTGTCACTATTGAGATCATCATCATTGCTACACCATTGAGATCATCATTACTGCACTATCGAGATTTACATTGCTGCACCATCATTGTTGCACCTTCATGGAGGACTTCATCATAACGACAAGATCATTGTTGATGCACCATTGTTCCATCTTCACATAGATCATTGTTGCATCTTCTCAACAACACCATCATTACTACCACATAGATCTTCCTTAGAACATTACCGAGACTGTATCTAGAAGGTATGCCAAAACTGTATAATCCTCTTCATCATAGATAAATCATAGATCCTCCTTATTGCATGTATGCCAAGACTGTAACTTTTGAGGTAGCTGAGACTGTAGTCATTGAAACTGTGAAGAGATTGTGGTCATGAGGTTGTTGTAATTCATTGTAATCATCACCGAAGATAGGAGAGGCATCTGAAGTTCTTCATCACACAAGAATCTGAGATTATGTGTCACTGTGTTTGTCTGAGATCTGTACTTACTGTGCCATCCGAGATTTCAGAGTAATCCGAAGTTCTGTGCTTCCTGTGGTGACCCCAGCAGGGTATTTATAGTTGTCACGTCTCCATAAATAAGCCGACATTACAGTGTGAAACGTTGTGTCTATTTATTGAGCCGACATGACAATTATATATATATTTTGAGGCCGACATGATTGTTCTCCTTATCATTTTGCTTGCAAACTTCTTTGTGCTTGTCTTGGAGGATTGTGCTTGGTCTTGGAGGGTTAATCTAGTCACTACGTAGACTCGTATACAATACATATATGTTGAAATTTCTAGGTCTATCCGTTAGAAATTTAATCTGTATTCTTTTGGTTTATTTCTTCTACTTGTTTAAATTCAAACAAGTTATTTAAAACATATAAATAACGAAATAAACACAATACAGTCTCAACATCTACAGATCATCAGCTGAAAGAAAACAAACACACAAGTGACATCGTTATTTTTGGACAAATGTCCCCAGAAAAACCCAATGTGGGAAAATCGGTGCAACTATTTTGAGGGTTTATTATTATGCAATATTTCCTTGAGTACAACTGGGTGCCAAATTGGCTCACCCGACAGAGAAAAACAACCAGCAGTAATACCTCTCTATTTGGAAACAGGTATTCAGAAAACCTATCCCACGAAACCCTCTCCAGCAACTCTGAAGCACTGCGCCAACCTCCTATTGCTTTGCGTCAGCCTCAGAACCCTCTGCGTCAACCCTTTGAGGCACTGCGCAGCCTCTAGGACCCTCTGTGTCACTCATGTTGCCTTCTGCGTGGATGACACAGGCCCTCTGGCCTCTGCGTTGTCTCTGCTGGGCTCTGTGTGGCCTGCTCTGGCTGCTGCTTCTCGCTCTCTACCTCTGCGTTGGTCTCTTGGCACTATCTCTGCCTCTCTATCCAGTACTCACTGCCCCTCGTTGTTGATCACTGATTCGACTTTGCTTAGCAACCTCGCTCTAGCAAATCGAATGATTGATCACTCTGGTGTGTTTTTCCAACTAACCCTCAAGCCTCCTCTTATACTTTTCTCGTTGGTCCTTCAACGGCCGAGATTAAATCTCTAATCAATGGCTGAGATTAGATTTGGCTTGATCCATGACTTTTGGAACCTTCTAACCCAGTTTTATATTAATACCCATTAATATTTTTATTTTCCTAAGTTTAGACTTAGGAACCCATTAAAAATATTTATTATTTTAATATCTCCCAAACCGGGTACAATCTTTCCAAACCATTTCTAGGTCTTGGAGATCTCATGTGCTTTAGCCTCTCCACCAATTTTCATGGCTAGTGCACATCCGATGCTACCCCAAATCAACAATATATGCTCAAGAATAGCTCTTTGACTCTTTGACTTTCCTAGACCTATGAAATGAGCAAGAAACTCATTCTTATAATTTACAAACATAATATTTCTTTTTCTTGACAAGTACAAAGATCAAAATTACTTCTGTAAATATCGAACCTAGTTACACTTTCTTCAACACTCCCATCAATGAAAGTCCATAAATAGAAGGGAGCCTTAGTTGAGGTGACAGTGGGTTGGGTCTCCATCGTTGTCCTTGGCCTAGCATTTTCCCTTGAGGGTTCCCCCTTAGGTCACCTGCTAGTTTGAGCGGTAACAAGACCAACGCTTCAAATTGGCAAACATTCATCACACCAAATCAAATCGCACCATTACTCCATTCAAGATCTTGCACAAGAGCAATCAAGTCGCACTTATGGAACCAAACACATCACAGTTTCGACTAGTCATCATTGCACTCAGTCTCATCATCAAACCATAAGCTTGATCATTCCTTCACACACGGGAGCACAACAAAAATGCCATCGATCGCACTTCACAATTGATCACGCATTGGGTAAATTCAATCAGACAAAGTTCGCACTAGATTCATTACTATGCCCATTAATAAATGTACAAACTTCAAAGCACACTCTCAATTGATCTCAGGATGACTGCAACCCTCTGTAGCCATTTATAGCCAAGACAGTACTCAATGTAGCCTCCTCCTTGAGGCCTCATACCTCTTCCAGTAGACACAAACAACAAAACCCATGTCCTATTCTAGGACGGCTACTTGGCCTCCTTCAAACAACCAAAAATCTTAGACAGATCAAAGCGCTAAGCGCAGTCTTTCTTCAGATAGACTTACATAGGTCTTAATTTTATTGTAGCCCAGACTTCATCATAATTGTCTCTTCTATGGCTGCTCTTATCAACAAGGCTTTCATACCATGTTGAATTTTCTACAATTATAAACAGTAGAAACCAATTTTCTGGTCTGATAATTACTTCTAATGATCTACAACTAATTCTTCTTATGCCACTAATATCATTAAGCAATTATACACAAAAAATCTCAACATTAATGCAACGAAAACAATAGAATCAATAAAGATCATAAAGAGACAACCATGCATAATAGAGACAACAAATTTTCCCTGGGAAACCCACACTAGGGAGAAAACCTGACAACTTCTTGGAGAAATTCTTATTCAACAATGTTTATTATATATTGTATAGAAATCTATGCCAAAAAACAAATCCAAACTTTAGTCACTTCATCATTTTTTCTGCTCCCACATGTGGCTAATATAGAAGAGATATGATGATGTGTGTGTTCAAACGAAGTGTCACATCATCTATATCTATACAAGTCGAATGGGTGCATTTTCCCAAGGGATATACCCTTTCATGGTGGGGCCGACTTGTCCCTTTTGAGCCTACCTGAAACCTGTTGCACTCAAATTATCAAAGTACCAGGCAAGCGGAAGTGCCAACTTTTTTCAACAAGGATCGGATCACATATCAACAGTCCATGTGTCATAGTCATCCCTTTCTGCAAGTTATATATTGTAAATGATCTTAGTAAAACCTTGAATCTATGTAACAACCTAGGTAAGCCTATAATTTGATGACGAATTCCATCCTAGGAGGCTTTTTAACCTCACCGATTACTTGTGTTTTTCGACTTCGACACATCTAATCATAAGAGTTTTTTCCCTCTAGCTTAAACCCCCAAAGCTAGGGTGAAATTTATTGTCGAATTATTAAGTGAGTCCTAGTATTTTAGTCAAGTCTGATGTAAAAGTGTTTTGGGAATAATTTAAGCTAATTCGCTAAATTATTTTATTACAAATCACTTGGCTTACTAGATCATATTGAGTTGCAGATGGGTTACATGTCTTAAGGGTTTAAGACGAATGTGTATTCCCTCTTTGAGTCTTGTAAATGAAAAATCATATGTATTAAAGGGTTGGAAAAGTAATTAATCCCCTTATGTGTAAATTAATTACTTTTTCTGGCAAAATAAAATTAAATCTTAAACCAGAAAATTAATTAATTAATGAGAGTCAAATCAAATTGTCTAGGAAAATAAATTCTCCAAATGAAAAATTCGTGGCTTTTAAAAAAATTAATTTTTAAAGGTCCTCCACCAAGAGAATATTGTCTTTTTCAAGAAAATTTGACCCCTTAGACCTTGGTAGTTAAGTCAAAGTCAATTTTTTGAGGAAATTAGCTCTAAATAAGTTTTTAGTTATAATTAAAATGGAATTAAATGATAAATTTGAAAATTCCTCAAAAAATAAGAAATCAAGGGCCAAGATTAAAAGATCTTGAAGTATTTATCAATGGCCAAGATTATTTTGACAAGGATCAAAGAAACTAACCATTATTTTTCTATTTGGAAGATTTATCTATAAATTAAACAGCCATTTGAGTCTCTAGTCATCTTGATCTCTAGCTAGAAAATTTCTACTAAGCAGCTTTGTAACTATTGTTTCGTTGGGAACTATTTTTTCAATCATAATAAAGACTTTGGGGTGCAATTCAAGGTGTTCTTTCTTATTGATTTGTGGTATGTGCTAACTATGGGCATCTTTACGAATATTGGTAAGATTTGTTTTTTTCACTAGATGGAGATAGAACCATATTATTGATAATTTTGGGCTAATCTTAGGTGGTTTGATTCCCCATGAAATCTAACAAATTATTTTGAGATAAATTCATAGTGTTTAAAGGTATTTCAGTCCTTGGCCTCCAAGTTCACAAACTTGGGCAAGAACCATTGTTGTTTAGATTCCAAATATTTATATAGTGGATTAAATCTTCGCTAAAGTTATAATATACATTGGGGTTTCTAAAGTATTTTTAGTCATTCTTCAAAGGAAAAAACTCCATAAAAATATTTTTCTCAAAAAATTAAAATTTTTAAAACCCTTGTATATTTGTAGATCTTGTGAATAATTTTGTAGATCTAACTTGTAAATTATTTTTTCTAATTTGAGTTTTCGGGATTTTTAGTGTTTCGTATATATTTCGGGTTTGGGTGCTTTTATTTTCATTTTTGCAGGTTGGATCAAGGAATCAAGTGAGAGAAGAGCTAGATCTAGGCCCTTGAGGGTAAGATCTAGTCTCTAGACAATTTTGCAAGGATATTTGCTGAAGATTTGACAGCAAAATTCAAATCTGGAAAATTTAAAAATATATATATATATTTTGAGACATGGGCTTTCAGTTTTTGGTCTCCTCTTGCCATTTCAGCCCCCGATCTATCATTTCAACCCTTTTATCCCCACAAATTGGCTTTCCTTGGCCTGGTTTTGTCTTTTCTTGGCCTCGTTTGCCCTAATCTGCCCTAAACCCTTACCTGAAGTTTTAAGGCTAAATACTTTACGGTTTTGCAAGCTTAAGGTCTCAAAATTCATATTTTTCAAGCCGCAACGTGATCCCAAAGTTTCAACAAATTTCAACCACGGGATCTTCAAGGCTTAAGGCCTAGGGTTTGATTTCTAAACCATAGTTTATCTATGTTTTATTATAGCTATCAAATCACTAACTTTTAAGCCCTAAAATCACATGCTATATGGTCAAAATTGTTTAGATTTTCAGAATCTTCAGTTTCGTGAATTTTGGCCTAGATCTAACTTTCAAGCTTGATGGAATTCACTGTATAATTGAAAAATTCAGATCTAAATTTTCTGAATCAAATACTTAAAAAGGGCTAAGAAAATTGAATTTTCAATTTCCAACAAAATTTTACTATTTTTGGAAATATTTGGGTTTGTCTTGAGCATTGTTGGGTTGCTGATTTGTCATTGTTGCACTGCTGTAATAAACATGTTAGTTCTGAAATTTCTGAATCACATTCCCTAAATAGCTCCAAAAATTGATTTTTTCAAGTTTGGCGAAATATTACTATTTTTTGACATCTTGGACATTATCTTGGGCCTCATTAGCTTGCCAATATGTGATTTATTTACTACTGCTATAAATTGTTTACAGTTGTCATATTAGTCACCTACTACTCATAAAAATTATCATTGGAACATAAAGTGCCTAAGTGTCTTCATATCTTGTTACTTGTTCCTAGCATTTACATGATTAAAGTGATTAACATTGTTGGTTTCTTGAGAATTTAAGTTTCACATCTCTTTGGAATTATCACACATATAATCTTGTTGAATTGTGATTAGCATCTTGATTAATAAGTGGATAAGTTGATTTAATTGATTAAGCATCTTGTGGAATATTGTTGAAGTTTACACTTGTCTCATTTAGGGATTGTCATTTTAATATTGTTGAGTACTCGTGCTATAAGAAGATTCTCACTAAGTACTTAAATAAATCAAACAATCTTAACTCAAGACAAATCTCACTCATAATCTCTTGCATTAGCATACTAAGTCTAGATTGCACTAATAATTTACCTCCTAGCATAAGCTAGGTTGATAGAAACATAGGACAACCCTTCTCACTTAGCTTGAGGGGCCTCAACGACTCTTCGGTGGTTAACACGGTGACCTTGCAATCATCATATCCATAGTCTCTGCAACACCAGAGGCATCAGGGTGATAGGAGCACAACAAAAGATATCGTTAATCAAGCCCTAGCCTGCTTCCTGTTGGCCTCCTTCCCACAACCTACCTTGGAGCCTAGCTTCAAAATAGTTAAGGGAAGGTTACATCTAGATTAGGCATTTAACTAAAAAATAACCAAGATATCTACATCACACATAGGTCATAGGTTTTCATATCATTCAGGGTAGTCAATCGTCTTAAGTAGCGGGTGTCCATCCAGTCATTTGGGTCCAATTTATTATAAGCAAGAATTTATGACTCCATTAAGGCACTGGTCTCATACTTTAAAATCTAATCTAATCAATAATCTTGCTCGAATTTAACTAATTGACTAGGCCACTCATCCGTTTCTCCCAAACAAGTTGGTTTCAATTGGCTAGGCCACTCATCCGTTTCTCCCAAACAAGTTGGTTTTCAACTTGTTTTCCTTCATCTCATTCCATAGGGACTACCCCCCATAGCCTGTTGTTGGGAGACGGCTAGAACGGAGTGGGCGGGGATCAGAGTGACAGCCCCCGTCCTTAGCGTTGTCACGGTGCTTGTACAATCCAGGCGAACAAATTTTTTGGTGTCATTATCAAGGCCAATTTATTGGACCTTGGTGTTGACGACATTCTCATTAATCTTTGTAATCCTCTGATCCATTTTCATCTTCTTGACACCGCATTCACTAATCTCCTTATCGCCTTATTCACTCCTCTATTTGCACTTTAGCACCTGGACATTTGGGTCAGTTTCCTATTTGGGTGGCGACTCCATTGTTTCATCCATTCACAAAAGCTTACATTAGAAAGAATCTCGATAGCTTCCTTAACCCTACTCTCAGAGCTCGGTTAAACAAATTACATTCTAGTAAGCATTCATTTTTCTCAGACATGAAGCCTTCCTTGATATCCACCTACTTTTTCCCTGACTAACTTTTCGGTTTTTTGCCTTCTAGATTTTGGAGACAGATTCATGTTCAAGTGGCGACTCCACTTCTTTCATTTTTTGCAAGAATTTCTGCTAGAGGCTCGCTTCTTGTGGATCTCTTGATTTTCTTGAACACAAATCTCTCTCTCTGACATCCATTAGATTCCCTTTCCCCTTAAGCAAGTCATAATCGACGACTTGTCCATCGCTTTTCGTTGTACTAACACTCAAGGTTATCCTCGTGACCTCCCAGAAGAGGAATATGGGATTAAAGAATTAATAGAGATCGTTAACAGAATAAAAGTTAAGGAGGATAATCAATTTGCTAATATGCAAAATCTCATAAAGAAGATGCAAGAGAATCAATCACACCATGTTAGTGATCAAGAGGATGTGCCATATTGTAGATATTGTAATCATTGTCATGATGAATCCACTTATGTCGTCACAAGAAGAATTTTCAATAGTACAGAACCAGATTAATCATTTTGACAATGAAAAGGAAAATGATAAGCATCTTGTTAAGGAATTAACTCAAATGATCAAAGACATGCAGTCTAGTCAAGCAAAACTAATAGCAGATCACACCAGAGAAATAAATTCCATGGGAAATAGGTTACAGGCAATGGAAGTTGCTCAATATAATCAAAGGATCAACTTTCAGAACATGGTGGATACCATAGAAGAGGAACATGTTGAGGAGCTAAGTTCCATAAAAGCAAATCTTAAGAAAGAAATGAATTCTATTCAAGAAGATCATAATAGAATGATAAAGGACATGGAAGCTAATCAAATATCTCTTCAGAACAAGTTATTAGCTAGAGAAGAAAAGCATACTGAGGAGCTGAAAATCATGGAAACTAATCATTCTAATCAGATGACCACCATGCAAGACCATTTGATCACCATGGAGGAAAATCATGCCAAGGAAATCAATGCCATTGAGGATAGGCTGCAAAGCTTGATTAATGACATGAAGGTTGATCACATACAACAAATGAAAATTATGGAATCAATACATGCAGACGAAATGAATGCCATAAGAACTGAGCAGGTCACTCTTCAAAGTAAGCTACAAATGTTGGAAAAATCACAGCTCCAGCCAAGACCAAAGGATCCAGTACAAGAACCTCCCAGCCCACCCAAGCAGCCTTCATCTTATGAAGAAGTCATCGATTCCATTGAGAAATGGTTAAACGAAGATGATCCAGGCAAGAAGGAAACTGAAGGAAATTATATCGATGATTGCAACACCGATCCAGCAGCTTTAACAGAATAAGGTCATGAAAATAATGAAGATCAAGTCATAAAAATCATGGATATTCCAAAATTTCTGAAGGAGCGTTATCCAAATCCAATAGAAAGTTGCATGTCGATCGCATCAACATCAACGTCGCATCCCGCCCAGAGAAAGCATAAAAGTTGAAAGAGAAGAAGGAAAAAGTTTGATGCATCTAATGCTCGGGAGCAGCTCGATGTTCGGATAAGACAGAGTCCTAGCATTGTCAGAATTCAGCATGGTGCATCCGAAAAGCAGCCCACAGACTTGTCGGTAAGTCGACAGATGCTCAGTATGCACTATGTTGAAAACCTCTGGTGCCATGGGCATTGTTTTGTATAGTATCTCTAACCCTATTCCCTTTTTATTTCATGTCATTAGAGAGTTTATTTCACACATTTATATTATGTCTTTTATATTTCAGTTTGTTAGGGTAGATTTCCTATTCAGCGATATTTTCTATATATGCATGATGATTTCGATGTTGAATAGATATCTATTTGATGGACTTTTGTTTCCTTGGATGCAGATTCTAGGATTCTCACATTACGAAGTAACGTGTCCCCATATGGAGCCAGATGTTGCACTCAAATTATCAAAGTACCCAGGAAGCGGAAGTGCCAACTGTTGAAAAATTGTAACTAGGTTCGGTCTTCATAATGACATGTAACTATGACTTTTGTAAATGATGTAAATAAGGAAAATAAAATTAATATTGTAAGACTTGCTTCATGGGTTTCATGAGCAAGGGATTTTATTTTTAGATGGCTCCCATTGTGGGTCTTTAGGAATTGTCAAAGAGTTAATGTCATGTATGAAATGTATATGAATCAATAGAATAGTCTAGTATCCCTCCAAAGACAAGCACGTGTTTCTCCTTTGCAAGTCGGCTTCAAGATGAAGCAACAAACTCATGTCGGCTCACCCTTTTGGAGACACACCGGTTCGAGATCACAGGTCGGCTTATTTATATGGATCAACAACTATATATACATGGTTGGGGTCTTCGCATTTCCACAGTGAAGTTTGAATACATCTCTGAGATTTTCGGATGTTCAGTGACAATAATCAAGTTTGATCTTCGGGTGGCCTAGTTCGGATATCTCTGTGGAGAATTACAGTGACAGAATTTGGAAAGGAAAGGAGACTGCAATTCGGTGTTGTCTCTTAGTCAAGGGAGTTTGGATCCCTCTTAAATTCGAATCATAGAAAAGACACAGTTCGGATGGAAGGGACAGCGAGGAGAGATGAAGGGACAACGAAGTTTTGTCTAGGGTTAATCACAGAAATAACAGTTTGGATTTTTGAAAGAAGGTCTCAATACTTCAGCAGAGGAAAATATTCGGTTAAGGGTATATGCTACAAATTGATGCTATGAAGAGAACACAGTTCGGTGCAATAATAAGAATGTAGCTTGGTTCCATAAAGGAACTACAGTTCAGTGTTTCAGTGTTGCTACAGTGGTTACATTTTGGTGTCATTACATTGACATGCTTTGGTGCCATCTCTAGTGTATCTACAGTTCATTGAGGAGATGATCTCAGGGTTAAGAAGGTCGAAGAGGAAGACGAGTCAAGAAAAATAAAGGAGCAGAAGACAGAGAACTAGTGTCTTGGTCTTGGAGTGGCTAATAGGTCAAGGGTTTTGGTCTTGGTATTCGTCAATTGGAATCTATATAAGAAGAATTTTGTGTGGGTTTTCGGTTTTCCTCTCAAAGAGTGAGAGGTTTTGGCCCTGGCTCATAGCCTACATTGTGTATCTTGTCTATTTATGTTCATGCATTAATAATTGTTTGATCAAGAAGAATACTAATAACTTAAGCAACTAGAAGATCATAATCTAATGAAGTAAAAGTCTCTCACAAGTAGTTCCTAATCAAGAGAAATTCAACACTACAAATTACCTAACTATTGTAACTATTGATGCCCTAGATTTCTCAACATGGTATCAGAGCTAAGGTGACTAAGTCAAAGAAATGGGCATGCAATCAAAGAGACACTCAAGGATCGAGTTTCAAGAAAGGCATCAAAGCAAGTCGAAGGATATCAAAGCGAAAGTCAAGATCTACATCGAAATATCAAACACTAGATCGAAGAAGAAGTATACACCAGCAAAAGTTTTGAATCCTCTACGTCATCATTAAAAGACCTCAAAGACCCTCATCAAGTTGAAGAGATATACAAAGCAAAGGCAGCCCAAAGTATAGACATCCTAAAGAAACATTTCTAGGACTAAGATCACATCATCTTGGAGAGAGTCGAAATCCTAGAAGCATTTCTGATCTGCACTCATTCACCACCAAGAAGTCGAAGTATCTTGAAGGCTAGAAGGCATTGTCATCATCTTCAAAATCTATAAGGCAAGTTCCCTCTCATTGAAGCAAGGATCCCCTCCTTATCCGTGAAGAAGATCATCCAAGGAAGCATCAAGACATCCTCATCAATCACCATCATCAAAGGGATCAAGTTGCAGATTTCATCTTCACTTGTCAAGTAAGTATATTTTATTCTATAAATCTAATCTAGTAAAATGACTTTGCTTTGCAAGGATATCTATAAGTTGGTTGGGTCATCGAACTTCCTTGCATAAAAAAGGAGGATAGACATAGTCCTCGAAGAAAGTGAAATCATAAATCATATCAATGGAAAAGTTTCCAAACCATCTGAAGGTCAAGCATTATCTGAATACATGGAAAGGGATCAAAGGGCTCAAGGGATTCTTATGAAATCATTCAAAGGTCCCCTCATAGCAAGATTGGAGACATCAAAAGAGATATATGATAAGCTGGTAGAACTATTCTCTAAAGATGCAATAAAGAAGGTCACATCACTTAGATCTGATCTATACAAATTGAAGGTATCAAAGGATAAAGGGTTATCTTCATAAGATCTCAATTGCAAGATCTGGGAGAGATTATCCTCATTGTTCTAAATACACTAACTGATGAACAAGGTAACAAATGTCTGAGTATAAGAAGGCTATCCCATTCAACAACGTGTAGTCTCTATGCAAGATAGGAGAAGACAGGTTGAGGGCAAAAAGAATTCAGACATTTGTCAAAAGGAAAGAAGAACATAGCTAAGATTCAATGCTATGAGCGTTACAGGAAAGATTGTCCTAAGCTTAAGAAGGGAAATAACGAGGAAGATAGAGAAGAATTCCATTTCACCAAAGAAGTGGAGGAAGCTAAAAGAGGAAAAGCATTAGAAGCAAGAGCTCATGACAAGGCAGCGGGAACAAAATCTATGGCAGTGAAATATGAAGGATATAGCTCTTGGGAACCTCATGGGAAATTTAAGGAAAGGAATAAGTCATTCAAGACAAGGCTCATCATACATCTAAAGGGTAACATCTGTTGGATAGGGATATGCAAGATCCTCAAGATTCTTTGATGGAATCTTCATTGGAAGTTTCACCGATCTAGAGAAGAATCAAGTGTTTCATTAGGAACTCCAACTTGTGGAATTCATGGGATGATGGTATGATGACATAAGAAAATGAAGCAGATCAAGGGGTTGAAGCTCTTTTCAATCAAAGAAGTTGTTGAAAGAAGCCTAGATGACCTAAAGGTAAATGAGGTATGTATGCTTGTATTCAATTTTATAAAGTCATGTTGTATGGTTGCAGGTAACATGGATCACTGCTCTATCTTAAGAAGCATGATCAAAGGAAAGGAATCTCCTCCTATGAAAGGATGTCGGGAGGCATGGGTCACACTAAATGAAATCAACATGATATGTCCTCACATGAAGTATGAGGCGGTTGACTACAATTTGAGGAACTCTGATTGGAAACTCCTGGGAATAAAATGTGTGGATAAAGGAAGGAAGATATCGTGAGATATGCAACCATGGTAAAGGCAATCAACATCCAAAAGACCAAGAAGACTTGACTAGGAAATCTCCCGAAAAGATATGAAGACTTTGATGGAAGTCTGAAAAAGATGGACACCCTTGACAATGGATATCTTTGCGAGATATGTCAACATGTATGCAAGATGTTGATACAAACTAGAAGATTTCATGACGAAAGGCCATCACAAAGGTAATTTTGATTTAAGTGTTCATTTCTTATTTTTGAACAAATATTTGGATAGGCTTATGCAAAACTGCCAAAGGAATAACTGTGGATGTCTTCTTAGAGGACCATGTAGAAGGATGTAAGATTCTTCCAAAGAAAATGGTATGAAGAAGGCAGCATGACATGAAGCAAGGCTAGATGTAGACTGATGAATCACTTTCTGATGAAAGGAGTGATGACATGACTGACTCATGGATGAAAGTGATGAATGGTTTGTGCCCTATGTTGAAGTCCCATAAGATGAAGACTCTGTGACGAAGGAATTCATGACATCGAGGGAAAGAGTTCTTCAGGTAGTTGAGGAGTTGTTGTAGGCCCGTAATCAAGAGGGAGCCTGAAAACTAGTTTCTTACTTGGAAGAAACTTGAAAATTCTTAATCCAAGAGGGAGCTTAGGTACATTCCTTTTGTAGGAATGAGTACGTTCCTTTATTGGAATAGATATGACCTCCCTAATTGAGGGGGATTGACAGACACATCATTCGTCTTCACTTGGGAAGAAAGAATGGAGGATTGGGTAACCATCTGGCATTCAATACTCTTTGAGAATGTGGTAGGGCACTCAAGACAAGGGTAGTCGTGGACCGATATTCTTTGAGGACTAGCTATCCAAGATAAAGAATAGTCCAAAGAAGGTCATACCCCGTGAACACCGGGGTGGAGTATGTACCTTGAGAGACAATGATTATGGTGTCTTTAAATCATTGGTCTCGCCAGCATTGTGCTCTGATCGTGTGCATAGAGTTGTTAGTCAAGACCTTGCTATGTGACAATGCTGGTTAAATATGATGATGGATAGATGAGTTACCAATTAGACTCTTCTTATGAGAAATTCTTCAAATTGACAATGACTAAGTACCATTATGTATACCTCCCTAGTTAAGAGGGAGTGTTGAAAAAGTGTAACTAGGTTCGGTCTTCATAATGACATGTAACTGTGACTTTAGGAAATGATGTAGAGAAGGAAAATAAAATTAATATTGTAAGACCTGCTTCATGGGTTTCATGAGCAAGGGATTTTATTTTTAGATGGCTCCCATTGTGAGCCTTTAGGAATTGTCAAAGAGTTAATGTCATATATGAAATGTATATGAATCAATAGAATAGTCTAGTAGCCCTCCAAAGACAAGCACTTGTTTCTCCTCTGCAAGTTGACTTCAAGATGAAGTAACAAACTCATGTCGGCTCACCTATTTGGAGACACAACGGTTCGAGATCCCAAGTCAGCTTATTTATATGGATCAACAACTATATATACATGGTTGGGGTCTTCGCATTTCCACAGTGAAGTTCGGATACATCTCTGAGATTTTCGAATGGGCAGTGGCAGTAATCAAGTTTGATCTCTCTCTGAATTCGGGTGGCCTAGTTCGGATATCTCTGTGGGGAATTATAGTGGCACAGTTCGGAAAGGAAAGGAGACTGCAATTCAATGCTGTCTCTTAGTCAAGGAAGTTTGGATCCCTCTGAAATTCGGATCACAGAAAAGACACAGTTTGGATGGAAGGGACAGCGAGGAGAGATGAAGGGACAACGAAGTTTTGTCTAGGGCTAATCACAGAAATAACAGTTCGGATTTTTGAGAGAAGGTCTCGGTACTTCAGCAGAGGAACAATATTCGGTCAAGGGTATATATACTACAGTTCATTGCAATAATAAGAATGTAGCTTGGTGCCATAAAGGAACTAAAATTCAGTGATAGACCACAGTGTTTCGGTATTGCTACAGTTGTTAAACTTTGGTGTCATTACATTGACATGCTTCGATGCCATCTCTAGTGTATCTACAATTCGTTGAGTAGATGATCTTAGTGTTAAGAAGGTCAAAGAGGAAGAGGAGTCAAGAAGAAGAAAGGAGCAGAAGACAGAGAACTAGTGTCTTGGTCTTGGAGTGGCTAATAGGTCAAGGGTCATGGTCTTGGTATCTGTAAATTGGAATCTCTCTAAGAAGAATTTTGTGCGGGTTTTCCTCTCAAAGAGTGAGAGGTTTTGGCCTTGGCTCATAGCCTACATTCTGTGTCTCTCGTCTATTTATGTTCAAGCATTAGTAGTTGTTTGATGAAGAAGAATATTAATAACTTAAGCAACTAAAAGATCCTAATCTAATGAAGTAAAAGTCTCTCACAAGCAGTCCTTAATCAAGAGAAATTACCTAACTATTGATACCCTAGATTTCTCAACACATTTTTCAACAAGGATCAGATCACATATCAACAGTGCATCATTTCTCAACACATTTTTCCTAGGAGGTTTTTTAAACTCACTGATTACCTGTGTTTTCTGACACAACTAATCAGAAGAGTTTTTCCCCTCTAGCTTAATCCCCCAAAGCTAGGGTGAAATTTATTGTCGAATTATTAGGTGAGTCCTAGTGTTTTAGTTGAGTCTGAAGTAAAAGTGTTTTGGGAATAATTTAAGCCCATTCACTAAATTATTTTATTACAAATCACTTGCTTTACTAGATCATATTAAGTCGCGAATGGATTATGTGTCTTGAGGGTTTAAGATGAATGTGTATTCCCTCTTTGAGCCTTGTAAATGAAAAATCATATGTATTAGAGGGTTGGAAAAATAATTAATCCCCTTATGTGTAAATTAATTAATTTTCCTGGGAAATAAAATTAAATCTTACGCCAGAAAATTAATTAATTAGAGTCAAAATTAAATTGTCTAGGAAAATAAATTCTCCAAATGAAAAAATTCGTTGGTCTTGAAAGAATCAATTTTTAAAGGTCCTCCACCAACAGAATATTGTCTTTTTTCAAGAAAATTTAGACCTTGGGACCTTGGTGGTTAAGTCAAAGTCAATTTTTTGAGGAAATTAGCTCTAAATAATTAATTTTGAGCTAATTAAAATGGAATTAAATGATAAATTTGAAAATTCTTCAAAAAATAAGAAATCAAGGACCAAGATTAAAAGATCTTGAAGTATTTATCAACAACCAAGATTATTTTCACAAGGATCAAAGAAACTAACAGTTATTTTTCCATTTGGAGGATTTATCTATAAATTAGAGTCATTTGAGTCTCTAGTCATCTTGATCTCTGGCTAGAAAATTTTTGCTAAGCAACTTTGTAACTATTGTCCTGCTAGGAACTATTTTTTCAATCATAATAAAGACTTTGGGGTGCAATTCAAGGTGTTCTTGCTTATTGATTTGTGGTATGTCCCGACTACGGGCATCTTTATGTTGTGTTGAATATTGGTGAGATTTTCTTTTTCCATTAGATGGAGATAGAACCATACTATTCATAGTTTTGGGTTAATCTTAGGTGGTTTGATTCCCCATGAGATCTAACAAAATATTTTGAGATAAATTCGTAGTGTTTGCAGATACTTCAGTCCTTGGCCTCCAAGTTCACAAACTTGGGCAAGAATCACCGTTGTTTGGATTCCAAATATTTATATGGTGGATTAAATCTTCACTAAAGCTATATAGTATACATTGGGGTTTTTAAAGTATTTCTAGCCATTCTTCAAAGAAAAAAACTCCATAAAAATATTTTTCTCAAAAATCTAAAATTTTTAAAACCCTTGTATATTCGTCGATCTTGTGAATAATTTTGTAGATCTAACTTGTAAATTATTTTTTCTAACTTGAGTTTTGGGGATTTTTCGTATTTTGTATATATTTGGGGTTTGAGTGTTTTTATTTTCATTTTTACAGGTTGGATCAAGGAATCAAGTGAGAGAAGAGCTAGATGTAGGCCCTTAAGGGTAAGATCTAGTCTCTAGACAATTTCCCTGGGACAGTTACTGAAGATTTGACGGCAAATTTCAAATATGGAAAATTACAAAAAAAATCATGATACGAATTTTCGGTTTTTGGCCTCCTCTTGTCATTTTAGTTCTCAATCTATAATTTCAGCCCTTTTATCCCCACAAATTGGCTTTCCTTCACCTTGTTTTGTCTTTTCTTGGCCTCTTTTGCCCTAATCTGCACTAAACCCTTATCTGAAGTTTTAAGGCTAAATACTTAGCAGTTTTGTAGGCTTAAGGTCTCAAAATTCATATTTTTCAAGCGGCAACGTGATCCCAAAGTTTCAACGAATTTCAACCATGAGATCTTCAAGGCTTAAGGCCTAGGGTTTGATCTCTAAACCCTAGTTTATCTCTGTTTTATTACAGTTATCAAATCACTAATTTTTAAGCCCTAAAATCACATGCTACATGGTCAAAATTGTTTAGATTTGCAGAATCTTCATTTTCGTGAATTTTGGCCACTTGGGCATCTTGAATTTGGCCTAGATCTAACTGTCAAGCTTGATGGAATTTACTGTATAACTGAAAAATTCAGATCTAAATTTTTTGAATCAAATACTTAAAAAGAGCTAAGAAATTTGAATTTTCAATTTTCGGCAAAATTTTACTATTTTTGGAAATATTAGGGCTTGTCTTAAGCATTGTTGGTTCGCTGATTTGTCACTGTTGCACTGTTGTAATAAACATGTCAGTTCTGAAATTTTTGAATCACATCCTTTAAATAGCTCCAAAAATTGATTTTTTCAAGTTTGGCGAAATATTACTATTTTTTGAAATATTGGTCGTTGTCTTGGGCCTCATTAGCTTGCCGATTTGCGATTTATTTACTGCTGTCATAAATTGTTTACAATGGTCATATTAGTCACTTACTGCTCATAAAAATGATCATTGGAACATAAAATGCCTAAGTGTCTTCATATCTTGTTACTTGTTCCTAGCATTTACATTATTAAAGTGACTAACATTGTTGGTTTCTTGAGAATTTAAGTTTCACATCTCTTTGGCATTATCACGTATAATCTTGTTGAACTGTGATTGACATCTTGATTAATAAGTGGATAAGTTGATTTAATTGATTAAGCATCTTGTGGAATATTGTTGAAGTTTACACTTGTCTCGTTTAAGGATTGTCATTTTAATATTGTTGAGTACTCGTGCTATAAGAAGATTCTCACTAAGTACTTAAATAACTCAAACAATCTTAACTCAAGACAAATCTCACTCATAATCTCTTGCATTAGCATACTAAGTCTAGATTGCACTAATAATTTACCTCCTAGGAGGACAGAAACATAGGACAACCCTTCTCACTTAGCCTGAGGGGCCTTGATAACTCTTCAGTGGTCAACACGGTGACCTTACAGTCATCAGAGCCACAGTGTCGTGAACACCGGAGGCATCGGGTGATGGGAGCACAATAGAAGGTATAGTTAATCAAGTCCTAGACTGCTTCCTGTTGGCCTCCTTCCCACAACCTACCTTGGAGCCTAACTTCAAAATAGTTAAGGGAAGGTTACATCTAGATTAAGAATTTAACTAAAAAATAACCAAGATCTCTGCATCACACATAGGTCATAGGTTTGCATATCATTCAGGTTAGTCAATCATCTTAAGTAGCAGGTGTCTATCCGTTCATTTGGGTCCAATTTATTATAAGCAAGAATTTGTGGCTCCATTGAGGCACTGGTCTCATACTTTAAAATCTAATCCAGTCAATAATCTTGCTCGAATTTAACCAATTGGCTAGGCCACTCATCCGTGTCTCCCAAACAAGTTGGTTTTCAACTTGTTTTCCTTCATCTCATTCCATAGGGACTACCCCCCATAGCCTGTTGTTGGGAGACAGCTAGAACGGAGTGGGCGGGGATCAAAGTGACAGCCCCCCGTCCTAAGCATTGTCACGGTGCCTGTATAATCCGGGCGACAACAAAACCCAAAAATAAATTTTATTTTATTTTATTTTCCATAATTTTTCTAAGCCGACTTAGGAGGGCTCTTGGAATAAGGGAAAACCTCCCAATGCTACACAAAAATCAACAATAAAACACATCACACAATAACAAAAAATTTCTAATGGGCATTACGAGACATGTATTTTATATCATATGTTATGATTCTTTTGTGCATATGCATGTAATTTATGGCTAGGTAGTTTTTTTATGTTTTTCTTTAATTGTCTATTTTATTGGTTAATGTGTTTGATCATACATTTAGCCCAACACACATTTTCAGTAAGTTTGGTGGTAGCTATGTATGTAACTAGACCTAAGCATCTGGCCTAATAAGATAAAAGTTCCATTGGAGTGCTAACACCAAATTTACCCTTGGTAAATTCAAATGTTAACTTGAAGTATTGTTTGTGAACACATTTAGGATGCAGTTGGACTTCTCCTTGGTCCATCTTGATCATTCAACAATGATGATTCATGGACACCTTTGCAATGGGTTGTATGGCCATGTTACCAAGAACGTCCTTCGAGAAGTTGCTCCCACCCACAACCATGCTTTGACCAAGAGTGTCGTTGGGAGTGTTACCCACCAGAAAGTGCGTTAACTCCTAGTAAAAAAACTTCTCCTCATTAGATAGCCAACAAACATCCCTATGATGATCAACACATAATAGTATGCTAGGATTCTCCGCTTACATCTCTTTCCCATCTAGCATTTCTTCTTGAGGGAAGGTGGGTCATCTATCAACAGGTACTTTAACCATTCTTAGAATCACGTGCTTTCATTTAACATTATGGGCATGCTAGTATAGATCATGGGGCAAATTGGACAATTAAATGATCTTCGATTGTATTCTTGTTCCAACACTACACTAGGAAAGTTAGTCTTTGACCCTATTTCAATGGGAACTCCTCTAAGGTCTTAGGGTTTAGGAAGGGCACTACTAGTGAAGCATTGATTGATATAGTGTGTCTAAGATAATCCATACTTACCATTTTCCATATCTCCCTATTATACATCTCCATCTTTTAGGTTGGTAGTCATGGGTCATTTGAATTGGCACCCTTCATCCACATCCTTGAATTTGGGCCTAAAAACTTGGCCCCATAGGTTGATGCAGCTCGAAGAAAGATAAAATCATATAAAGCCACAATGAAAGAAAATGTAAAATCTAAAAGATGGTTGGGACTATATTTAGCACATGGGCAAAAGCCTAGCATGAGCCCTATCCCCCTCATTAGCCATCACCCAATTCCTCAAGCATTTTAATGCTTCATCTCAATGAAAGGAAATCTTGAAAGTCACAACCCTGATGAGCAAGAAATTGCTTCATTTTAAAGGGGTTTTGGAAAAATGTAAAAGCAATCTTGTGCTCCAAAGCTATGCACCCAAATAAAGATAAAACATTAAAGTAAAAGGTACACCAAAGGGGTGAAAAAAGCAAGCCAAGAAAAGGGGTAACTCATGCCTCTATGATTGCTCCCTCCATACATTTATACCCTTAAGATGTTGGACCCCCATTCATTGGCTTCATGGATATGGCACCTGCCTAGAAGTTTTTCCCACTCCATAGCCATCATTATCACACACACCTATGGATTGATGGGCTAACCTGGCACATGTCACTCCCCTTGGGGGTTGGAAAGACCTAATAGGGTTGTGGACCTAATCATCCCTAATACAAGTAAGGTAAGTTGTTTACACGTCCTAATCTAGTTAGACATTTGAAGCTGAGTTTTGTGTGAAGTGTTGCTTTAATGGTTTCTATCCTTAATAATTATTGATATCCCTTGATCTTGAAACCCTTTTCTCAGGTGGTGTTATCACAACAACAGAGACCCCTTGAGAGATGAGCTTTATCCCCTTCAACAACACTCCATAGATCATTGTACCTTATTCTAAGAGTAATTTTGACCTTCATGATGCAATGTTGCCCCTATTAGAAAATTAGAAAGGCAAAAATATTTTCCTATGTTGATAATTACTTGTGTTATTCTTGCATTCTTATTATCTTCTTTATGTTCTTCTTTTATTTCATTTTCATCAAGCAATCATCAATCAAAACATGAAGATCAATGACACCAAATGTAGGCACTCAGCCAAGGCTAAAACCCCTCTCTAAGGGAAAACCTAGTCAAACTCTTCCACTAATCAAATTGAGATAGACCAAGACCTTAGACCTGACCAAAAGACATTCCTCCTCCACCAAGTCAACCTTCCAATATGATTCAGCTAATTTCAGTAGTCTCCTCTTGTCTAGTAGCTACAGTCCAACAACAACCTAAAATTTTGACCCACAGCTACTCCAAAATTCAAGTCGAGCAACAATCCAGAATTTCGACCCCCAGCTACTCCAAAATTTCGACCTAGCAACAATCCAACAACTTTGCACGTGTGAGACAAGGAGAGAGAAAATTTTACTTCCTTTTGCTTAACAAAGCCTTCCTTCTTCTTCACTAGGGTTTTCTTCCTCTTCCTTGAACTTCGCACCCTTTTTCTGCCTCCAGCAACTGCAGATCAAACTTCTTGAGTTGATGCTCCAAATGAGGTCGAATTGTTGCCTTTATATAGTGTTTGTGTGAGGTTGAATTCCCTTGATGAGGCCGACTTGGTGGAGGAGACCTAAAAGACCTATTTTACATTAAAATAAATTTCTTTCTTGATAGATGAAGCCTAAGAAGGGTCTTTTACATTATGACATAGACAAGGACACTTGACATAAACCCTAGAAGCCTACAATGGAGGCTTTGACCTATTAACTATTGACCCAAGCATAAAACCCATGCTTTAATAAGTAAATTTCTTTTATAATAAAATGTATTTTTCTTTCTTTTGACAAATACATTACATCATGACTCAAACACAATTATGAAGACCGATACTAGTTATATTTTTCAACAACCCCTCCAGAAATGAGCATTGGGCTATGAGATGATTTCAAATGGTACCTGACCCCTAGATGCTGAAATTTTGAGCCAATGGGCTTGGGCTTAGGTGTTGGACTACTTGGTGATGTTACAAGATGTACCCAGGATGCTCCCAGGCTAGCCTTGAAATTGTTTGATGGATGTTGCTTGTTCCAGATCCCAGATGAGGACTGGTTATGACTGAGATGATTTACGAGGGCTTGCATGTCTCCCTTGTACTCCAATGCTTGCTCATTATGATGCCATGTCATTCCTCTTAACCCTAAAAGGGTTACATAGGGCATAGTTTGGATGACATCATGGTTGAGGAGGCACTTTATGGAGGCATACCCAAGTACATTGAGCTTTTCTTGGAGTGAGGAACACTCATGATCTATTTTGTCACTTGCTTGGCTCACCTTGAGCACGTCAAGGTGAAGATTATTATCTCCCACAGGTGTGGGCTATTTTTGGCAATTATGTTAAGTTTTTTAGCTATCCTAAGCTCAGCTTGTGACCTTAGACTTGTTGAACACTTAAGCAAACTTGTTTTAGGGATTTGCTTGTCAAATTACGAAAATAAGGCATGTTAGACCTCATATAAATAGAGGCGGCCTTATTTCATTTGATCATCATCATCACTCATCACACTCTCCTCTCTTGGGGAGTGCACATTAGTCCTTTGGGTCTCTATTTGGCCAAAATGTGATCTTTTGTGGTGTGAGTTGCTCTTGGAGATGGTAACTTGCTTGAGGATGCTTTCCTGGGATTGATTGAAGTGATTCATGTGTAAAATTTTGTAAATTTACCACATATTTTCTAGGTTTTGCATGTTGTATTTGTGTAATAGGGTTTCTACATGTGCCATGATATAAATTGTTGAATTTATCTTGAAATCTTGCTCCTCTATGATATGTAAAATTATATTCCTAGAATCCTTTAAAATAACGTCAAGTGTGCATCTCCTAAAATTAAAATCTCCCCTCATAATGAAGTCGCTAAGTTTTAGAGTAGATGCCCTAATCATTACACCCACATCAACAAACCGTTCTCATTGGATTTTCCCTAGAAGACTCCATTTGCACATTTAGAAATTAGAACAAGGCACCAATCATAGTGGTGTTGATTAAACCCTATTCTTTAATAAATTTCTCCTTCTTCTCTCTTAAACTCTAGATATTTAGAGTTAGGGTTAGGGTTTTATGTGAAATATTGCTAAAAAGTAAGTTATATTTGATATGTCATTGCTCTTTAGATGAATTGCATTGAATAATAGTTTAAAAGCAAAATCCGATATTCTTTGTGTGTTAGACCCCAATTTTTGGGCTAACATCATCATCTTTTTATCGTTTATGCGTGTTTTAACCAAAGAAACTCCATTGTAACCCCTTTTTCCTCAATATCTAACTGAAGGTCTTGTTCCTTTGTTGATTTATCATTGAAAGGACCTTTCCCTCCAGCTATTATAACACCCCAATATTTCATTTACTTGGTCTAAGGATAGAGTACCTGAACTTTAGTAAACAATATATAAGCCCTCTAGGCTCTGTCAATATTATATCCAAATCATTAGACCTCCTCCATCACCTTAAGCCATTATTATTGAATATCATTTCGATGATCATCTTAGGGAAGCCTCCATTATGGCTGAAAAACCACTAAACAACTAGAGAAAGATTGTTGAGTTAACAATGGTGTTCGATCACTTGTTGCCCTGAGATTTGGATTCACCTAGTGAGGCTTTGCACTAGACCTACTAGATTTTGCAACAACATGGAACATGCTCCATAGTTCCTTAGTGCGCTCCCTATTGTAGTAGGGAGTGTGGCACTCCCATGGGACACTTTCGAAGTAGGAAGCATGCTCCCAAGATGCACCTAGGATGCTCCATGCACACTCCCTAGATCATTTAGATGCTCCTTTTTCTTAATTTTTTCCTTAGAGGTGGCACTTACGGGAGCCATAGCGTTTAGGGCAAAGACAAGGAAGAAATAAAAACACTTCTCACCCACTATTGTCCTCATTAGATTCATCTTTGTCTACTTGAGCTTGAAGTGGGCAATTTACCCTTCTTGTTTGTTTTTGAGGAAGAGAAAATTGTGGGAGCCTAGAGGAGAGAGCAATGGTTGCCATCCACTATTGCAAATAGTTAGACAGCTAAAGGGGTAAGCCCATAACCCACTCTCCCGGATGCGGGTGTCTTTGGAGTGAAGGGAGCGGTGCCACATGACAAGCACACGCTGCCACGTGACGAGGACTGGGCTATTAACGCCCCGGGCCGTCGAAATATAGGATTAAGGGAGGCTTCAGGGCATCCTTAATGGAGCCGCTGGAGATGATGGTAGGCCTGAGTAACGCATTCAATGCGGGTCACTTCTCAAGAATTGGCGATGAGAATAAAAGCAAACGTTGGCTGGCGATGGCAGCACAATTCGGTTCAGGGAATGTTCATAGTCTATGTTTCAATTGGGTGGTGGAGAGCTGGGGTGAGTTTGGTTTCATCCCTGCACCTCTTGGCCTGTGTTTACGCTCTTTGGAGCTCCGTCTGGCTGTATCTGGGAGGCAGCAAGCGGCGGAAGGGTTCCGCAATCTTTATCGAAGCTCCGGTGTTCAGCTCAAGGGAAGGGAGGTTATCATGGTGCGCGAAAGAATGCCTTGCAGGAGAGGTTCTGGGCGTGGACAATCCTCCCGCCCACCTGCAGCAGACATTCATCACCACTGTTGTTGTGTTTATTGCTATAGAAGAATGGGAGCTAACCCAATTCCTGCAAGCCAAGTCATGGAAGTTGGCAGCTCCGTTGAGGGGGAGCCCAGGCTTCCAGCATTTGGCTCGGTTACCTTCTCACTGGGCAGCTCTGAGGACAATGAAGGGATTAACGCACATATCTCTGTGCTTTTCACCAAAATTCCCGCGGAGGATGATGAGGGGTCATCACTGGTTCTGGCGGAGGACGGCACAGAGCATGGTAAGGGGAAACTCCCACTGGGGGAGTGGTCGAATTCGGTGGCCAGCTCCGAGAGAGGCAAAGGTAAGCTCCATTTGGGGGAACCGTCCACTGTTGTGGGCACTTCTGGAGGAGAACGTCTTCAGCCTCACCCCCAATTTCGAGGCCATGACCAGCCATCCCCTTCGCAGAATCCACTGGCTACGGGGGAAGGCGCTTCTGAAGGAGAAGGCGGGCGCAGAATCATGGAGGAAGAGTCCGAGGACTAGCTCCCATCAACGCTCTCGTGCTTTTGCCTTCTTTTATCAGGTTGGGTCCTTTCATGTCGGGTTTTGGGGTCTGGTTACTTGTCAATTTCGTGTTTTTCTTATGATAGGTGTGCGTCTTGTAACTAAGTCCTACTCGCGGTCATCACGGACGCAGTGGGCGCGAAGTGGTGTGTTTGGTATCTGGTTTATGTTACTGTTTGTCTTTTGTCAATTCATGGTTATGCCTTCAGGCCATGCAGATCTGGTTAATGTCACTGTTTGTCTTTGTCACAAATCTGTTTCAAGATGCCCCTGCGTGGGTTATCATAGTGTGAGTCGGATAGTTCTCAGTGTCATGCATTTTGCTCTTTTTGCTAACATTGCCCTGCGTGGCAATTTTATGAGACGGTCAATGCCACCCATGGAGTCACTTTGGGCCATGGGCAGCCAGCTTCCTTGGATGTAAAGTATTTGCTGTACATATTAATATATTAGTAGTTAGTATTGCCGAGAAAAAAAAAAAAAAAAAAAGCCCATAACCCACTCTCTATAGATTTTTACATATCCTCATGTTGTTTGTTAGTGGATTTTTCCTCTTCTCCTACTCTTTCCCACTCCTCCCTCATTTTATTGCAAGTTGATCATCTAGGACTTTTAGAAAATGATCTTATTGTGGTTTATGGTTCCATTTTTTATTTCATGTTGTTTGTGGAGAATAGGCATGAGAGAGAAGAAGAAGAGAGTGGTGATTCTCATAGTGACTATTATATGAAGATGAGGAAAGTTTTGAAGGAGATGATAGTGGCAATGAAGGTGGAAAAACTTCATTGACACCCTTGTGGAAGTTTGTGAAAAATTTTGAAGGGGGAGGGGGTGGAACCACTAAATTTTTACGTAATGATGATTATCATCAAGGAAAATCTTATATTTATTTATATACCTTTGTGAAAAGGCATGTTTGTGGATATTGGAGAGTGATGAGAATAAGGAGGCCATTGGGATCTCAATTTTCCCTAAGGTCTCAAATGAAGAAAGACAAAAATACATCAAGATACAGGAAGTTGCACAAAGAATGCATGGTGAACTACAAAATCTTCAATCTAATATATCGTCTAGATTCAATGTCAACAAATTTGCATCCCCTCATGCTAATGGAAACTAAACGCATGCAAGGGATGGATCTAAAAGAACAATAGTAGATTTCCTTAATATTGGTGATACGGATGAGGTGGATGTAAAAGTGGTGGAGCTTCTCTATGCGTGCGGTGTACCATTCAATGTTCTTGGCTCCTTTATTAGCATGATATGGTTCAAACAATCAACAAAGCCCCTAAAGGATACAAGAGTTCCTGGTATGAGAAAGCTAGAACTATGTTACTAGACAAGGAAAGAGCACAAATTCAGAGATCTTTGACACGATTTATAGATGAGTGGGAAGATTGTTGGGTATACATTGTATCTAACAGTTCGACAATTGTTAGAAACCAACATTTGATAAATGTTCTTGGTGTTTCGTCTAGTGATGCAACGTTTCTTGTAGTGCATGACTACTCGTCAATCACTTCGTCTACTCAAAACATTTTAGAGCTCCTAGTGAAAACCATTAAAGATGCTAGCCCATCTAATGTGATTCAAGTAATCACTGATAATGTGGCAATTTGTAAGGAAGCAAGAAAAATCATCGAATGAGTCCATCCTCACATGTTTTGGTCTAGTATTTGGTGCACACATTGAACTTTGTGACGTATAATATGTCAAGTATAAACACTGTGGATAGATTAATGACTTATACAAGAGAGGGGAGAAACTAATCAAATTTGTCACCAGGCATACAAGGGTCAATTACTTTTAAGGCCCTCAGTCTAGGTTAAAACCACTTAAGATTACAAAGACTAGATTTTGTAGCTTTTTGCTCACCTTTAGGTGCCTATTATTAAAGGTGAAACAAATTTTGGATGTTATGGTGATGAGTAATGATTGGGATACTTGAGCACTAATAGAGATGAAGTTAATGCATTGAAGTAGACTATTCTTGACAGTCACTTTTGGTCACAGGCTAGATATGTTTTCAATACTCCATGCTATTTTATAACATGATTCCATTTCCAAATTCAAATCAGCTAATCATTGGGAAGGTGTATGAGTAGATAGACACCATGCTAGGGAAAACTAAGAACATTGCTCAACCTAGAGATGTGAAATTATATAATCATTATTGTGTAGAGGAGGAACAGTCGGAAAAGATAAATATTTCAGTATATCCCATAGCATATGAGCTTACACCAAAATATATCATACATCATGGTTTTCATGTAATGTCCCCAATTTTTGGATTGCCTTGTGGTGAGATTAGGAGGAATATATCATACATCATGGTTTTCATGAAATGTCCCCATTTTTGGATTTCCTTGTGGTGAGATTAGGAGGAATTCTCAAAACTTATGTCAGCGAGGTCATGGGAGCAGGATTATATTATTGGTAGGCCTGGAGGATTTTGAGTTTTATGGGGGTCGACTAGGATTGCTTGCCATTTTTCATCATCAGGATTAGTGCCGCATAGTTTGATCTTGGTTCTGCTGCATTTCGATGATTACCGAAAAACAGAGTTATTAACAGGCATATTTTAATTAGTTACGCTTAAAGCGTTGTCTCGGGCTGATTACTTGGAGAAACACCTTAGTGTAATAGCTCGTTGGAATCGGGGCGAAAAGATCTACATGGAAGGATGATGAAATGGGATTTGGGTGGTTGGTGTGATCATGGAGGTGAATAAGCATTTTCCGGGGTTAAAAGTGGCTTTAATTAGTTAATAATAGTCACTTTATTATTTAAGTGGAGGAAAAAGAGTTAAGAGAGTTATAAAAAAGGGAAATGAGGGGGTCTCTCCTCATTCTTGCATTTGCTCACTTGAAAATTAGAATTTCGGAGAACTCTTGAGAAAGAGTCTAGGATTTTTGGAAACCCTCTTTGTTGGTTGCTAGTTTTGGTGTTGAAACTATACACCCTGGTTAGTTTGGGAGTGATCTCTAGCTAGTTTGGGAGTGGGATCACTCGGATTCTGGCATTGTGCTTCAATGGAGAAGAAAATTTCTGGCAAAGAAGTCCATAGTGTTATCATTTGATTTTATGGACTAATCTTTGGTGTTCTGCAATTCTTATTCAGGTTGAACTTCCATATTCCAAGAGGACTGAGATCTGAAGGAAAAAGGGCCAAGTTCTACATCTTGCTTGCTGGTCGATTTGGTGACAGCCCAAGTTTGAGGGGGCTGAATAGTGAAAGAGGCCGAGTTCTGTATATTTATAGGGCTGAGAACTGAGTTCTGATAAGAGGGATCAGTATGCCCCACAAGATCTAGGACATATGGCTGAAAGAAATGCATGATGCATCCTCATACAGTCTGCAAGCAGAATTAAAAAGAGGTGTTGAGTCTGTCATTTATTGAGGACAAAATCACTGTTATTTCAGAGGCCGAGTTGTGCCAATAAAGAGGTTGAGTTCTGGTTATTTTTCCTGAGTGTATTTGCTGTGGGAAGCCTGATATCCAACGTTGAAGCACTGGGGGTGACTGCTGTAGAAGGGGAATATATTTCTGAACTATATGTACCTGTTTAAAAGGCTGAACCCATACTGTTATCAGACCTGGAGGTAAACTTCTGTTGCTGTTATGTTTCTGAGCTATTTTCAGAGGAGAAAAAGTGAGCATATGGTTGTTGTTAGCGTCAATCAATGGTATGTACCTTTCTGAGTATAATAAAAATATCAGAATGTTGTTTGAAGTATCATTTGGGGATTTATTTGGCACTGTATACGTTCTGTTTGAGATAAAAATATATAAAAGTGCACCTACAACCATACATATGCAAAGTGATTGATGAAATGACACACTAAAAACTAAGACAAAACTCAGAAATTCCGCACCAACACCTAGTGGTGGGGCGAATAGAAAACCACACCAAGATCTAAAGGTTCAAGCTGTTTATATGCAAGCATTAGACAAATTCGTCCCTGATGAGGAGTACGATACTATATAAAGCCAAATGAGCCACTGCATCAGTGATAATGGTGCCTTTGGGAGCTATTACCCACTAAAAGTGGGTAACCCCTACGAGAAAAAATTTCTTCCTATTAATTAGTCAACGAACCAGCAACCCCATGACGATCCACAAATAACTTTACTTCAGATCTCTCCAGCTATGCTTTGGTCAATGTTCTTTCCCATCTAGCATATTTCTTGAAGAAAGATGGGTCATCCATTGAAGGGTTCACTAGCCATTTTTGTAATCATGTGTTTTCATTTAATGTTTACAGCATACTAATATGAATCACAAGCCAAGATGGATGATTGATCACTCCTGATTGTACCCTTGTATCCATACTTCACCTGGGAGGTTATCATTTGCCCCTAGTCTAGTGACCCCCCTAAGGCCCTTTTTCTTCTACCATTAGGAGAGGCATTGATTGATATAGCGTGCCCAAGATAATCCATTCTTACCACTCTCCACTTCTCCCTTATATCCACTTCCATTCTTTGGGTTGATTGTCATTAGTCATTGGGATTGGCACTTGTATCCTCATCCTTGAGTCAAGGCCCGAAAATTTGCCCTATGAGGTTGATGCAAACAATAGAAATGTAAAAGCATATAAAGCCACAAACAAAAGAAAATGAAAAATGCAAAAGATGGCTAGGACATGTATAACCACATGGACAAAATCCAAGCCTCTGCAACCCCGATGAGTGATAAAATGCTACATCTTTAAGGGGTATTGGAAAAGCATAAAGCAAGGTGGGTCACCTAAGTTATGCTAATATGCAAGAAAGAAAGACAAATCATTAAAGTAAAAGGCGCACAAGAGGGGTGGAAAAAGCAAGCCAAGGAAAGAAGTAACTCATGCCTCCATGATTGATCCCCCTTATCATCATTATACTCGAGATGTTCGACCTCCTTAAGCTGGTAACATGGCTATGACCATCTTCCTTGAAGTCTTTCCCATTCCATGACCACAATTATCACATGCAACTATGGATTGATGGGCCTACTTGTGAAATGTCCTTCCCATTTGGGGCTAGAACCACCTAATAGGGCTAATTTTATAATCATCTCTAAAATATGTGTGGCAACTTGTTTACAAATCATGAGCTAGAAAGACATTCGAACGAAAGGTTTCTCTGAAGTATTTTTGTGCCCCTAACATTGAATATAGTCCACTATGATGCTTTAATGGTTTTTGTCCCTAATGATGTTGATCTCAGTGATCTTGATAATATGTTTCAAGTGGTTCATCACTCATGCAGCAAACATCCCTTAAGGGATGACTTGACACCTTTCTAACACAATGAAGAGGACATCTAGCACAGTGAAGAGGACACATGTGACACCGCAGCCCCAATGTCGCCCTCCTGAGATGAGCATTGGTATTTGACAAGCCTCCACATGGTTGTATGCCCTCCTAAGATGAGCAACGGGCTTTGAGGAGCCTCCACATGGTTGTATGCCCTCCTAAGATGAGAAACGGGCTTTGAGGAGCCTCCACATGGTTGTATTCCCCTTGCTATACCTCCATATGCTAAAATGTTGGGCCAAGAAGCCAAGGCATTAGTTTGATTGATGATGCGCCTAGATGGACCTAGGATGACCCCAAGCTTGCCTTGTACATGTTTGATGGATGTTTCCCTATTCCAAAGCCTAGATGATGATGGAGACCACTTGAGATAGTTTGGGAGGGCTAGCACACCCTATTTTGATTTCGATGCTTGATCCTCAGGTTGCAACTTGACACGTCACCTTTGCATGCCTAGGAGGGTGATGTGATCCTTCTTAATGATGATGTCTTGGTGGAGGAGATGTTAATTAGAGATGTACCCATGCATTTTGATGATGTCCCTTGGAGTGAGGAGCACTCTTGGACCCATCTTGTCACTCGCTTGATGGAGATGCCCATTTTTTGGAGTCAAGTTGTAGATGTGAAATTTCCACTAAAATTATTCTAATTACTTATGCATAGCAAAAATAAATTTTCAGCTAAAAGTAATGAATAAAAAACATGAACACCATTCACCAAATTAAAATGCAGCAGAACATATGAGAAACCAATCACACAAATAACAAATATTTTTGGACAAATGTCCCTGGAAAAACCCCAAGGTGGGGAAAACCAATTTTCAAGATGAGGGTTTTATTATTAAATCTTCAGCAAATCTGCTAATGGGAAATTACATTTACTACTTGCCTAATACTGGCAAATCGATCTTCACCCCTGTTGATCAAATCGGCTAGGAAAACCACATGGCCCTCTAGAAGCAACACGACCCTCTCTTGGACCACACGTGCAACCTAGAAGAACTTGGACTCCTCTAGCAAATTGCACAGCCCCTTCACGGCCTAGAGGAAATCTCAACCTCCTCTGCAAAAAATAATTCGGCCAGCAAAACCTCCCTATGAAACTCAGAAGTTAGAAATCTCTTGGATAAAGAATAAACCCCAAAAAAATTCTCAATTATTGTTGTTGAAACCCTCCTAGTGTCTCTTTGAAAACTCACCCAATAATACTCAACTCAATGTGCTCTAATGTTGCCCATCGATTTCCCTTTATAATCTCTCATTCACAAATGAATGACCAAGATTAGAAGTTATCTTGTCCCAATCAATGGCTAAGATCATCTTAGAAACTTTCAAGAAGCTTCTAGAGGCAAATCGACCTTATCTCAACTAATGTCAATTAATTAACCAATTTTTCTAAGTTTTAACTTAGGAAATAATTAAAAATCATTAACTTAATTAAGACATTTTTCCTAGGTGAAACTTAGGAAAAATTACATGGGCTTGGAGATAATTCATTTCTCTGTGTTCTCCAGTCCAGAACACCTATCCGAGATACAATATTTAACACTCCCTCTTAGCGAGGAAGGTGTTTTCCACAACACCCAACTTGTCCCTGAAGAAAACAAACTTGCCTTTTGTCAAGGCCTTTGATAGAATGTCTACCACTTGTTGATCTATAGGCACATATTGTAGTTGAATTGATCCACGTTGTACACAATTCTTAATGAAATGGTATCGTGTGTCGATATGTTTCAACCGATCATGAAATACTGGATTCTCAAATAGTTTGATGTAACTCTAATTGTCACAGTGAATGATAGTTGACTCTATCTCATGACCAAACAGTGCCACTAGCAACTTCCGAAACCATATCGCCTCACATGTTTCCATGTACTCTGCTTTTGCAGAGCTTAATGCAACAGACTTTTGCTTCATGTTGTACCAACAGACAACCCCTGATCCCATGTTGAAGAAGCACCCTGAAGTGCTTTTCCAGTCCACCGCATTACCTACCCAGTCTGCATCAATCTACATCTATGGATTCTTGGAGCCATAATTGGGATCCAAGAAGGCATAATTGTGTGCCTCATGTTGGTCTAACTAGTATAACAAATGGAGTTGTTTTGAAGGGCTTTGGAACAGCAGATCCTAAAGCCCTAGTTCTGGGCAAAATACATTCAAGTGCAACGAAACATAAGGAAGACATATCTGAAATAGGTCGCAAACATTTGAAGCCTAGCGAAGAAGAAAAGGAGACCTCGCTTTGGTTATTTTTTGTGATTGTTTAGGCAGATTCAAATAGAGGAGCAAGTTGAGTACTTGAAGGAAGTTTTGGGCAGATTTGTGTGAGTTCTTGGGTGGTATATTTCCCCGAAATCAAGTTGCACTCACTATGATTTCTGGAAGGAGTGTCGAGCCCTGTAACTTCAGGATTGAAGAGGGCCGAAAGGCTTAACAGTGGGCTCAAAGCAGCCCTAGAAGCCAGTGCATGAGAGGAGCTTGTAGGCAGAGTAAGACCACAACCTGAGGAGAGTTTTTGGGAGCAAGACGATAGGGCTGAAGTGGATTGATAGAAGCCCTAACCAAGCCGAGAACCTACAGCAGGTGCATAGACCTAGAAAAGTATAAAAAGGTATGTATAATGATATTTTCAAGTTGATTTTGTTACTACTAGATGAGTTCCTAGTTTGGACAATTTTGGAAGTACAACTTGTGGACTGTTTGGAGGGCAACAAGTAAGTGTCCTTGTGTACCCTAAGTCCATATTTGTAAAGGACTCAAATCTGGTAGGAGAGGAAGAAGTGGAGTAGCCTAAGGGCTTGTCTCTTGAAGGAATAAAGGAAACCAAGTAGGTTTACGAATCAGCCCTAAGTTGATTGTTGGAGAAGGATGTTTGACAATGATAGTGGGCAACCCTCCATGCCCTAAGTTTTTCTTCATTGGAGCAGCACAAGAAGGAAATAGTGGGAAGAAGTCCCAAAGTGTTGTGTTCTTGAAAGACGGAGCAACAGGTGGGTAGCTTAGGAGTTGTTCACAAAAGGAGTTGTGAACAACTCACAGAAGTCCCTATGTGTTGACTCATTGATGGACTAATGATCAGCTAGAGGGCAAACAGTTGGTGAGCCATGTTCAGTGACCTAAAGGAGCAAGATTCATTAATAGAGGTAGATTGGTGTTGTTGCAGATTGGGAGCAGAAGGACTAGCAGATGTGTTCTTGACACATGGACTGAAAGGGTTGTGTGTGGCCATATGAGCAAGTAGGTCAAATGTTGTTTTGTTCAAGTTAGATTGGCAGTCAAAGTGATTGACTCCAAGCCCTAGTTTGTATTCTTGTATCAGTGATTATATCAGGGTCATGATCCCTGGTACAAGAGCCCTAGGTTGTTGTATTATAGTTTGTCAAATATAACAAAAAAGGGTTTGAAAAAGTTAAAAAAATCATGTGCGCTAGTTGATTCACTGATGCGTATTTTTCTGTTGTGCAAAGTAGGATGGTTGAGGCAATTGAGTGTGTTTGTGTCTGAGATTCTAAGACCAAAACCAGATTCTCATGTGCCATGGAAATTCAATAAGAAGGACTTCATCTACGGAGAAGATTAGCCCCAATGAAGCCACAGCCAAGAGAGGGAGGTCGTGTTCTGGAATTTTGTTCAACTAAGAAGGATCAAGCTTCTCTATGATCTAGTTAGCTAAAGGAGTTGTTGCCAAAAGGGAGAAGGAGGTCGAGTAAAAGACCTAGCCACAGCTATTTGAGGTTGAAAGAAGAGGCCAAGGCCTAGATCTGAAGGGACAAGTTTGGTTTAGGCAGCAAAGAGATCTGTTCTGTGTTTTGTAAAACAAGTTGAAGGTGATTTAAGTAGGATCGAGTGCCTTCAAGACTGTTTAGAGTTGGTCGCAGTGTGAAAGGTCTATTTTGTGAAGGTCATAGCATGGTTAGGGAAAGGCCGCAAGCTAGAAAGAAGTTTAAGCTGGTTAGGACCTCAGTATCCAAGGATAGGTAGGTCGAGGTTGGACTAGAGGTTGTGCAGGATGACCGAGGGCACAGGGTGGCTCGGTTAGGGCCGCAGAGGGTTATAAGAAGGAGACCGAGGGTTGTAGGGCTACTAAGGAAGCTAATCAAGGGTGGTTTAGGGCAGTTTGAGTAACCGCAAGGCCACAGTAGCATCAACTAGTGAGATCAAGGAGGCTGAGGCTACAGGAGGGCTAAGCAAGTGTTGGTAGGGCCTAGCGAAGGGTTGGTAAAGGCAAGTCGAGGACTGTAACAGGCCTAGAAAAGGTCTGATCAAATACTGTAGGTGACAAAGGTCTAAAGGAGAAGACCATGGGGATAAAAGAAGACTATAGCAATGAAGGAAGAGGGCTACAGCAAGGACATCACGTGATATTGAGGTCTGTGGTCGAAAGGAACTAGCCCAGTTGAGTAAGTATCTTGTTGGCTGTGTTTTGTAGGAAAAGGACAACTAATTTTATTTGTATGTTCGACAGATGAGAGCCTGATCGACTAGGCCTCAACCCTAGTTGTATTGGTCAAAGGATTGATATTATATTAGTATTGTATTGCGGTTTGTAAAGGGCCTAAGGGAGCCCTGAGGTTTTCTTATTAATGGACAAATAAGGAACACGTTTGGGCCATAAATCTTGTGTATTTTTATTGATCTTATTGTTGTTATATTATGTTGTGAAAAGTAGTTTAAAGTTGGGCATCTCTAGTGCATTTGTGTTCCTAGCAAGGGCATAAACCTAACCTAGAGTGCGTGGAAATTCCAACAAAGAGGACAAGCCCATTACATTCTTCAATGAGAAGTTGAAATATGCAAAGAAGAAATAGTTAGTTTATGACAAGGAATTTATGCCATCATTCAAGCATTAACGCAATAGAGGCAATACTTGTTGCCCAAAGAATTTGTCCTTTACAACAACCATCAAGTACAATAATATATATAAAAAATGCAAAATTACATCAATGGCATACGAAGCAGATGGAATTCTAAAAAAGTTACTCATTCATGTTGAAGCACAGGTATGAGCGATCCAATATAGTTGTTGACACATTGAGTAGAAGGACAACATTATTGATTATTAGGATAGTGGAGCTTGTACTGTTGAAGGAAATGTAACTAGGATCGGTCTTCATAAATGTACTTTTGATATTTGTATTTAATCAAGAAAAGAAATATTATTTTTATAATATATGTCAATGAGTTTCTTGCTCATTGAAATAGGTCTAGCACTATTTAAAGTGCTATAGGTGAGTCAAATAGTCAAAAGAAAAGGTTGAAGGCCTTAAGGGCATGTTACACCCTGTATGAATATGTATTAGGGTCATAAGAAGTCCTCCAACCAAAGTCACAAGTCTCCTCCAAGCAAGGGCACCATCAGGGAGCTCATTCAAGCATACAACTCCTCCAAAGAACCATCTGAAGTCCACTCTACAAGTCAGCCTACAAACAGACAATCAAGTCGGCCTACAAGTCGGCCTAAGAGGAGGGACAGTCCTCTATTTATAGAGGTTTTCCACTCCAATTCAACGAACTCACTCACTCTGAAATTAGTGCAGAAAAGAGGTCAACAAAAGGACAAAAGAAGTCTCCTAGGGCAGCGAAGGAAGGAAGAAAGAAGCCGAAGATTAAGGACTGTCTCTAGGGTAAACTCACAGCCACACATGTGAAAGGGGAAGGGTCTGCCTGCGGCCATAGCAGCAGAAAATTATAGTTCATTGTATCTCATTGTTTTGGGTGCAAACTAGGCCTACAAGACCTCTCTCTCAAGCGTGGAAGAAGGATATGCAAGCGAAAGGTAGAAGACAAGTCTAACATGGTTTAGTGAAGAGAATCCTCCACACGTGCGAAGAATTAGGGCTGCATTGCTGCTGCCCTAAGTCTGCAATAGTTGTCAAGAGAAAAAGGTTCGGTTGGAAGGCTAGAAGGTCATCATCCTAAGGTAGAAAGACTCCATCTCAAGCAAAGGAAGAAGAGGTCAAGAATCATCCTAGAACACACAATCTAAGGTCTCTACAATTGCCAGAAGAAGTGTCGAAAAGAGGAAGACAAAGTGTTGGAAGGAAGAGGACGAAGTGTTGCAAGAGGAAGTGATCTTGAAAGGACTTGACTTGTGCTTGGAAGATCTTCTAGTCAAGGGTCTAGGGTTTGGCATTGATCAATAGAAGCTTCAATAAGAGAAATTCACTAAAGGGTTTTCCTCTCAAGAGAAGAGAGGTTTTGGCCTTGGCAGAGAGCCAACATCTTGTGTTCTTGTTTTTATGTTTTGGTAGCAGTTTGATGAAGTACACACATATGCACTAATAAGAAGAAGAAGAAAAATAAGCTAATAAGGAAAAGTAAAAATACTCCACAAATTGTTATCAAAGTAACGAAGAATCACACTACACTAATTTGCCCTAGATTCTTCAACATGATATCAGAGCTAAGGTGACACATCAAGGAAAGGGCAACTCAAGAACACTTATCAAGGAAGGACATATGCAATGTTGAAGCATCAAGCCTAGAAGTCTCAATCACTTCAAGGACAAGAGGGGTCTACAATCCATCATTCATCAAGGAGGTCTACAAAGCTAGAAGAAGAGCCTTACATAAAGGCACCTACAAAGAAGAGCTAATTAAAGCAGGACCTACATCAAGCTCCAAGTCATCAAGCAAGTCCACTTGAAGAACATCAAGATCCAAGGAAGACAAGCCATCAAGCCTTCAAGGAGGAAGCAAATCCATTACATCTCAAAATCTATCAAGTAAGTACATGTCCCCTTCTGAATATATATCAATGTCTTTTTGCAAGGAAAGCAATAAATTGGTAGGTACCAATAACTTTCTTGCATGAAAGAAGAGGATTGATCTACTACTCAAGGAGAATGAACTCCTAGAGCATGTCAAAGGGAATATCACTATCCCTGCTAAGGAACAGACTCAAGCCTTAGCCAAGTACAATAAGGATGAGACAAGAGCTCAAAGGATTCTGATAGAATCAATCAAAGACTCTCTCATTCCTTATGTCTCCAAGTTTGAGACATCAAAAGAAATTTATGATAAGCTAGTAGAGCTATTCTCGGTATCTACAACCAGAGAAGTAATATCTCTAAGGAATGAATTATACAAGATGAAGATAACAGAGGAAGGAATAGCTCCCTACTTCATGAAAATCTCTGAAATGAGAGATCAACTTCAAGAGCTTGGGGAAGTCATGTCTGACAGAGAGATGACAACTATAGTACTCAATGCTCTACCTAAGGATTGGGGCAACTTCAAGCATATATGCCAAGAAGGAAGCAACCACTCTCAGTGAAATGTGGTCTCTATGCAGAACAGAGGAAACCAGACTTAAGGAAAAGGAAGATGTGGGATCAAAGGAGCAAGCATTTGCTACCATGGCCAAGAGAAAGGGTAAATTTGGCAAGTTTGGTCCACGAAGAACAAACAACAAAGACATGTCCAAAATCCAATGTTTTGGATGCCAAGAATATGGACACTACAAAAGGAATTGTCCTAAGCTTAAGAAGGGCAACAACCACAAAAGAAAAAGGGAAGAAGCTCACATAACTCAAGAGATGAAAGAAGAAGGAAAGAAGCAAAAGAAGGAAGATCCTCCGGATCTCTACTATGACTAGGTCAAACTCTTTACTTCTAGACTTCTTTCAAAGTTTTGAGTAGGATAGGAGCATGTAGGAATAAATTAAAATTGCATGGCTAGAAACATCCCCTAGAATCTAGCAATATGATGTACATAGAGTTCTAGATACTCATGAAGATGTAGCATTTATAATAAGAACAAAATGCATGTATAATATCTTCTAGGATATAGGAGAATGATAATTATAGCTCAAAATATTCATGTAGAAGAAGCATACCTAGTATAGGACCTCATCCACAATGAAAGGAAAATTGATCATGATTAAGAATCTTAGAAGACCTCCATCATCAAAAGAAAGGAAACATTTGCAAGGCAAGGATCTTTAAGATCCTATGATGGAATCTTCAAAAGAAGGTTCATGGACCAAAGCAGATGTCTCATTGGGAATCCCATTCATGGGATTCAAGAAAAGGATGATATGCAGGCAAGCTAAGATGAAGCAAGAAGGGCCACACCAAAGGATGATCAAAGGAGAATCAAGATGAGGTATGTATGCATTAAAGTTTAGTCATGTTATCATTTGTATATTATTGAGTCATGGGATAGTTCTATAACATGATCAAGCATGAAAGAATCTCTTTCACCAAGAACATGCTCAAAGGCATGTACTACAATGCAATGAAGGTCAACAAAAGAATATGCTCACATAAGGAGCATAAGACTGCTGACTGAGAAGCAAGAAGAAATGCTGACAAGTCCAGGAAGCAATGAAGGAATGCTCTCACAGGAAGCATTAGATGGTTGACCTATCTATCTGATAAGAAGCAAATGAAGAAAGAGATCAAGCATGTGGAAGAACACCATGATCACAGAGAATCACTGTCTCACAATATACTTTAAAGATATCTCCCGAAAGAAGGCAGGACAACTCTGATAAAGGAAGAAAGGACCCTTGACACCTATGAAGGCCTTGGAGATATAAAAGGTGCAGATAATTGATTCTACTCTACAGAGATGTCGTGATGAAGAAGCCATCCAACAAAAGAAAAAGAAATGTTGAAGCAATATCAGGATGAAGTCATGATGGGCTACTAGGTCAAAGCATGTAAACATGCAAGTACAATGAAGCATCCATGAGAAGAATATTCTGAAGCATGGACAAGATGACAAAAGAGTAGCCAAGATGACAAGAAAACCTAATGAATGACAAGAAAGCCACTTTCCACGAAGGAAGCATGACATGACAAACCAGGGAGGAAAGTGATCGATGGATGGTGCCCTACCTAGAAGAAGTCCGAACAAAGACTTCATGACATCAAGAAAGGAAGGAGATCAAGCAATCGAAGGACCTACAAAGAAGAAGTTGTTAATGAAGGAAAGGGTCCCCAGTTAAGAGGGAGCTCTGATAGGTCCCTGACCAAGAGGGAGTTTTGAATCACCCTTGATCACAAAGGAGTGACAATTGTGTTTTCCATTTCATGGGTCATGCACTAGACTAGGACTAACAGTCGTAAGTCTAGATGAAGGCCATGAATGGAAATGTAGACACAACATTCTTGTCTTCACTTGGGAAGAAAGAATGGGAGGATTAGGTAATCATCTAGCATCTGATACTCTTTGAGGATGTGTAGGGCATCCAAGACAAGAGTAGGCAAGAGGACCGATATTCTTTGACAGCTGGGAACCCAAAATAAGAATAGTCCTAGAAGGTCATACTCGGAGAACACTCGGGTGGGTATGTACCTTGAGAGACAATGATGAAGGTGTCTATAAATCATTGGTCTCGCTAGCATTGTAGCTCATGGTCTTGTAAAGAGATGGAGTTGTTAGTCAAGGCCTTGCACTATGACAATGCTGATGGATATGATGCTATAACAGATGGATTGCTAATCCGTTTTCTCTTATGTGAATTCTTCAAGATTGATAATAACCAAACACCTTGTAATGTTGTATGAATACCTCCCTAGTTAAGAGGGAGTTTGATGGAAATGTAATTAGGATCGGTCTTCATAAATGTGCTTTTGATATTTGTATTTAATCAAGAAAAGAAATATTATTTTTATAATATATGTCAATGAGTTTCTTGCTCATTGAAATAGGTCTATCACTAATTAATGTGCTATAGTTGAGACAAATAGTCAAAAGAAAAGGTTGAAGACCTTAAGGGCATGTTACACCTTCTATGAATTTGTATTAGGGTCATAGGAAGACCTCCAAACAAAGTCACAAGTCTCCTCCAAGCAATGGCACCATCAAGGAGCTCATTCAAGCATACAACTCCACCAAAGAACCATTCAAAGTCCACTCTACAAGTCGGCCTAAGAGGAGGGACAATCCTCTATTTATAGAGGTTGTCCACTCCAATTCAACGAACTCACTCACTCTGAAATTAGTGCAAAAAAGAGGTCAAAAAAAGGACGAAAGAAGTCTCCTAGGGCAGCGAAGGAAGGAAGAAAGAAGCCGAAGATTAAGGACTGTCTCTAGGGTAAACTCACAGCCACACGTGCGAAAGGGGAAGGGTCTGCCTGTGGCCATAGCAGTAGAAAATTACAGTTCACCATATCTCATTGTTTTGGGTGCAAACTAGGCCTACAAGGCCTCTCTCTCAAGCGTGGAAGAAGGATATGCAAGCGAAGGGTAGAAGACAAGTCTAACATGGTTTAGTGAAGAGAATCCTCCGCACGTGCGAAGAATTAGGGCTGCATTGCTGCTGCCCTAAGTCTGCAATAGTTGTGAATACTCAAGAGAAAAAGGTTCGATTGGAAGGCTAGAAGGTCATCATCCTAAGGTAGAAAGAATCCATCTCAAACGGAGGAAAAAGAGGTCAAGAATCAGCCTAGAACACACAATCTAAGGTCTCTATAATTGTCGTAAGAAGTGTCGAAAAGAGGAAGACAAAGCACTGAAAGGAAGAGGACGAAGAGCTGCAAGAGGAAGTGATCTTGAAAGGACTTGACTTGTGCTTGGAGGATCTTCTAGTCAAGGGTCTAGGGTTTGGCATTTATCAATAGAAGCTTCAATAAGAGAAATTCACTAAAGGGTTTTCCTCTCAAGAGAAGAGAGGTTTTGGCCCTGGCAGAAAGCCAACATCTTGTGTTCTTGTTTTTATGAATTGGTAGCAGTTTGATGAAGTACACACAAATGCACTAATAAGAAGAAGAAGAAGAATAAGCTAATAAGGAAAAGTAAAAATACTCCACAAATTGTTATCAAAGTAACGAAGAATCACACTACACTACTTTGCCCTAGATTCTTCAACATGTACAATGGAAGGAATGACAAATTTGTATGAAACTAATGCATTTTTTGTTGAAACTTGGAAAGCCATGAAAGAACCATGGATTGGTGATCGAGCATTCTTGGATTACTTTATCCCTATAAAAAAACTAATGATGCAACAAACATGGTTGTTTTTCTCTTTAGAGATATTGTTCTCTTACATGGTTCCACGGAGCATAACCTCAAATAGGGATAGCAAGTGTATTGGTTGTTTTTGAAGGACCTTGTGCAAGAAGCTTGAGGTGAGATTGCAATTCAGTTCTGCATATCATCCATAAAATGACGGGCAAACTAAGGAAGTGAACAAAAACCTAGGAAATCGATTAGGATGTTTGGTCCGAGAGAAGAAAAAGCAATGGGATTTGGTATTGGCACACACAAAATTTGAGCACAACAACTTGGTAAATAGCTCAATGGGAAAGAGTCCTTTCCAAATTGTAAATGGAAGGTCACCAAGTGTTGTAACAAATTTGGAAAGTCCATCTGAAGCAAGCAAGAGGAGTGTAGATGTAGACTCATTTGTAAAGCATATGAAGGAAGTGCACAAGCAAACGCAGCAACAATTACAATTAAGTAGCCAAGAGTATAAGCAAGGGGTTGATAAGAAAAATGAAGAAATTCAAGGAGGGAGACCTTGTCTTAGTACATCAAAGTGCCATTGAGGAAGAAAAAGTTCCCAAAGGGCATGTTACCACTCAAACTAGCAGGGTACCTAAAGGGGATCCCTAAATGGAAAATGCTAGACCAAGGGCAACAAATGGAGACTTAGCCCATTGTCACCTCAACTAAGGCTCCCTACTATTTACGAACTTTCACCGATGGGAGGAGACCCGGTATATTATGGAGTCACCAATGAAAGATAAATCAATGAATGGATGTGTTGTGACCCAAATGATTCCTTTCCAGAAGAGGTTGAAGGATAGAGCTTGCTTGCTTTTTAAGCAAGGTACAATGACTTCTAGGAGAGGAATGAGAGGATTTAAGGGTTAGGTTTAAGGGATATGATTCGTGAAAAAGTTTCCCAATCCCTAAAATCCTTATTGAAATTGGTATCCTGGATGGTTCTTGAAGAATTGTCTTTTCAAAGGAATGGGACCACACGGGACCAAGTGGACCCAGTCTAGGATAGGAGGAAAGAATATGGCAACCAATGATGTTCTTACCCTAGACAAGGTGGGGGAAAGGATCAAAGAAAGAATTTTCACTTAAAGGTGTTGAATTGATCCTATGAGGCACTAGCCTTGGGGATGCTAGGGCAAAGTTTGATCTCGGAGCTAGGGCTTGGATTTTCTCACAACTCCACTGTCGGAATGGCCTCAAATTTGGAGGAGGTCTTGAGGAGACACCAGCGCAGGAGAGGCTAGGAGATCGAACTTTTTGGAGGGATAGTTTTCCAGGAAAATGATGCCCTAGGTGACCCAATTTGGCTATACCTAGGAAAAGGTGAAAAGGGTATGATTTTAGGTGACTACCTATTGCTAGATCAGTGCCCTAGTCTTGGGAGAATGGAGTCTATGATGAAAACGAGTGAGAACCTTTGATTCCCAATCAAGGAGGCCTCAAGACTACTTCGCTAGCCCTTTAGGTCAAAGAGAAGCAATCCTGCAGCTTTTATACTTCGATGTGAAAAAGGTGATGGCTTATCAAGATAAATTCGTTGAGAGAATTACCCTAGGAGATTTCATTCATATCACATGGCCCATTCATTGGGAGATGTTATATAGAAACAAAATTCCATAATTGAAGCAGTAAATGCATGCAGCAATTAGCCCTAAAATAGCAAAAATCCCAGTACAATGTATATGACAAAGTAAAACAAGAATATCATTAAGAGCGTGTACTTACATGTAATAGAGTATATCCAACCATCAACAATTTGACAATAGAGAAGCTCCAAAACAAGATAGACCAACTCCACACATCAAAATTCATCCATAAAGCTCCAATTCATCCACTAAGAAAAAGTGTGAAATTCTCAAGAGAGAGAAGAGATCCAATCCAAAGTGATGATAAGATATTGAACTCATCTCACTTGTATTTATACACTAATGAGGAGTTCAAATTAGCCTCTTTGGCCTACATAAGCCCCAAAAATAAAATAATGTTCTAATAATCCAACTTTTGGTGACAAGCCCACCAAACTACCTCATAAAATTATAAATGAAAGAATGAGCCTCTCAAGATGTCAAATAATAATCTATGCATGTCGTAGGGCCCTCTAAGAGGCCTAATGAGGTCCATGGGTGCCATAATGAAGAGTAGGACCCTCAAAATCAATGCACAAGAGGTTGGCCCCTTGTAATAACTTTTGGTGCCCCAAATTACATGTGGGGGCACACAAGTGTCCTCATGGGTCTCCAAACAAATCGAAGATGCTTGTAGATCGCCTACAAGGGCTAGGATGATGGTGTAGGTGATGCCACATCATCGTGCAAGTCTTGGATCATCTGCTAAGTGTATGGTGCAAATCTAGGGCCAGCTGGTCATGATGGATCAGGTGCATATTCCTCATCCAATAAGTGAACCATGAGCAGTCTCTGAATAGCTGTGGGAATCCATGGATTGTTATCTGTTGTTGTGGAGGCCCATGGCTCTCAACACACACCCTACATGTGCCAATGTATCCCTCTAGAGGATTAGGACCCCATATAAGGAGACCAAACCCAAGATGGAGACCATCTCAAGTCATTAGAGAAATCAAATAAATGAGCTTACCAATCATGGACCATAGGTGGGGACTTCACAATGGTCTGCCCTTCCATAATGGGCTTCGGGATGTGCCAATGTCTCCTAAACACCAAATGGCGTTAACCAAGAATCCTATTAGGTGGTTTCTGCTTCTAAAGGGAATAATATATTCAAGCTACATCTTTCAAAAGGTGATGGCATGTGACAAATAGGTGAAAGAAGTAAGGGATGAGAAGGGGCAGCCCTAGGCCACATGCTAGGGTACAAGGGTAGCTAATAAAAGGGAAGCCCACACTTGGGTTTATAATGTATAGGAGGGAGCAATGGTGGTACATGAGGTGCCCCGGCCTTGATTCTTCCACCCTTATTTATATTCCTTTTGTCTTTTATGATTTTCTTTGATTAACTGCTCAAACTCAATGGGTAAGAACATGATGTATAAGATATAACAGTGAATACCCCCTTTAAAGGTAGGGCGGTTCATTGCCCACCAGGGGTTGGGACAATCATGGGTTCCTATATGATGAAGGAGGTTCATAGAACCTGTAGGAACCAGGGTGATGGCCATGAGGATGGGGTAGAGCTCATGTATTGGATTTTGCCCACATGCTAAATATGTTTGTCCCAACCATCTTTTGCATTTTGTGGTACATTTTCTTGTTGAATGTGGTCAACTATGCTTTTATCTTTCTTTTTAGTTGCATCAACCTCCAAGGCGTCATTCCAAGCCTGGCCCAAGGTGTGGGCAAGGGGAAGGGGCGAGCTAACCCTATGTGGACCTAGTGGAGGAATGTGGACCCAGGCAGGAGAAATGATGAATGGGGAAATAATGAGTGCAAAGGGGGTAATATGAGCAGATAAGGGAGCGAGACCACGCAACCAAAATCAAAGTTTCCCATGAAAGACCGTCCCTAAAGCAAAATGGTCAGTAAAAGAGATTCCACGAGACTAGAATGCAAGGTTAATATCTAGAAGGGGTCTAGGGGACAAGGGCACAAACCTGACCCATTCTTTTCGTCGAATCCCCCCATTAATCCATGCCCATATGTGTCCATGAGAAGCAAACTACAATACTCAATTACCAAATGACAAGGCGTACCTTTAGGTTCGGGAGGCCCACCTTCAAACATACGATCATGGCAAATGGGTGAGGGGCCACATGGCTGGCTCAAGTCGCTGAGAAATGTCACAATGAGCTAGTTGGTGGTTACAAGGGGTTATTGGCTGCCAACTGAGGACCATCTTGGAGAAAAATATTTCTCCTAGCGATATCGCCCGCAAAATGGTGGGTAACAAGGCACATAACAAGCTGCAAATGAAGAAGATTGAGCTTTACAAGATCTTAAAGAAACAATGTTGATAATGTTTATGTGTTGGAATCCCTGAAGAGTTTGGATATCTCATCACTTTCAATGTACTAGATTTGTATGAGTTCTATGAGGGTACTATGGATGAACTTGAGAAAACTATACACTGGAAGGTGTGAACAATACACTATTGCAATAACTGGAAATTATTCTTCTAACTGATGCAATTTATTTGTCTTCAGTTAATTAATTTAATGACAAATAACGAATATTTCACTACTGCAATCTTCACAATAAAATAAATATGTTGCGGAAAATAAACTGGAACTGAGAAATTCACGCACACAATTAACATGGTTATTTTGGACTAATGTCCCCAAAAAAACCCCGAAGGGAAAACTGATGCAGCAGATGAGGGTTTATATTTTATTATGCAGCAGTAAAAATCTGAGTACAATAATCTGGATGCCTTATTGGAAATCCTCTGGAAAATATATTGGAAAATTTTATGGAGAAAAAATTTCTCCCTCTGCAAATTAATTGGCCTCCTTTTGGCATGCTCGCACTGCTGGCCTACGCAAGCCTGAACAGGCCCTGAAACTGCCTCCAACTGGGTCGTCTAGTCTCTTGTGCCTCTGGAAAATTTTCGATCTGCCTTCCCTACTCAAATCTAACCTCCAAACTTCTCCTGGCACTCGCACTGGGGTTTATGGCTCACTCACACTACCAGGACGACTTTTCTGCAAAACAATTTGGCCTCCCTGTTTTCGGTCTCTCTGGCACAAGAAATCTCCTGAGAAATTCCTCAGAATTCTCTCTGTTGCCCCTCAATCATTGATCCTCCTCCATTGGCTCGAATTCTTCCCTCACTTAATCATTGTGCACTAGGAAATTCGCACTGCCTAGATAATTCTCCCTCACTTGTGTATCCTCCACATCCCATCGATCTGCTCTTATAATCTCTCATTAGAGCTTCAATGGCCATGATTAAATCCTCATCAATGGCTAAAATCATCTTAGACTCGAACCATGTGAGTCTCTAGAGCATTCTTGATCATCCTCAATTAATTCCCTCTAATTAATCAATTTCCCTAAATTAGACTTACGTATTTTTTAATTATCGATCAATTAATTTAATTGAGTGGTCTCTAGGTGTTTTCTTCCAAAGCCTTTTCTAGGTTTTGGAGATCCCGTGTTCCTTAGCCTCGTAGACACAAATCGAGACTAGAGCACTTATCTGATGCTACAAAAACCAACACTCCCTCTTAGCAATGAAGGTGTTCTCTCTCCACATCAACACTATTCTCCTACACCTTAACAATCCCGCGGTGTTGATGTCTAACTGATCTTCTCCACTTCTCCATGTTGACCAGTCTCCCTATCACTGGAAATCACTATGAAGAGGATAATGTCCACCATGCTACTGCACAAACTCTTATCCACTCATATTGTTGCTGCTACTGCTCTGTTACTATCTCTGCACTATTGCTACAACCTACAACTACTATAATAATGAGTCTGATCTCCCCAAATCCTGAAGCACTAGCTTCCATAGGGTTGCTCCTTCTGAAGCTAGACTCCCTTTGAGTCTCAATCTCCCTATGGGAAATCTCTCTCCTCCCTCTTGGCAACTCGCACTGTCCCATGTACTAGAAACTGGACTACGTAGCTCTGCGTTTGGAATCTTCTGGAACTGCACCTGCATCCTACAACTGCTTGTGTCATTGCAACTAGTTCTACAACTGTCTCTCGATCATCTGACTACAACTAGCTCTGCTACTATCTATCTAACTGCAATCTGTTGACACTACGTTACTACAACTAGCTTTGCAACTGTCTATCTGAGCATCTGACTACAACTAGCTTTGCTAACACTGAATCCTGCTAATGTGATACTGTGAGCCCCTGTAGCAAAGGTAATGGTCCTGCTGCAACAATCTGGAACTAATATGACTAATCTCCTTGTTGCACCTACGCTAGACCCTACATTACTTGATATGCATAGATATCAAGCTTCTCCTCCTCCTATAGGTATTGTTGGTATCAATGCAAACTCCTCCAATCAAGCGGTTAGTTCAAAAATATCTGTTGAAGTTGTTGTCTACTCCTGTTGCGCCTTCTTGTCCTTCTTCCTTTGAGGACATTGGGTGACATAGTGGCCATACTCACCACACCCGAAGAATTTGATCTTCGACAAATCCTTCTTCTTCCTCTCACCTCCTCTTGAGCATGGTCCCTGGCTAAGACCTTTTTTCGCCTTTCCCTTACTTGCACGGACCACGTTTTCCTCATCCTCCTCCTCCTTCGATCCGTTGTTGTTGTTACTGGTAGAACCATTCCCAAGGCCGAGTCTCATCTCCTCCAGAGTGAAGTCACTCCACAGACGATCCCATGCAGGTAGCATATCTCACTCAGAAATAACTTGGACGAAAGTATGCCACTCCTTGGTGAAACCATTGAGAGTTATTCTGACTAGCTTGCTATCTGATGGTTTTTCTCCAACAGCTGCAAGTTCATCTCTGACATTCTAAATCCTGGTGAGGTAGGGTGTAACGCCTTCTCCCTTCTGCATTTTGGTGGTCCTCAACTTCTCCTTGAGAATCATCTTCCGATTCTCTGATGGATTCTCATACAGCTTGACTACGGCATCCCACATTTCCTTTGTTGTTTTTAATGTGACAACATGTAGAACAATATGATACCAACCCCCATCAAGGATCATCCTCTTAGCCTTGGCCATTTCTTTATTGAATGTTGCTTGTTGTTGAGGATTTGTAGGTTCGGCAACATTGTTCTCTGCATACTCCTTCAGACCAAGCTCATCTAACAAGAACGCCATTCTAGCCTTCCATACACCAAAGTTAGAGGCCCTGTCAAGCCTATTTTGATCCCTGAATCCTTTTGTGGCCATCTCTGTGAAGCTCAAGTAATCTGGAGGCTAAAACTTCTCCTTCCTGCTCGGCCTTCCTTCTACTACTCGCATCCCTCATTGGAATGTGCAATTTGCCTTACTTGCCTCCGAAAATCCTTCTCCAACACTCTTACTTCCTACAACTCCTCAACTAGGAAACTCACACTAGTTGGACTGGCAAGTCTGTTACTACCTCCTACAACCGGAAATTTGAAAAATCTTCTCTCTTCAGTTCGCTTTTTTTATTCCACCCTTGTGCAAATCTACAGCTGCAACCCTTACTGCAAACCTTTTGCACCCAAATTTAATAGATCTGCTCAATGAATCAAACGATCTGCTCACGGGAATTGCTTATCGGCAAATCCACTGCGTGTAAACTTTGTTTTTGAGACTATTCAATCTTTTCCCCGAGCTGGATCTAGAAATCGAACCCTTTGCCTCTGCAACTCGCACCCCTAAATGGAAACTGCACAGATTTGGTCCCTGTGCTTCAAATCTCCCTCTGAAACTACACAATCTACTGATCTTTCACCTTTGAGCTTTACATCTAATCGACACGCTTTAATACTATGTGAAAATTAATGCAATAACTAGAAACTAGTCTTCTAACTAATGCAGTTTATTTATCTTCATCTAATTAACTAATGGCAAATAACGAATAGTTCACTACTGCAATCTTCACAATAAAATAAATATGTTGTGGAAAATAAACCAAAATTGCATGCAAACCCCAAAGGGAAAACCAGTGCAACAAATGAGGGTTTATGTTTTATTATGCAACAGTAAAAATCCAAGTACAATAAATCTAGATGCCTTACTGGCAATCCTCCGAAAATATACTGACAAAATTTCTGGGTGAAAAAAATTTCTCCCTCTACAAATTAACTAACCTCCTTTTGGCCTACTCACACTGCCTACTGACTGCTCGCACTGCCTCCCAATAGGCCATCTAGCATCCCTGTGCCTCTAGAAAATTTTCACGCCACCTTCCTTGCTCAGATCTGGCCTCTGAACTTCTCTTGGCACTCGCACTGGGGTTTCTGGCTCACTTGTGCTGCCTAGACGGCTTTTCTACAGAACAATTCAGCCTCCCTATTTCTTGCCTCTCCGGCACTGGAAATCTGCTAAAAATTTCCTCGAAATTCTCTCTGCTACCCCTCAATCATCGATGCTCCTCCATTGGCTTGAATTCTTTCCTCACTGAATCATAGTGCACTGGGAAATTCGCACTCCCTAGATAAGTTGGTCCCTCACTTGTTTCTCTTCCTCGTCCCATCGATCTGCTCTTATAATCTCTCGTTGGAGCTTCAACGGCCATGATTAAATCCTCATCAACGGCTAAGATCATCTTAGACTCGATCCATGTGAGTCTCTAGAGCATTCTCGATCATCCTTAATTAATTCCCTTTAATTAATCGATTTCCCTAAGTTAGACTTGGGCATTTTTAATTATCGATCAATTAATTTAATTGAGTGGTCTCTAGGTGTATTCTTCTGAAACCTTTTATGGGTTTTGGAGATCTCGTGTTCCTTAGCCTCTTAGACACAAACTGAGACTAGAACACCTATCTGATGCTACAAAAACCAACAGAAGGAGCAGATTCCAAAGAGGGAACAAAAATAGATCGTGGAGACCTTAGAACAAAAATTGCAGGTGGAACTCAAAGTCAAGAAGACCAATGAATATCTGATTCATTGAAAAGGCAAGGGATAAGAAGAAGCCAGTCAGATTTCAAAGACAAAGCTCGAGTCACTTGTCCATTGCATAAATCTTTTAACAATCTCATGAGCAGGAGATCACCTTTCTTTTTATCTCAGCAGCCTCATGTAAGGGCTTCCATCTGCAGTTGTACTCATGCAACTTGGCCTAGAGTTTGTATCAGTGGAAGTGCCCGTTGTGGCAAGTTTGAGTATGCTTTGAAGTTTTAATTAATGGACTGTTACGCTGTTTATTAAATTATTTTCCCCATTGTGTGCTTGCTTTCTTTGCATGTTGAACGGTGCAAATGGTGGAAGATCATGGCATAACATCATGTACTGAGCAATGTAGGGCTGCTGGCTGGCTGGCTGTAAAAAGAAGGAAAACATTTCTCCTATGGGGTTACCCACTTTTTGGCGGGTAACAGGAACAAGAATATATCACAAAGATCTTGGAAGAGAGAATTACAGGAGAACTCAAACTGCCAAGACCAAAGAATATCCAGTTCATTGGGAGTCAAGGGCATGGAAGAAGTCACTTGGATTTCAAAGGCAGTGCTGGACCAGGTCATTCAGCCATTGCCTGAATCTTATAACAGTTTTGTGAACAAAAGCTGTCTTGTTTTTCACGTGAGGAACCTGATGCAGGAGCATCCTTTGACAGTTGCACTCAAGTGTGGAGGAAAGAGGTAGGGAAAGATGCATGAGCCATCCAATCACATTCCAGATCAACAGCTCACGATCTCTCAAGTTCATATAGGGGGTTAAAACATTGGGAGTCCATCGATCATTGATCTCCCTTTGAATCAATGGTACGGGTTGGAGAAGTATACGGCTATGGAGAAGTGAGAATGCAACGAGTTTGGAGGTGAGGGCCCTGCTCCTGAAGCCTTTAAAACAATATAAAGGTAATATATTTATTAATGAATAAAATAATTAGTGAGGAAGATGAGTGGTAGAGAAACCCCGGACAAAAACCACTAATCATTCACAAATTATTGAATGAAGTCTTAAATTTTGGTTGGTCAGCCATTCAGGAAATATTAATGGTGAAAGGGAGATATTGGAGGGAAGCACAAAGGCATTGTGGATTCTCATTTTTGGGGGGACGGCATTCTCATTTTGGAAAAGGAGGAAGAGACGGAGGTCTGGGAAGAAGGCAATGGAATCAGAGAAGAAGAGAAGGCAACCAGTGAGTAAATGCTGATTTTCCTTTATTTTGTAAACCCAACTGAGACTCGGACCAGTGGCTAGCTTTTAACATCTTGATGTGGCAATTTGGCCTACAGTTTGTATCAGCAAAAGTGACCTTTGTGGCATGTATGTAAATGCTTTTAAGTTCTAATTAATGGACTGTTAAGCTCTTTATTATCCCCATTGTGTGCTCGGTTTATTCGCATGTTGTGTGCTTCCATTTTCAATTGCTCTGTGCTCTGAAAAATTAGCGGGCAGCCATAGTGAGCCGCATCAAGTCATTCTTCATGAAGATGAAAGGTCCAGAATGTCCATAATGAGCACACAGCTTTTCTATGAACATAGATTAGTTTTTCCCCGGTAGTGATGTAGGGAGTAGCAGGCGGTTTTGAACATGCATTAATCTTTGAGAACTGTTAGAATCCGCCGAAAAACCAGTTTACTCTTTAATTGGTTTACACGACATAACTTGGTTCTGCCCTGTTTTGGGGATTCTATTTATGCCAGTTTACCACACTGTTTCCTGTTACAGTCACTGTGTTGACAAGACATGGTTGTATTGCTGGTGTGCTGGAAATTCACATCTGCTGCTCCCTGTTCTGCCCATTATTACCATCGTGGTTAGCTGATTGAGCTATCGTTGTTGATCTTTGTATCTTGGCAGGTATTCCCAGAATAGGCCACCTCCTTGACACCAGACTCTAATAAATCCCTCTGGAGTTGTAAGAACAGTCTTTAAATGGAAGGCTCATCACAAGCCCAGGGCAATTTTGGCAAAATAGATAAACCGGGGCACCTAAGTCAGAGAAAGCCTGGTCTTTCTAGTGCATCCCTCGGGATGTGTAGTACTATAACAATAATAATTTCCTGACTAGCGTAAGACTTACAACCGATATAAGCATTCAGAAATCAAATATTCTATCTAAGATTGTTGTTTTCCTTGGCAATAATCAACATAAAAGGAAAATATGGCTTACGTGATTGTGTCACTTCTATCAGCTACCACAAAATTATTCCGCGTGAAGAAGGACATCACCTCTCCAGCTATCAGATTTGGTGGCTTCCCTTCTTCCTTTGTAACCATAAATGTCTTCTGCACAATCTGTCGATCAATGGCAGATGCAGATAACCATATTTAGTATACCAGATATACTTAATGCCCAATTCTGTGAATCTATAATAAAACCCCCATTGGTCTGCATAAGAGGTATTGTTAATTAAAGGGGTGATGAATTAGAGTACCTTGGACTTGGTAGAACGCTTGATGAGCGACCATAGGCCGGGCAGAGAAAGAAGGAAAAGGCCCAGCGAGGTGTAGTAACTTGCTTCAGAATATCCAATGTTCTCTGAAAGTGTGAAAATGGGGGCGACGTCGGCCAAGGAGGCATTGGGCTGACATGGTCTGCTCCTCGCGGGATTCGGAACTCTGACATTCGAGAAGAAAGAATTGTGCTTAAGATTGGATTTGGAGTATGAATTTAGCCTGGTGGCGTGAAATTAATGCGTGCATTGTAAGTGTAATTGAATGAAATGGGAGGAACCAGGGGAACGGAAATTGCGAGACGAGGTGAGGTTTTAGCCATCGATAAGCTTAAAACCCAACTCAATCAAAGCTTCTCACATAACAATACAGACGTAATGTAAATACCTTATCGTATCAATATCCGGTCAGTGTGTGGCTTTATTTTGAAATTTTGAAGATGGAAATGACGTGATTAGGACGCGTTATTTTGCAATTTTAAACTATTCACTATGTGTAGTCAAGGATAAAGAGTACGATTAAGTCAAGTTTTTCCCCTTGAATTTGTAATGTTTTGTTTCTGACATAAAAGGATATTTTTTTAGTTTTAAAATGAGGGTGGTGTTATAACATTTATTAAGATTGATTTGGGTTTAGATTTATCTTCGCATTGTTCTAAATTTATTTTTTCAAGTTAGGAATCAAGTATATTTTCTAATAAATGGGAGAAAATATTTTTACAAATAATATTTTACGATGGATTCAATATAAAAATAAGATATAATGATCTTAAGAATAGATTTCATTGGTATATATATGAGATAAAAGTTACAATTATAATGAAATGGTAAGCATATTTATTAATATAATAATAAAGTAATAACAAATGTTTATTATAACTTTAATATAGTCACTTTTTTTTCAAAAAAAATTGTTCTTAAAGCTTGTAATTGATGATGTTTCTTTATAAATTGTTCATTTTCTAGTATAGCTTTTTATGGAGAGCATAATCTATAATAGTTATATTTTGAAGAAGATAAAGCATGGTGATCTATAACTTATTTAGTCTTGAGAATCAACCTCCTTTCTTCATCTAATTTTAGAAGTTCTGTTTGAACTAGCATAGTTTGTCTGAAAACCTTTTTTAGGCAAAATACATGAAAATCCTTGTAAATGCAAGAAGAAGACAAATCTAACCCTTATGTCACTTGTCCACTATTGTGAATAATCTTAAGGGGTTCATAAAATTTTAGAACCAAATTTTGATTCTTTTTTTTTGCTTGAGTGCAAATTGCATATAAGGTTGTAGTCTCAAAAATACCCAATCACCTCCTCAAATTGTCTTTCACTTTGATGTTGATTTGCTTTTGCTTCATCATATTTTGCGCCATTTGAAAGTTTTCATTAAGAATTGACAAAGTTTCTTTAGTCTTCTCCATATGTGACTCTATTGCCTATATTATGGATTTATCTTGCAAAAAGTATGAGATATTAGGAACTAGATATCTATAAAGGGCCTCAAATTGAGACATTTTAGTAGATGTGTGATAGGTAGTATTATAACACAAGGAAGTCACTTCATCCATTGAGATTTCTTGTTAGAAAAATAACATCATTGATAATCTCTAAACATTTATTAACTATTTCTGTTTAACCATTTATTTGTGGATGATATGTTAAAATCATAGCTAGTGTTGTTACACTAATCTTACATAATTCTTTCCAAAAAATTTCTATGAATTCTAAATCTCTGTCACTTACTATTAATTTAGGAAAATCATGAAGTCTATGAATTTCCTTCATGAACACCTCCGCCACTTCGTTTGTATATGTACATTGAATTCCACAAATATATGAATATTTTGTGAATATATCTTTGGCCATAAAAATGCCATCCTTACCATCATATTATGGCAAACCTGTAATGAAGCCCACTTATATATGTTCCCATATTTGATTAGGTATGTGTAATGGTTGAAGTAACCCTGGAGATTTATTATCTCTCCTTTATTTTTTTGGCAAACTTGGCATTCTCTTACAAATTTTTCAATATATTTTTTCATTCCTTCCCAAAAAAAAAAAATTTTTATCCTTTGATATGTTTTATGGAACCCTACATGTCTTGTCATTGGATAGTCATGGGACTTGTTTAATATTTGTTGCTTCAATTTTGATTGAGGACATAAAAATATTCTACCCTTGTACCAAAGTATATCTCCCCTGAATTCCTAATGTTCCAATAGTTTATCCCTTCAAGTCTGGGGCAATTTTGGCAAAATAGATATAATGCGGCATCCAAATCAAAGAAAGTTTGGTCTTTCTAGTACACCCCTAGAGATGTGTAATGATATAATAATAATAATTTCCTGACTAGCCTAAGATTTACAAGAAATATAAGCATTGAAAAATCAATTATTCTATCTACGTCTGTCGTTTACCTTGGAAATAAGCTAAAGGAAAAAAATGGCTATGTGATTATGTCACCTCTATTAGATACCACAAAATTATTTAGTGCGAAGAAGAATATCACCTCTCCAACTATCTGATTTGGTGGCTTCTCATCTTCCTTTGTAACCATAAATATCTTTTACACAATTTGGCAATGAATGGCAAATGCCGATAACTATTTTCAATATACCAACTATCCTTTCTACCCAATTTTGTGGATCTATTATAAACCATCCATAGATTTGTATAAGAGGTATTGCTAATTAAAGGATGATGAAATTAGAGTACCTTGGACCTGGTAGAATGCTTGTAATAACTCACTCTGAAGTATCCAATGTTCTTTGAAAGTGTAAAAATGTGGACGACTTTGGACAAGGAGGCATTGGGCTAACATGGTCTACTCCTTGTGATATTCGTAACTATGGCATTCGAGAAGAAAGAATTGTGCTTAAGATTAGATTTAGAGTATGAATTTAGCTTGGTGAGCATGAAAATGATGAATGCATTTTAAGTGTGGTTCAAAGGAATGGGAAGAACAAGCGGAATGGAAATGGTGAGATGATGTAAGGTTTTAGCCATCAATAAGCGTATAACCTAACTCAAAGCTTCTCACATCAATAATACAAATGTTGTGTAAGGACCCTATCATATCAATATTTTGTCAGTGGGTGCCTTAATTTTGAAATTTTGAAAATGGAAATGTTCATGTTAAACTATTAAAAAAGAAATGGTATGATTAGGGCACACATTATTTTCAAATTTATGCAATTTTAAACTATTCACTGTGTAGTCAATGATCTGATAATAAAGAAAATAATTAAGTTTATATTTTTCCCTTAAATTTGTAATTATGCTCAATGTATAATTTTAAATAACATTATTTTTAATTTAAAAATGTAGGTAAAAAGACATCGATCAAATTATGAATGTGGGTGGTGTTATAAATTCAATTAAGATTAAATTTTTCAAAGAGTAGTTAGTTCTTCTACAAGGAATCATTGATCAATGGCTTAATTTATCTTCCTACTACTCGTCTCAACTTACGTTGTTACGAACCAATCATCTTAAAATAGATAAATGTCAATGAATACAACCCACTTTGGGGGGAACCTCCTTTTACAATGAATCGAATATAAAGCAAGATATGATTATCCTAATACTAGGTCTCAATGGTGTTTGTGTGTGTATGTAGGAAATAAATGATACAATTATAATGAAAGGGTACAATGAATGCTTCTAGCTTATCTGCTAATATAACAATAAACTAATAATGAACATTTATTAGGCCCTTAACATGGCCCCCCACTTTTTAAAAATGTTTTTCCCTCAAAGCTTGTAATTAAGAGTGTTTCTTCACAAACTGCTCATTTTTCCATGTGGCTTCTTTTAGAGGCATATTCTTCCACTTAATTAGGTACTTCATAATGATTCTATTCTAAAGAAATAGAGAACAATGATATATAACTTTTTCTGGTTCAAGATTCAACTTCCCTTTATCTACTTGTGGTAGTTCTATTTTCACTAGCATAGTTTGTCCCAAAACTTGTGTTAGGTGAAGATACATGATAATCCTTATGAATGCATGAGGAAGGAAAATATAACTCTTGTGCCGCTTGTCCAATCCTATAAATAATCTTGTATAATTCACAAAATTTTAGAGCTAATTTATTCTCCTTTTTCTGCTTCAAAGTAAATTGCATATAAGGTTTTAGTCTCAAAAATACCCAATCATCCTCCTCAAATTGTCTTTCACTTCAATGTTGATCCGCTTTTTGCTTCACATTGTTTTGTGCCATTTGAAGGTTTTCCTTAAGAATTGTCAAAGTTTCTTTAGGCTTCTCCTTATGTGACTCTATTACATGTACTTTGGACTTATCTTGCAAAAAGTACGAGATAATAGGAACAAGATATCCATAAAGAATCTAAAATGGGGACAATTTAATATATATGTGATAGGTAGTATTATACCACCATTGTACATGTTGTCACTTACTGAAAAATGTGTTTTCAGCTGCCCAAAGTGTGCAAAAGAGCAGAGAGGTTTGCAGCCATCTTCCAAGCCACATAAGCACTCAAAGCTAAATTGAACCCTCTCCATCGATAGTTCTCTAAATAATCTTTCCAATGGTATGCGGAAGTCCAAAAATGGACCTCTAGATCAGAATATATGGCATGTTGAATTTGAAGGGTTTTGTTGCCTTTGAAATGAAGAAAGAAGAGCATATCGAAGGTCCCGGCACATCGACAATCGCAATATCAGAGGTTAGGGAGATGTCACAAATTAGAAGTCCCATCACATCGGCGATCACAATATCGGAGGTCATGGTATATCGATGCATCAAATATCAGAGCTCTGATATATTGTAGGTCCCGCATGTCGAAGGTCCAAGAGATCGGCGCATCGCAATTAGCGATCGAATAGGTGACAACCTTTTAAATTTGCAATGTCACATAAGGTTTTGATATTATGCCTTCAGTGTTAAAGCACCGGGGAGGGCCTAATACAAATTAACAAAGGATTTTAGCAAAAAACCAAGGGCAGCCGGCCTTTTCTCTCTCCTCTAAAGGCCACGTGGCGGAATACTATTGGTCCCATTAAAGCCACGTGGCATCTGACGTCATCATGATGTGGCAGTGCGGAGGACACGTGATATGCAAATCTGGGATTTTCAAGGGTCCAAAGAGGGAAAAACAGGGTGACACGTGTCACCACTCACAGGGTGACACGTGGCTAAGGATGATGTCAGGTCACAAATCGGTGATTGCAGGTTGAGGAATATCATTGCATCAAGTTAAAACCTCCGATTGAGGGGCTCTGATGTGGGGTTGGCCCATGGTCACAAATAGTTTGAAGAACCAAAGGCAGGGTTGAGCATTGTAAAAGGGTGATCGCAACAATGGAGCAACATGTAATCAACATATCAGGGAAAATCCCGATATTGTGGGCCCAAAGGTGATGTGGACAAGTGGTAAGAGGCGAGCAACATAAATATGTGTGTTTTATGCATTTTGATCAATGGTTGGGTGCGAACGGTTAATAAAGGTTTCTATAAAGCAGAGCAAAGGTTTTATATGTTTAAAGCTTTCGCACTAGCCCTCCCTTATCCTCTTTCCATGTGGACCAAGCCATGTCACATGTCGCATATCGCAAGTTTTGGGGGGTGCAACCGAAGGCAAGGTTGTGAAATCCCCAATCTCTGAATTCTGATATTTCAAAGGGGCCCAAGCGCATAAGTGTGTGGTCCCATGTGTTACACATGGGGACCGTTAGTGATGTAATGTTTCAAAGAATCGGCCCTCATCCCAGCTAAAGGGTTTTAATCCCCTAAAGGCTTTGGCCCTGAGTCCTTGGGCCTCTGTCATGCAGTTTCCACCTAAGGCCCTGGGGTTAAGGTAAGGGGACCAAAGGAAATCGACGTTCACAATTTTGTCAAGTATGTTCAGTTTAAAGTCCCCGAATAGCTTGAGATTCTATACACTTCTATGATCATTTCACGGGGCAGACTAAGTTCCAGTGGATTAATAAAGGAAGGAAAGGGGATGGATACGTTGGCAACTGAGGTATTGAATGGAGGCATGGAGCAGTTGGAGATTGATATGGGCTAATCTTGTGGAAGCCTCTGCCATAAGAAAGTCAGGACAACAATGGTCACAGAAATGAATTTGACTGCTTCGCACGTCTTTAGAGAGTAAATGGAGGTATGGGACTCAGGAAGGCTTAATGGCTCAGCATGGAGCTCAACTTGATCATACAATGAAGGACTTCCCGGTCAATCTCTGCTTCTGCTCTGTGACAAGCAACCACCATTGATCACTACCAGTTCTATAGAGTGGTGAAGTCAATCAGTTAAGGCGAAAGGGACAGGGACCGGTCGAGCAGCAGGAGAGGCACATCATGGCAAAGACGTGGCCTGATCAAGGGCGATCACAAGAACAATAGGGAGATATTTTCCTCAGTCATCTTTCTGTTTTCTTTATTTCTGCTTATTCTGTATTTCTGTGTATTTTCAAGAAAGGAATCAAATCCTTTGTAATCATTTAGGCAGCAGAGCTATCGCACACCGAGATAGCCAGTTGATCAGACAGTTGGCCCTTAGTTGAGATATTTTGTAACTAATATTCAAAGCTCCCCCTCTCCTTATAAATATGGAAGAAACACTTAATAGAGGTTCTGGAATTCTGCACCCGAGGGGTCCGAATTCTGTGATTCCACTTTTGGTTCTATTTGCCTGTTCAGGAGGGACTTGAGCTATGTATTGTTAAATGTAATGGACTGGTGAATTGGACTCATTTTGAGGATTAATGAAACTCTTTGGTGATTCCAATCAGAGCAATGCGCAGTATGTTTTTCTCCTCTGTATATCACTTCATGTATGTTCTTTCTCCCTCTGAAATAGTGTAATGAAGTTGTCGGTTTCACTCTTATTCATGGTTGTATGTTTGCTTCTAAGTAGTGAGAAGTACTTGCATAGTTACATATTTACTTGTGTTATTTGATAGTCTGCAGTACCTGTAATGTACACAGATTTACTAATTGTTGTTTGGTGATAAATGTATCCATGATGCATATAGTTTGGGACCTTAATTAGCGCTCCATTGTTTCTGCCATTCCACCTCTTCAGTCTTCCATACTTCTGTCGGAACATTGTTGCTTATAATTCAGTCTTGTTTCCAGCCCTATGCATCAAATTCCCTCCTCTCTTTCCTCCTCTTCAATTTTACTACAACTCCAATATTAAATTTCTTATTATTGTGTGTCGGCCACCAGAACCAGACATTTCTCTTTGAGATTGGCCCGATTTACCCCCTATGCATTTAGATCCATGTATTGGATTGAGTTTACCTTGATGAAGGACTATTGAACCCAAGCTCCTTTCATTATATTTTCCAACTACGTGAATTTAACATTGGTGCATTTGTGTTGGCGAGATCGGGCTAGGGCCTAGCCCCTGGCCACCCCCGTGCCACGGTACCGCGGGCAGGGGGGGTCCATGACTAGACCCTGGCCCACCCCCGTGGCGGTAACCCCCGCTTGTGACCACCACAACCGCATGGTTATCATAACTCTCGCCCCGTGGCAGTAACCACCACACTGAAACCGTCGGTGTTAATACTCTACCCTATGTGAACGGGTTTCCAAACTATCAACTAATCACCCACCTCCGAAGCCATCGAGCCCTAACTGCCTCATGTGATCAGGTTTGACGGTTATCCTAAACCATTAGTTTGGCCGCCAACCGCAGGGGCTAGCCCCAGGCCGTATGGGGGTCCATGTGACCAAGAGCACAGATTTCGGGGCTTATTCGCAAAATTTATGGTCCTACAATTTCGCCCGTTGGGCGAGAATTGAGCGAAGTTTGGAGGAGCATTTTCGCGTTTGGGGCGCCCGTGTTGGGTTTGGGACGAATTGTAGGGAGATTAACTGCAGAATTGGGTAAAAAAGAGAAAGTGGCATAAATTTCTCGGTTTTTGGTCTTTTTGGGAGCAGAAATAGGCTAGACAAGGGTTTTTGATAACTCTTAAGCCATTGGAGTTGTTATTGAATCCATTTGAGAACTATAACTTGATGTAATCGTTATTTTTATGAGCATGATGATATAGGCCCAAGCATTGGAAGCTGGCCCAGGAGACGTAGCACAAGAGGGGTGAACTCCTTCATCACTTGATGTTTTGTGTTTACTATTATGGTGGTATTGTCTGCAATATTATGCAATTTATGAGTTAAATTAATGTTTTAATGTGTGTATGAATTCAACTTAAAGAGCCATAAAAACTCATTTTATACACTTGCAATTTACATAATCCTCAAGCACATACATATACAGATCAAGTTTGGTATCAGAGCTTAGGTTTTCTTTGTTGTTGTGAGGATTTAATTGTTTGCAAGTGTTTCTGATGCTTACAAGGTTGAAGCTCAAGAGAGGAGAAGGAAATCTTGTGGGTGTAGGTTCTCAATTTGGGACACGGAAAAGGAGAGCACGTTTTCCACGATCCACCACAAGTTTCACCTCAAGTTGTTCCTGAAGCTTCAGTAAGCATGTCTCATGAAGGAGGAGCTGATAATATGTCATAGGATGAGAAGGCTTTCATAAAATCATTCTTTGACATGACCCACATGGTGAAAGTTCTCTATGAAGAGAGAAATTAAAGATTACAGGGTGAGAGCACCAAGCCTTCCAAAGGAGAGGGTTCTTCTAGAGGAAAAGGAGGATATGATGACCTTCATCATCATCCTCTTCCACAACAACCCTTACACAAGAGGCTAGTGCAGAAAGCCCCTCAGAGAAGTAAGACGACCAATTTTGCGCCCTTTGTCTGCATGATGATGAGGATGAGGTTCTATCAATGCCAAAGTCCAATGAATTGAAAGAAGAAAGACCAAGAGTCCAAGAAGACACCTCAATAATTAGGAAAGAGTTTTAGAGCATCTTTGTCCCTTAGTCGAAAGATGAGGAAAATGGTAAGCATTTACATGCAGTTTCTTTACATGAAAATGTTGATTTAAGCTCTTTTGCAGCCTTTGAGAAGCATAGAAAAGGCATAGGAACAAAGCTCTTGTCCAAGATGGGTTACAAGGGAGGAGGCCTTGGAGTGAACAATCAGGGCATTATCCATCCAATTGAGGCAAAGGAGAGACCTCGATATGAAGGTTTGGGCTATGTTGAAAAGGAAGAATGGTCTTCCAGTGATAGCTCTTGGGTATCATGTTCTTTTTGTCATAAGAGAGGACATGACGAGGCAAATTGTTGGGATTTGCATCCAAAATTGGTACCATCTTGGTTTCTAAAGAAAAAGGAGGACATGAAATGCAAGACCTCTCCAAAGAGAGATGAGCAAGTTGAAGAAGAGACTAAGACAAGTTCTTCTTGCCATTCAAGTTCCTCGCATAAGAAGCATGGTTCAAAGGATAACAAGGGAAGGTATAAACCTCACTCAAATAATTTTTTTTCATTTTGAGCCACATGGTCAATTGAATAAAGTTTTATGGAATATGGTTCCATGCACTTTCTGTCATTCACCTAACCATAGTGTGAAGAAGTGTCAGCAAAGGAAAGAGTTGCTTGAATGTGGGAATGAAACAGGGAAGAAAGACTCTCTTCTAAGTTCGAAGACAATGTCATCAAGCAGCAAGCACAAAAATTTCTGCACCCATTGTAATATCAGTGGGCATTGGGTCGAGAAGTGCTAGAAATTGCATCTGCAACTTCATCCTAAGAAGGGCAAGCAGGACAAGGCAAGACAAGCTAAACATCGTCATGTCGACAATGTTCGAGGTGAGAAGAAAGATTTCAAGATGATTAAGTTTCCTTTGATTGATGACCGAGGAGGGAATATGTCTATTCCTTCAAGGACAGTTTTGTTGTTTTTCAAATTCTGGGAAATTGCAGCAAGATGGTATCTACAACAGCAAGACAGAGTCTCCAGAATCAAGGAAAAAGACAAGTTTTCATGAAAAGCTCAAATTGTTGAATTCAGGGAAATTCTGGTGGGTTAAGACTGGAAGGGTGAGGGGGTTGTACCCTCGTCTAATTGTTCAGTAATAAATATATTTTGGGGTCCAAAATCTTCATGTGGAGAGGAGTGATGCGTTGGATAAAACATATGCTCAAAAATGAAATTTGTCAGAATGGCTTGAAAATGGAACGATTGGATAGAACTCGTCATTCTGAATCTATCGCAACTAGTTTCACAAAAAACAGACGTCGTATGCTCCCGGAAACAAGTTATGATCGATTTGCAAAACAGAGAAATTTTGGCAAAAAAATGTGCAGGTTGCCCAATCAGTAGTCTGTATAGTTGACTGTCTTGATAATTGTGCAAAGTTGATTGATTTTCAATGAGCCAATGATAGCTTGCCATGTGTCATGTTCTGAAGGTGCTGAAGTGGCAAATTCTTATTGGGTTTGGTGTTGGTTATGTGGACCAACCGGAGGCTGCCACATGGCACCTCGGTGGCAACTAAAAACTTGTTGGCACGTCAAATTGGCACCCTGGAGGTTTGAACACAGAACCTCTCCTAAACCAAACTCCGCTCTTACCGTAATGCCATGGGTACCACTTGTTATATAGTGTTGAACAAATGTTATTTAACATTGGCGCATTTGTGTTGGGGAGGTGGGGGGGTGTGGTTGGGGTCGGGCTAGGGCCTAGCCCCTGGACACCCTCGCGCCATGAGAACGCGGGCAGGGGGGTCGGGGGCTAGACCCTAGCCCACCGCTGGAACCTCCTCTTGTGACCACCATAATCGCAGGTTTGTCATAACTTTTGCCGCTTGGTGGTAACCACCACACCGAAACCATCGGCGTTAATACTCGGCTCTATGTGACGGGTTTCCAAACCGTCAACTAACCACCCACCTAAGAAACCGTCGAGCCCTAACCACCTCATTTGACCGGGTTTGACGATTAACCTAAACCATCAATTTGACCGCCAGCGGTGGGGGCCAGCCCCAAGCCGTATGGGGGTCCATGTGACCAAAAGCGCGGATTTCAGGGGCTTATTAGCAAAATTAACAGTCCTACAATTTCGCTCGTCAAGTAGGAATTGAGCCAGGTTTGGAGGAGCAGTTATGTGTTCGCGGCGCTCGCATTAGGTTTGGGCTAAATTGTAGGGAGATTAACTGCAGAATTAAGTAAAAGAGAGAAAGAGTCATAACTTTCTCAATTTTTTATCTTTTTGGGAGCAGAAAGAGGCTAGACAGGGGTTTTTGATATCTCTGAAGCCATTTGAGCATTGTAACTTGATTTAATCACTATTTTTATGAGCATAATGATATAGGCCCAAGCATTGGAAGCTGGACCAAGAGACGTAGCCCAGGAGGGGTGAACTCCTTCATCACTTGTTGTTTTGTTTTCACTGTTATGGTGGTATTGTCTGCAATATTCTGCAATTTATGAGTTAAATTCATGTTTTAATGTGTGTATGAATTCAACTTAGAGAGCCATAAAAACTCATTTTATACACTTGCAATTTACATAATCCTCAAGCACATGCATATACAGATCAAGTTTGGTATCAGAGCTTAGGTTTTCTTTGTTGCTGTGAGGATTTAATTGTTTCCAATTGTTTTTTATGCTTACAAAGTTGAATCTCAAGAGAGGAGAAGAAAATATTGTGGGTGCAGGTTCTCAATCTAGGACAAGTACAAGGAGAGCACATTTGCCACAATCTCCACCACAAGTTTCACCTCAAGTTGTTCTTGAAGCTTCAATGAGCATGTCTCATGAAGGAGGAGCTGATAATATGTCAAAGGATGAGAAGGCTTTCAGAAAAGCATTCTTTGACATGACCCACATGGTGAAAGTTTTCTATGAAGAGAGAAATTCAAGATTGCAGGGTGAGAGCTCCAAGCCTTCCAAGGGAGAGGGTTCTTCTGGATGAAAAGGATGAGATGATGACAAACCTTCAAAAGGGAATGGTGACAAATCACCATCATCTTTACCTCCATCCTCACCTTCATCGTCATCCTCTTCCACAACAACCCTTACACAAGAGGCTAGTGCAGAAAGCCCCTTAGAGTAGGAAGACAGCCAAGTTTGCACATTTTGTCCGCATGATGATGAGGATGAGGTTCTATCAGCACCAAAGTCCAAGGAGCTGAAAGAAGAAAGACCAAGAGTCCAAGAAGACACCTCAAGAATTAGGAAAGAGTTTAAGATCATCTTTGTCCCTCAGTCGAAAGATGAGGAAAATGGTAAGCATTTACATGCAATTTCTTTACATGAAAATGTTGATTTAAGCTCTTTTGCAGCCTTTGAGAAGCATAGCAAAGGAATAGGAACAAAGTTGTTTTCCAAGATGGGTTACAAGGGAGGAGGCATTGGAGTGAACAATCAGGGCATTATCCATCCAATTGAGGCAAAGGAGAGACATTGATATGAAGGTTTTGGCTATGTTGAAAAGGAAGAATGGTCTTCCAGCGATAGCTCTTGGGTATCATGTTAATTTTGTCATACTAGAGGACATGACGAGGAAAATTGTTGGGATTTGCATCCGGAATTGGTACCAGCTTGGTTTCTAAAGCAAAAGGAAGACATGAAATGCAAGACCTCTCCAAAGAGAGATGAGAAATTTGAAGAAAAGACTAAGACAAGTTCTTCTCGCCATTCAAGTTCTTCCCATAAGAAGCATGGTTCAAAGGATAACAAGGGAAGGTATAAGCCTCACTCAAATAGTTTATGCCCTTTCTGTCATTCACCTAACCATAGTGTGAAGAAGTGTCAGCAAAGGAAAGAGTTGCTTGAATGTGGGAATGAAAAAGGGAAGAAAGACTCTCTTCTAAGTTTGAAGACAATGTCATCAAGCAGCAAGCAAAAAAAATTCTGCACCCATTGTAATATCAGTGGGCATTGGATCGAGAAGTGTTGGAAATTGCATCCACAACTTCATCTTAAGAAGGGCAAGCAAGACAAGCTAAACATCATCATGTCAACGATGTTCGAGGTGAAAAGAAAGATTTCAAGCTGATTAAGTTTCCTTTGATTGACGATCGAGGAGGGAAAATGTTTGTTCCTTCAATTACAATTTGTTGTTCTGCAAATTCTGGGAAATTGCAGCAAGATGGTATCTACAACAGTAAGACAAAGTCTCTAGAATCAAGGAAAAATATCAGTTTTCATGAAAAGCTCAAATTGTTGAATTCAGGAAAATTTCGGTGGGTTGAGACTGGAAGGGTGAGGGGTTTATACCCACATCTAATTGAACAGTAATAAATATATTTTGGGTCCAAAAACCTCCAGTGGGGAGGAGTGATCTGTTGGATCAAAAATATACTCAAAAATTAAAGTTGTCGAAATGGCTTGAAAATGGAACGACTAGATAGAGCTCATCATTCTGAATCTGGTGCAATTTGTTTTGCCGAAAACGGACGTCATATGCTCCCGGAAACGAGTTCTAATTGATTTGGAAAACATGTAATTTTTGGCAAAAAAAATGTGCATGCTACCCAGTCAGCAGTCCGTACAACTGACTGGGCCTGCTGACTGTGAAAATTTGATTGAGCTACAACGAGCCAATGGTAGCTCGCCATGTGGCATGTTCTGAAGGTGTTGAAGTGGCTAATTCTTATTGGGTTTGGTGTTGGTTATGTGGACCAACTGGAAGCTGCCACGTGGCACCTCGATGGCTACTAAAAACTTGTTGACAGGTTGAATTGGCAGCTCGAAGGTTCGAACATGGAACCTCTCCTAAACCAAACTCTGCTCTTACCATTATTCCATGGGTACTGCTTGTTATATAGTATCGGAGAAATGTTATTTAACATTGGCACATTTGTGTTGGGGGGGGTTTGCATCGGGCTAAGGCCTAGCCCCTGGCCACCCCCGCGCTACGAGACCACGGGCAGGGAGGCCGGTGGCTAGACCCTAGCATGGGGGCCTCCAGAACCTCCACTTATGACCACCATAACCACGGGGTGATCATAACTCCCGCCCCGTGGCGGTAACCACCACACTGAAACCATTGGCGTTAATACTCTGCCCTATGTGAACAGGGTTCCAAACCGTCAACTAACCGCCCACCTCTGAAACTGTCGAGCCCTAACTGCCTCATGTGAACAGGTTTGATAGTTAGCCTAAACCGTTAGTTTGACCGCTAGCAGTGGGGGCCACCTCCAAGCCATATGGTGGTCCATGTGACCAAGAGTGCGAATTTCATCAAAATTAACCGTCCTACAATTGCGCCCACCGAGCGGGAGTGGAGCCAGGTTTGAAGGAGCAGTTTCAAATTTGGGGCGCTTGTACTAGGTTTGGACTTAATTGTAGGGAGATTAACTGCAGAATTGGGTAAAAGAGAGAAAGAGGCATAATTTTCTCACTTTGGTCTTTTTGGGAGTAGAAAGAAGCTAAACAGGGGTTTTTGATAGCTCTGAAGCCATTGGTGCTGTTATTGAAGCCATTTGAGCACTGTAACTTGATGTAATCACTATTTTTATGAGCATAATGATATAATCCTAAGCATTAGAAGTTGGACCAGGAGACGTAGCCCAGGAGGGGTGAACTCCTTCATCACTTGTTGTTTTTTGTTTATTGTTATGGTGTATCGTCTGCAATATTTTGAAATTTATGAGTTAAATTCATGTTTTAATGTCTGTATGAATTCAACTTAAAGAGCCATCAAAACTCATGTTATACACTTGCAATTTACATAATCCTCAAGCACATACATATACAGATCATCCATTCTCTCAATATTGGCTTCTTCTAGGATTTATCTATCCCTTTCACTTCATTAAGAACTTCTTTGTTGTGAGGGTTCAATCTGTCGACACCTTTCAAGACATTTTCATTCTAATTTTTTTAGTGGTCTATGGCAGGAAGAGGATGTCCTATTAGTTTTGTAGTTCTTTCCCAGAAATCATTTCATGTAGGATCACAAAATACGATGGTTTACTATAACCAGTAAGTTTCTGTGAAGGATGATCTACTCTATTTCACTTGGTGATTAATCACTGATAGCAGAAGTATTATCAATTTATTGACCCTTCCTTAGAGAGTATTTATTTATCGGGTGTCTATCCTAATGTATGTCTTCAATCTTGAAAGGTTGGGGATGGCTAGAAGCAGTAGTCCATGGGTCTCCGTACTCAACCTAAACTCACAGAGACATTGGTTGGAGTTCATCTAGTGATAGGGTTCATCATATTTTAGGGATTGGTTATTTGTGGTTGAAGCCTTGGGTGTTTCCTAATCCAAATCAGTAATTCATCTTAGAAAATTCATCCATGTTGTTCTTTGTTCCCTTTAGTTGGTTAGTTACCATGCCCAAGTAGAGATGTCAGTCTCAAAGGGGAGTTGGTGGTCGTGGTTCTTAGGGGAGGCACAAGCTCGAGCTTTGTCCTCAACTTACCTTTTTTGCATGCCATCCAGCAATATATTTAGGAATCCAAGGAAGATGGCACTTCTAAATTTATTTTCCACTCTAATTCGAAAGTCATAACAACAATTGTTATTTGGGTTCCAAATATTGGCCATATTTGTGGGCATGAAAATCAAGACCTGCATATGTTGTATCTCTATTGGTAATTAAAAATTCTCTTGCATCAAGTGCTTCTTGATTTAAATGATTCCAAATATGAAATCCTGATGATGATGAACAAGATTCAGCTGGAATTCAAACGTATGGACAAACATTTAGCCAAGATCGAAGCATTTTGATTGCATGACAAAGGGCCTTACTCCTCTAGACAATATATGTGAACCAATGCCTACTGATGTGGTTGTTTCCACATCCTCTTAGTCTTTGCATGATTATTTGTGTTGTTAATGTTTATTTTAATAGGTTGTCTCAGTTTGTTATGGGTACTTATATTTGTTTAGTAATGTTGGTAGTTTTTGCAACAGCTAACCCAAAACAATGTAAACTTTTTGAGGATTTGGGATGCTTTTGGAAACTATACATTTTTTGGAAAAAAACCCTTTTGTATTGATAATAGTTTAGTTCTCCCAATAGTAGACTAGAGGCACACAAGGGGCTAAACTATATGTAATCATTCCCTCTTAATATAAGGCATTCAATTAAAAAAATGATGAATCAACAAAAGGATTTTCTACAAGTTTTATGCATCTTTGTTATAGATTTCCTTTAAATGACATGTATTCTATCAATGAATGGTTTTAATATCTTATTTCTCTTTCTTATGAACCAAAACCAAATTAAATAAAGATTATTTAGATTTACAAGAAAATATTGAGCATTCGTGAATTGTGGTGGAATAATCAATTTTGGGTCCTTTCTTCACTTTCAACAATATGAATTAGGGAGAGATTGTAATTTCAATGAAAGTACGTGTGACCTTTGATTAGCTTACTCCACCTACATTCCATCTCGATGAAAAATATAACTTTTGTACAAAGAGTTCAAATTTAGGAATTTGTGAGCAAATGTAGGAGGAAACTTTTCTCAGAAATGAAGAAAGTTGTTACATTCCTCACAACATGGCAGTTACCTAGGAGATCAAAAACATTAAATTAAACTTTGTTTATCATGATTGTGATTCATAATTAAAAACACTCACAGATGTATTTATGGAAAGAGATGTGCCTAGACATGTTTCCTTTCCTAAAAAGAGATTTGATTTTCGTACCTTTTCTATTTATTATCCTTTGTACCCTGATATGTTCGATGGATTTGTCATGTTGAATCCAAGGAAATACTAAGAAGGGGAGGTTTTTGAATCAGTATTATAGAATTTTTGACAATCATTAAGATCTTTAATATATTACTAATAAACCATACAACAACACCATAAATTAAACAATGTGCACATAGATTAGGAGACACAAATATTTACGTGGAAACCCATATGGCAAAAAACCATCAAACTTTTGTCTAAATATTATTGTAGGTACCAACCTACTATTACATTCAATTTACTAGCACCAACTACAAGGAGACACCCATCCCCTGAGATTTACAGGCACCAAAGAGACACCTATCCCATGATTTATAGGCACTCATTTGAAGGAGACATTGATCCCTCGATTTGTGAGCACCAACTTGAAGAAGAATTCGACCCCTTGAGATTTATAGGCACCAATCCAAAGGAGACTTCAATCCTTTGAGATTGATAGACACCAACCTGAAGGAGACTTTAATCCCCTGATTTACAAGCACCAACCTATACTACCAATCAGATCCCCTTTTTTCATAACATTTTCAAACTCAGATCCACAAGCACTTTGATCTTTGATATTTAAACTTATTTTCTAATGTTCACTTTAATGTCCCAGATCTTGCACTGCTCACACTCTTCAACTTTCAACTTTGTTAGATATTCAATTGTAACTCAAATCTGCAAATTGATATGTTCTACTCTCTTTCCATGCATACTCAACATTGTCACCACACTTCACTTTGCACTTTAGTCTGTTATATCACCACATTCAAGCTATTTCTCATATACACAAGCTAAATCCTTCTTCAAGAGTTTTCCTCTACTTCAGATGGTTTTCCCTTCTTTTCTTAACCTACAGCAAGTTTCTACTAGTCTCCTAGAACAATTACCCTTCACTCATATCCATACGTTCAACAACGATGCAATTATTTTTCTCATTATTTATAAACCATGGTCTTTCTTTGCATGGGTAGCGATCCATGGTATTGCAGATTGATTGGGTCATGTGGCCTTATTGACCAATTTAGCATGTCACACTCCTTTCACACACAGTACTCTCACAGTGCTTTTTGTTCATATTTTACTAACTAAATCTTTGCAGTTGTCCTCTGCTCATGCACAATTTACATCAATGCTTCACACCTATGCTTTCTAATGTTTTGTCACTACTCAAATTTCAACACTAATCACCACCTCTAATGACTACACTCACTTTGAATTTCGCATTCAACACTTAGCCAAAAATGGCACGAGAGTGCTTAAGCACCTTGTCTTGGCACCTACTTAGCTTGTGACTTTATTTAGTTTTAGCACCTTTCAATGTGACCAGACACTGTAACCATGGGTTTAACCATTACTACAGTGATAAATCCAATATTTGGGCATTTTGTTAACAACCACACTCCATAACAGGCAAATCTTGGATGCCTGGATATCCATTTTCACTTTCCTTCAGTGTGGAGTGCTTAATGTGCTACTCATCACAACTTGGCATGGGACTGCAGGCTTAAAATACCTTTCTAACATATCCAAGGTCTAGACATAGTGTGTAGCACTTACCTTGTTCACCACTAGATGGGCATATGGGTCGAATAACCTTTTAATCCTTTTGCACAGAACCATGAACTATTTGGAACCTTGACCAACTCCTTTGTCTCTGCTCGAATTTGAATATGGGCTTACTATTAACTCGCAAACATTGCTTACCCCTAGATGGCCAGATTCCTTGATGCACTTAGCACTTTGAGAACCACAACTAGTTATAAATTTAACCAATCTTCTTCACCCTTGCTCAAAAACAAATTGGAGGTTTGGTAAATGTTCACGCAGCGTACATCTTCAAATCATCAGATAATTGAATGGCCCAATGTGGGCCCCACTAACGATCGATCCACTCTGAAACTACCATGTGGCATAAACCTATTATTACTTGTGTTTATTGGCACTAGCATAGATCCATCTTATGCAAGGATCTAACATGAGCCGAGAGGGATCAAATTTCTTCAGGTGCAAACTTATTTTAGAGTACAAAAATACAATGCGCAATTTTTTATTGTTTAAATCGTATTCTTGAATGTTATATATTTTTAAGTATACATCAATATTAATTCATATTAAAATATTTTATTCATAACCTACATTGGATATTTTATTATATACAACATTAAAATATTTTCTTTTAACATTTTTTTCTATATATAGATATATATGAAGTTGATATTCACATAAGTTAGTTAACATAGATCTTCAAATAATTTATTTAAATAACATGTTAAAATATTTTTGAAAAGTATAAGGTTTAAACATCTTGCTTGCACGTTTTTTTTACTTCTAATTATTTTACATGAAATAATATTAAGCCATATGGACAACTAATTAAACATGCATAGCATATTCATTTTTATTTTGTATTATAGCCGACAATTGCTTTTCTATTTAGAGAATATTTTATTTTTATTTTAAGAGGGACAAGTGTCAACTCCAAGTTGGGCACGAACATACATACACATCTCTTTCACACAAGGTTGTAGAATGAGCCTCTCGGCTCAAAAAAAGAAATACCCTAAAAAACTCCACCAAACCGCTATCCCAACACATATCTTGAGGACCTCAAAGACTACTACATCACTCCCTTGTCATATGTCAAATCAGTTATATGCCACTTGTCATTCCCTGCTACTACCTTATGTCTAATTACCTACCACCTATTCAATTGGTTACCCAAAATGCCAAAAAATGGGTGTCATATGTCTTCACCTTTGGCTACACATCAACAACCTTTGCCACCTGACACCACCTACCATGTCACCTATACTGCCATGTCAAACTAGGGTACACTAGCGAGAACAAGAAAAATTCCAAAAATATGACAATGTGTTTAAGTGTTTCTTTGTTGCACCCCCAAATGCCTGAATGCAAAGAAAAAGTACAAATGATTTTAGCATCCACCTCTTTCAAAAAATACATAGTTTCGTGCAACCTGAATAACCTAAATGTCTATATACGAATGGAAAGGTCTCAGAACAAGTTATGTAACTATACACGTTTCATTCACATTTGGACAAGGGAACAAGAGAAAAATTGTCTTCAATGTTAGACTACCCAAGTTGCAACTTCACCCTAGACAACAAACTAGGACATTTATGACAACATCCTTTGACATCAATAACAATTTTCTATGCACCACACACTCTCAACAATCTCTCATGTTGCTTTTGTTGCTTGATCTAGATTTTGTTCCCCTTGAGCTTCCTTGTGCACTTTCTTTAGTCATAAATGACACTACAAACTTGCACAACACTTCCTTACACCAATGACACTACAACACTACACTACACTTCCTTAGACACCAATGACACAATAGTTGAAATCAATGACAACATATGTTCAAGATGTTATGCATGTGGTTGTCCTGGGATCCTTTCAAATCTCATTCTACATGGACAAACTCTGATGAGACACAAGTTTCCAATAGTTTACATATAAAGGATGGAAAGGGAGAGTGCACATTGGGGTATTTAGCATTGTAGGAATGGCTAGATATTTGAGGGATCACCACAGGATATTTGGAGCACATGTATAAAGATCGTTGCTTATTATAAAGAAAGCAAGCTAGGCGTACAACATGGTTCTTCGAAAATAAACTCATCTTATAAATGTATGGCAGAGTTTCCCTATTGGTTTTTTTGGTGGAGCAGCTTGAAAGGATTGATGTGGATGTGGGGCATATATTTCCTTACATCATAGCACTTATTATCTATTTTCTTGGAATTGTGGGTTGTGTTCAAACATACGTGCAAAATTGATTACCCTCTAGGGTGTTTTATTTTGTGCAAAGTGGCTCTCAATTGAGAATATGGACATCTTCAATGATTCCAAAGTTGTCATAGATTAGATGTTGATGTGGTCACCTTTTGACCCCCCTTTACACATTAATTGGATGAAGAGAATCTGTATATTGGTGTGTACGCCCTCCTCCCACATATACCCAAGTAACCGACTAACCAGGGTAAACATGTGACGAGAAGTTATTATGATATGATTCGACTCCCTATGTGTCAATTGAGGAAGTGGAATCAATGAAAACCCACAACACAAACCTTATGCACCTGCTAAAGGACTCCCATAATTCAACCTAGTCATTCCCCTGAGTAGCCCCTGGGTCCCACTGAGCTTTTAGACCACTAAACCCCCCCCCTCACTCCCCCCCGGGACATTCCCTTCATTTGGATAAGGGTGTGTCTGAGGACCTCCAAACGCATGCACAACATGGGTATGTATGCGTCTGGGGACTTTTCTCCTCAAACATGTGCATGTGTCTCTGGGATTTGTGCCACAATTTAACCCCATAATCCTAGTCACTACCTAGAAACCCCTGTAGCTTTCAAAATTCATAAATTACATGATGACAAGACTTACAAATCAAAAAATAACTCTAAGACTATACCTGATCATCCCCAATTGGGACTGACATTCTGTTAAACACTTGCATCAACGTAATCTACGAGAAATGTACAAGACAGAGCATAAATGATTGATAACTCGTATGAGACTTGACAAGAAGGATCGCCACCCTCTTCCTTTAATTGTTTTGACATCAATTAGGTCTTGTATCCATTATCCTTTCAATTGCAAGTAAATACATGAAATAAACGTAACAATAACCAGCGTTAAACCATGTAAATAACAATGAGATAACATACATTAAAGCCACATATTAATAAGTAAAAAGGCAAGAGAACTTAGATTTTATAAAACATAAGCAAAGTAGACTAGGTCCCGGACGTCCATGTACCACCTGGCCGTAGACATTGCTGAACCAAATCTTTCTTTCAACCAGTCACCCCCGTGCCATATTCCAAGCATGAATGTGGGATCTCATGGATAAACCAATTCAATAACAACCAAGGGAATCCAAAGGTTAAACCACCACCACCCTCACCAAACCGTGATCTCACCAAAACCAGCACAAAGATCACAAAACCGAACCCAGCTTGGAATGCCTTCGGACTCCATCACTATCCTTAAGGAGTTCTCTGTCTCCTTGTCTCTCATGCTTTACCGCAATCCACACCAGATCACTAGGCCCTAAACCAAGACACCAGTCTCTCAAGCTTTACTGCAATCCACATCGTATCACTATGCCCTAAACCGAGACTCCACCCTCAGGCTTTACCATGTATCCCGCCAAAACCGATCAAGGGATTCCTAGGCCTTTGGGAATTTTACTGAGACCACCTCCGCCCCAGATTCTGAAACCATCCGGCAATTCCAAAGCTCAAAAATCGCGAAAACAATTTCATCACACCATGGCTATCCGAAAAAAGGTAAGGTAAGGCTAAAAACTACTATCATAACCCGACAAAACCATGCCACCGACAACAAGAGAACCATATACCAACATGCAAAGCCATGCATGTCAAAACCAGCTAGGAAATCACACATGTAATATGTTACCTACAGGTATCCTTGTTGAAGTTGTTTGATCCTACTCTTCCTTGTTTGATCTTTGCTTTCCTTTCCTTGTCCTTCCTTTGCTTTCTTTTCCCTTCCTTGCTCCAACGTTGAGCAAAAGCTTAACACTGACAAAAGGCCTATATTTTCTTCTATTTTCCATTATTTTCCTTTTCTCCTATTTTTTTTTATATATAAATAAAATGCCAATTAATGTCTCTTGTCTTTCCAAAGCCTTTACCAATTTCCTTAGCCATAATAATCGAAATGAACACCCACACAAGGATGTCCTGCCCAACATTCAACGTGGAATACATGTCCCTTAACCGTGGTTTTATTTTGCCTTTATTATTTTTTATTACATGAACTTTTAACCAGAGGCTGATACATGATGGCAATTTTCCTAGTGATCACTTTTTAACATATTTATAAGGTGTAGAATGGTGTGTTTGATGCACTTTCCAAGGAGGTGCATAATGTTCAACCAAGACTAATCTCTTATAAAGGATTTTGCTACAAGAATTTTTGGCAAAGGGGCATATCCACATTGCTTAGGTTTTTTATTACTACTACACTCACCATATTTTTTTGTCAACTTTCATACATATGCATATAGTTATTTATTTTGGCATGTTTATGCATTGCAAGTTTCACATAATGTAATATTGGAATGATTGCTACTTCGGGATATGACCACTTTACTTTGTGGTTTCTCTCATGTGGGAAAATGGTGATAGGACAAGTTTCATATGGCCTTTTTTTCCATGTTCAATATGTATCAAGTAGAGGATGGGTCAACTTATTTCCTATGGACATGACAATTTATAAGGGGGATATATAAACATATGAAAATATAACAACTTTTTATTCTTAATAGAAAGTTGAGTTTTTTTCTCAAAAAAAAATAGAGGATAGAAAGGATGAAACCATTTTCCATGAACAATTCTATCTTTTCTCCTTGTTAATTTATTTCATGGGAAAAGGGGAATGCTATAGAAAATCTACATCAAATTGTGTCTTATTTTGATTCAACTATATGTATAATTAGTGGAGAGTCTAGTAACCAACTAATAGAGATTGAAATCATTAATGAATAAATGAGGTTAATGGTTGCCATCATATTATTAATAATATAACTTATATTGTGGTTGATGATTACTAATGCACATTTTTAGTTCCATTGATTCAATTCAAGTTGATGGTTATGAAGAGTTTGAACTTAGACAAATTTGTCATGACAATAAGGCACTTTAGAATTAATTGATGGTTATGTTGGATCCCCATTATCTTTCTATTTCTTTCTTCTTACCTCCCACTCCCTCTCTCTCTCTCCACCTTTCTCTCTCTATTTCTTTCTTCTTACCTCCCACTCCATCTCCCTTTCCCTCCCTCTCTCCACTCTCCCACATCCTCTCTCTCCCTTCCTCTCTCTCTCTCTCTCCAACTATGTTAATATATCCCTCCCTCTCTCCTCTCTCCTTCACTCCCCTATTCTCTCCATCTCTCCTCCTTTGTCTCTTTATCTCACCCCCAAACATACACATTCTCTCTCCATCTATCCCTTGTAAGTCCCTCTCTCTCTCCACTTCTCACTCTATGTATTTCTTCTTCCCTCCCTCTCTCCCCCTCCAACTTCATCTCTCTCAAGTCTACTCTCTCGTACTTCCTCTCTCCCTTTCTCTCCTACCTCCCTCTCTCTTCCCCCATCACTCTCTCTTTCACCAACTATGTTACTATATCCCTCCCTCTCCTCTAATTCTTTGTCTTTATCTCACCCCTAAACATACACTCTCTCTCCATCTATCTCTTATCACTCCCTCTCTATCTCCACTTCTCACTGTCTTTTTTTGTCCCTCCCTCTCTCCCCCTCCAACTCCATCTCTCTATCCCTCTCTCACAAGTCCTCTCCCTTTATCACCTACAATCCTCTCTTCCCCCATCTCTCTCTCTCTACCCTCCAATCCTCTCATTATCTCCATCCCTCTCTCCTCTCTCTCTCTCCCACTCTCCCTCTACCCTCCAATCCTCTCATTATCTCCATCCCTCTCTCATCTCTCTCTCTCCCACTCTCCCTCTACCCTCCAATCCTCTCATTATCTCCCTCCATCTCTCCTCTCTCCCTCTCCCTCTACCCTCTCTCCTCTCTCTCTCTCTACCCTCCAATCCTCTCATTATCTCCCTCCATCTCTCCTCTCTCTCCCTCTCCCTCTACCCTCTCTCCTCTCTCTCTCTCTACCCTCCAATCCTCTCATTATCTCCCTCCCTCTCTCCTCTCCTCTCTCTCTCCCTCTACCCTCCAATCCTCTCATTATCTCCCTCCCTCTCTCCTCTCTCCTCTCTCCCTTCTACCCTCTCATTATCTCCCTCCCTCTCTCCTCTCTCTCTCTCTACCCTCCAATCCTCTTATTATCTCTCCCTCTCTCCTCTCTCTCTCTACCCTCCAATCCTCTCATTATCTCCCTCCCTCTCTCCTTTCTCTCCCCCCTTTATCTTTGTGTCTCCCTCTCCCTCTCTTACCCTTCTCTACCTATCTCACTCCTCTCCCTCTCTCTCTCGAGCCTCTCCCCTCTCCCTTTCAACCCCCCTCCCCCACCATCTCTCCACCTTTATCACTCTATATATTTGTTCTTCCCTCCAAAATATATCTAGAATTAATATATATCATGATATATTAATATATATTATAATATGGCAAATTTAATATTGTATTAATCCAAAGTTATTAAATTTAATAATATTAATATTAGGGTTAATAATGTTTTTTTTGCATGGTATTAATAATAATTTAGCCCATGGTATTTGGCTCATAGGCTTCACCTAATAAAACCTCTTTTTTTGAGTTTTCTTTAAATATAAAAAAGTTTATGGAGTAAATATAAAAACATGATTAATTTATTTACCATACATCTAGTTTATTTATATTTTTATTTATTTACCATATGTCTCAATTATTTATATTTATATTTATTTACCATACTTCTTTTTTGAGTGTTCATAAACTTCTTTATATTTTAAATTTATATTGTGTTTATACATAATAATAATTAAATTGATTTTTAAAGTCAACATTAAATTAAAAATGTTAAATGTTAAACATTATATTTACATTTACATTTACCTCCATACTAAGATGTAAAGCATCTAATAATAGCCATTTTTCAATTTGGGGGTTCCACATGTTTCTTTGCTCGCAAAGAATTTCATTGGCAAATTGTTAATCAATTAATACTATGTTGCATGAGTTTCTAGAACATGGGAACTTTGGTACAAGTGTCAAAAACACTTAGAGGTTTCCCCAAATATATATATATATATATATATATATATATATATATATATATATAACCAAAATTAATATTAATCAAAATATTCAAATATTAAAATCAATTTAAACATATAAATAATAAATTTATAATCTCTATTATATATTCTCTAGGTGTCTCTCTTCTTGAGTCTCTCCCTTGTATATATATATATATATATATATATATATATATAAAATGTCAAATTCATTATGAGTTCTCTAACACATGGCTAATTTTTGAAACAATCTAACTTAAAAATACAAAGGAAAGTTTTGCATATGCTTCTCTAATTATTCTCAAGAGAAAAAAGAAAAACAATTCTAATGTTTAAGCATTAACTACCACATACAATATGCACACACAATCTTCTAGGATATAGATACATAAACAACAAAAGAAATAGTCATCAACATAACATCCCAACTATTGCCCTTATGTCAAAGTGCCACAAAAACAAAAACAAAAACAAACAAACAAACAAACAAAAACACAAAAACATCTCATTTAGTTTACTTAAAAACTCCTATTTAAATTTAATCTCTAGACGTGGCAAAGAATGGATGGCACCAAAACATTGCAGCCCCAAGGGCATTTACAGAAAAAATCCCATACCATAAGCAAGACATTTGTCTAATACTTGAACAGCCACTGCATGCAGTGAACAAATAAAAAGATCTGCGAGAAAATGGCAGTAAACCGATGTAAGAAACATACCTCGAAAATATCGAAAGATTGGAGACAAAGACAGCGACATGGAAAACTAGTCATGGTAGAGAAGATTTAGTGAAGGTTCATAACAATTTTTTACACATGAATACGAACTGAATCAGAAAGGATAGAAATGTACTACTCAGATTCAAAAAAACTACTAAATAATTTCAAGGATTTGTACGCATTCCGACCAAACCCTCATTCAACGCTGTGTAAACCCAGAAACGGCACCGCTCCTGCTAATTGTCAAACAAACTAATCCGACAGAGTAGGCGGTGTTATAAAACACCATTGTTTTCCATTAATTCAAACAAGCCCAGCGTGGATGTACGACATTTTCTACTTGGATTTGGGAGACTTTGGCGCCGCAGCTTTCTCTGATTTCTCAGCAACCTTCTTGGGGAGGAGAACCTGATGAATGTTTGGCAGCACACCACCGCTAGCAATGGTCACTTTGCCCAAAAGTTTCCCCAATTCGTCGTCATTTCTGACTGCCAACTGAATATGGCGAGGTATGATTCTGGTCTTCTTGTTGTCACGAGCAGCGTTTCCAGCCAACTCCAACACCTCGGCCGCCAGATATTCCAGAACGGCAGCAACGTAAACGGCGGCACCGCCTCCAACCCGCTTGGCATACCGCCCTTTCTTCAGATATCTGGCGATCCTTCCCACCGGAAACTGCAACCCGGCCTTCGCTGTTCTGCTCACCGACTTCTTTCTGGAGGCTCCTCCCTTTCTCCCTCCCTTGCCACCGCTCTTTCCTGAAGCCTCCATTTTCTAAATACTGCACTTCTTTGCCGCTACTTGCACGAGAAAACAACCAGATGATGACCGACTGCTCCTACCACAATGTTGAATGAAAGCTTACAGGACAGTTTAAATAGGAATATTTGAATACCTATGGGCGGGACGATATATTTGACGGTTTAGATTTCACTCAAAAGAACGGTCACGATTAGCCTCCTCTCCATCCGCGGCCAGGCTCACTGACCAATCGCAAACTTTCGTATAGGTAAATGTGTTTTTTCCCAATCGACCTTACTAGAAGTGGGCTAAAAGCTCATTAGGTTTGATAAAGATCTTTTCCCGCTTTGACCAAAAAGAGAGCTTTTGGCCCCTTTCTAAGCATATTTTTAAATAATATTGTAAATATAATCAAAACTATTTCAGTATAAGCGAATTTACAAATTATTTTAGATTTATTTATTTAAATAGAGGTTAAATTTTATAATACAGTTTTTTTAATTATTTATTTTTATGTATTAACTTTTCATTAAAAATTAAATTATACATCGAAAAATTGCGTCAAGTTTTAAATGAATCTAAGTTAATTTATATAAATGTGTAATTTTTTATTTTATTTTTAAATAATATTATAAATATACATATTACATTAGATTAGATCTATTTTAAGCTCAGATTTATTAATGTAGGGAAAGATTAAATCTTGTCAGATGTAAAAAATTTTTAGTGCAAAACTTGAAGAAAGGTTTACACTTTGAAAAATTTGATCTTAATAGATCTAGAAATAGGTCAATTTAATTATTAATAATTATTGATTTTATTTAAAATATATATATATATATATATATATATATATATATATTATTTTTATTTTGTTTGACAAGTCAAAATGTTTTAATTAATGATTTTGTTTTTTATTTTTATTTTTATGTAATTTGACCAAGTCAAAATGTTTACATAACCTTACAACATCTTTTCCACACTGGACTAGAGAGCATCTTTCAACACAATAATATGAAAACTATTTCAATATAAGCAAATTTTCGAATTATTTTAGATTTATCATTTTTCATAAAGATTAATTTTTTTTTTTTGCAAATTCACTACAGCTTTGTGCCCCCTAAATGAGATATGCAGCCTCACACGCACTTGGTGGCTACCTCTTTGGGAGGCCCTCCTCCCCCCTTTGCTCAAGCGAGATGTTCTTGCTTTCAATAATTTGGTGGCTAACGGGGCAAAATATCAAAAGTCAAAGCCTATAGATTCATCAAAAAATTGGAAGAAACACCAAAGGTTGAGATATGTACTTCTCAGTCCTGAATTTGGGCTCTTCGACTAGAGGAACGCGGTCTTGTTGGACAATTCACGGGGATCTAGTCGTCCCATTGCCCAGTGAAACTCTAGATGGAGAAAAACTGGAAACCAGTGATCAAAGGCTCTATTTCTTCATCCTTTTGCAAAAAGTGTTTCATTAGAGAAATTTTGAGATTTAAAATGGGTCTCCTCATAAATATTATAAAATAATAGTAGAAATAATAAAATAAAATTATATTACATCATCAAGTTTTTGGGGGGAAAAGAAAAAACTACTTTTTCAATTCGTATTTTAAACTTAAATTTTCACATTTTGTGTGTACTAGGTCCCATCAAAAGTATGCAACATGGGTATTCCTTGGATGCAAAATTAAATTATGCATCCAACGAGTGCTCCTGCTAGAAATTTGAGTAAAATCGTAGGGAGATAAGTTGAAAATATGAATGGAAAAAAAAGGTTTTTTTTACTTTTCATTTTTCTACCTTTTTACTCCAACAAATGGTGGATCATCCCTCATGGTTGACATCATCATATTGAATCTTAACGATTCTTATAAAGTTGATTTTGTTGTACATTTTGTTTAGAGGTTCGTTTTTTACCTCAAAATTTCTCTAATGTTTCACTTTCTTCTTTGAAGACAAGATAGGTCAGGATCTCATCTTCAGAAGCGAGCTATATTTCATAGGTGCACAAGGGTTGTATTTGAATTGTTGGAGCCCTTATTTCAACCGAGAAAGTGATGTGCCCTCGGTTGTTCCTATTTGGGTGAAACTCCCATTTCTTCCTCTCCATTGCTAAAACAAGGTGACCTCCAAAAGTATAGGGAACGCTCTCGGAAAATTGCCGGGTTGAATGCCAAGAGAGCTTGAGAGCTTGTTTGCCTATGCACGAATTTATGTGGAAGTAGATCTAGACAAAGGGATTTCGATGGTGATAAATTTGAATCTAGATAATTGGTCGCGTGTTCAAGAAGTTGACTATGATCAACCTCCATTTAAATGCAAAATATGCCACGAATATGTCCATTTTGCATGCAACTAATAATAATAATAATAATAATAAATAAATAAAATAAAATAAATAAATAAAAATGTTGAAGAAGGGGATCCATGGAAACAACCCAAAGGGCAAAGAGGCCCAGCAAGGCAAGCTAATAATCATCCAAAACCCATAGACCAAAATGGGATCAAGGGAAAGGTCCAACATACCCCAATAGAAAACCCCTACTAAAGGGGAAGGATCCAACAAAGCAAGTGGGAAAAGGATCTCGCATAACAACTATGAAGCACTAAATATGGCCAATGAGAAGGGGGAGATCTAGGAGAAGAACGCTCATGCTTCCTCTTCAAAGGAACCCAATCCAATCTCAGTGAATAACTTTGATATTCTTACTTTGAATATGCCCCCCTTAGAGGACGATCCTGAGCATTAAATTGAGGATCTCCCGTCAAAAGAAGAAGAATTCCTCTTGCCCAAATCCAAAGTTAGAACACATGTTGTAAGCTCATCCAATGAGAAATCATAATTGAAGAAAGAAAAAGAGCAAGAGAGGCTTCATCAAAAGGTTGGGGAAAAAACGAGAAGTTCAAATGGAGAAAGTTGAAAAAGACAAAGAAATGGGAACACAAACCACTTTGCTCCCAGGATTCATATAAGTAAGGTGAGTTACATGAAAAGGTTGAAAGAGGTAAAATCCTTGGTTTAAAAAAAAAAAAAAAAAAACCTCATTCTTCTACTCCAAGAGACAAATATGGGGGATTAAAAGATCCTTCACGCAACATCAGTGTAAAATTTGGAATTGTAGTGGCCTATTGTATGTGAAATCACGTGGAATGTTGGGTGGTCTTTGCACTATGTGGGCTCTTGTTGCCTTCACCTTGTAAGATAAATGCTCTTCTTCTTATTGGATAGCAACAAAACTCCTTGATCTTGCCTCCTGCAAGGTATGTTATGTAATTAATATTTACATGTTGGTTCATTTTAGAGAAAAAATGGAATGTTAATCTTCCCTTTTAGCTCTAGGAAATATAGATTTTGGTCAAGATTGCATTTTTTGGGGTGATTTTAACACTACTTTATACCCAAGGGAAAAAAGGGGGAGTGACAACACAAGGGATCACTTTCAAGAGCAAGTGAATGATTTGATCTAACAACTAAACTTGCTTGATATCAATCCATCCTCCAACAAATTCACATGGAACAAAAAGATAATTAGCCTTGGACATATATCAGCCTGTTTAGATCGATTTCTTGTAGTTGCTTCGTTTCGAGAGAACAATCTTTTTCTCTCTTCTAAGATTCTTCCTTGGTGCAACTCAAATCATCATCCTATCTCTTTAGAGATGATGGACAAAATATATTTTGGCCCCTATTCCATTCAGATTTCTCCCAACTTAGATCAAAACAAAGGGATTTAGTCAGTTGGTTAAGCATGAACGGAAACAATGGGTTATAGGGATCCCGATTCAAATATGGGAGAAGAAAATTAAGAATCTAAAAGAAGCCATTAAGAATTGGGCCAAAGCGTAAAAGGTATTAATCCAAGGTCTGATTTCTCTTCTTCAAAAAAACATGGAAGAAATTCAACTTGAAATGGAACGTAAACTTGTAACTCAAGAAACTCTCATGAAGGAAAAAGAAGAATTTGTGGCTTATCACTCTGCCTTAAAGCTGGATGAAAAGATTTGGTGATTAAAATATCATAGTCTCTAGTTGAAGGTTGGAGACAACAATTCAAAACTCTTCCATAACCAAGCTTGTAAAAGACTGTTGAAAAATAATATAAAGGAAATCATTGTTCGAGGATCCAAGGTTAAGGATTTTGAACTAATAAAAGTTGAGGTATTGAACCATTTTCAGGAGTTATATAGCAAAGGTGATCCTGCCGTTAAGGTCTCCAATGAGTTTATCGTTGGAGAAATTCTTGTTTTAATAACCCACGAAGACAATGAAAGTTTGCTAAAAGAAAAATCAAAAGAAGAAATTGTAGAAATTAGGTGAGAGAATTGCAATTTGCTCAATAAATTTTAATCTAAATCAAGAGACACAATTCTACTCTACTGATCTGCAGAATTCAATTCACAATTTAGAACAACAATCTCAAACATGCAATAAGAAATAACACACATGCATAATATTTTTTCTAGGGGAACCGAACTAGGAAAAAACCATCAAGCCACTTTGCATTAATCAGATTAATAGAGATGTATTACAATTACTTGTCCGCTTTGAGCACAACCTGCAAGTGAATAACCTATCTCTCTGCTCAATGAGAAGCTCTCACCCAGACTTAGTCAATTTCTTGCCTCTACTTGAGCCCCTATTTCCTTAGTCAATTTCTTGCCTCTACTTGAGCCCCTATTTCCTTGGGTAAATCCTAGAGAATTAGCCCCTGTATTTTAGGAATTTTCCTCCCATTGATTGCGCAAATCCCAAGGTTTGATCATCTGACTACATGCAACACCTATACACTCCAACTAGTTTATGTCTACTTGTTACACTGCCTCGGAATATCCACCACAGTTGGGAACTCAAATTCTCTGTATGCACTAGTTATTTTAGGCTCATTGATTATTTCATTGGATGATCACTGAGTTAGAATGTTGTCCCACTGCACAACTGACCTTCCACTAGTTCCTCCAATTGTTCGAACTAGTTTAACTAAACTCAATTGGATTTAATTGAAATGGTTTACTAAAATTTAGCAATCACACATGCTTAATTGAACTCCAAGCCCTCTAAC